>LS990915.1:23591926-23924426 GCA_900464855.2 Musa schizocarpa
CTGTACTAGATGCGGGACAACCAAACCTATAAGTCACGGTATCAAAGAGTGGAGCACTCATCTGAGGACATCCTTGGTGTCTCAAGTCTAAGGACCGAGATACACCACTAGGACTACTGGAATCATTGTCGACAATAAGGCATCATCAACCATCCAAAGATTCCGTAAGCGGATCAATCAGTGAACTCATTCTCCAATGAGCACATGATTGTATCTCTAGTGTCCCTACACGAAAGCAGCTATGAGACCAGCTGCATCCATCATATGGACGGGTATACAAAGACACCGGTCTATCCGGTTATCACGATGTCCCTCTCGAGTAACCTATGACCGGGATTATTTAGGATATGTGTTTAAAGGTGAATCGATCTCATTATCGTGATCTCATCACGATCCGATTCCCATTGCACAAATCCAAGGACATCACAATATATATATATGCATTTATGCAATAGTTATAAAGTGATATACGCCAAAATATAATAAGCAAAAAGATTCTGTATCAAGTCACACGTGCCATCACTCACGTGATTGGCTTGCTGGGCACCTATGACTAGCAACTGCAGACCTAGGCGGTGCCATCTCTGGGCATGAGATCTGGGTCCGAATAGGTTGATCCATTCGGCCCAATTTGGTTCTTTCAAGGGCCCAATTGTCCCTAGATTAAGTTAATGGGATCACCTCCCAATTCTAACTTAATCATCGTACTAACTACGACAATTCTTAAGACTTTTACTACAGCTTGCTCCGGTGCGTCAATCGCTTCTTCCGGCGAGCTTCCGGCGAACTTCTGGTGAACATCCGATGGTCCTCCGACGATGCTCCTACAGACTTCCGGCAAACTCCTGGACTTGCGACGATCCACTTGGCGAGTTCTGATGAGCTTCTTTTGGCAAGCTCCTAGACTTCTCGGATTTGTTCCCGCAGAACCTCCGATGACCGTCCGGACTTCCATCAAGCTCTCGAACTCCTAACGTGATCATAGTCCTGACTCCGGCGCAACTCCTGCTGCATGTCTTACTTTCATCGTAGTTAATCCTGCACACTTATCTCAACATATGGATTAGATAACAAATGACAATTGATGTCATCATCAAAATCTGAGATTCAACATGATCATGTTATACATGATAACGTATTGCAAATATTCATAATGAAATTTGCAATGACTTGAATTCTGCTGGAATTCAAGGTTCTATCAATATGACATATTGATAAGGGGAGTTTGTTTAAACTCCAAGAGTTAAGTTTAATTTCGTCATCAATTGGTTGTCATAATAAAAAAGGGAGAGATTATTGAATCTCATATTTTGATGATGAAAACAATTGATAAGTGTTTATGATTTAATCTATGTTTTGAGTGACGCTAGATGCTTCGATCATGGAGAGACAATTAAAGCAGGAAAAATCATGTTAGGCCATAGGAAAATATGTTAGAAGATTGGACGTCGGGCCGGAGGATCGATCGACGTATCGATAGAAGGCTTTGGGCCATAGATTCGGGCATCGGGCTAAGAAGAGCAAATATTGAGCTAAGGATATCAGAGTTGCAGAGGTCAACTGGCTGATTAGGTAATAGGCCGCAAGAGAGGACGATGCACTAAAGAATCGGACGAAGCGTCGATGGACCAATGACATGCCGGACAACATGATTCAAGCTTAATAATAATTGTCTAGATCGAAATGTGTTTTTACATGTGCAGGATTAACTACGATAGCAAGGCATAAAGCAAAATGAAGTCCTAGAGTCAAGAACACGATTTCGTTAGGAGTTCGAGAGTTCGTCAGAAGTTCGGACGTTCGTCGGAAGTTCTGTCGGAACCAATCGAGAAGTCCAGGAGCTTGCCAAAGAAGATCGTTAGAACTCGCTAAGAAGATCATCATGAAGTCCATGAGCTTGCCGGGAGTCCGTTGGAACATTGCCGAGAGATCGTCGAAAGTTCGTCAGAAGCTCACCGGAAGAAACTAGACTTACGGACTTGTTTAGCTTAGGAAATGTCTTAGAATTCGTAGTTAGCACATAATTGGGATTGGAATTGGACCAACCCAATTATGGGCTAGTTGGGCCGTACCGCCTAGTGGTAGGGAGCCAAGCGGTGATACTGCCAAACTGGGCTGTGGTACCGCCCAATGCAATGCCAATGTCAGACTAACACAAACAGTGGTACCGCCCGAACCCAAGAAACTCGGGATGAGATATTTTTAGGCTCCAAGTTTGAATCAACTTGAGGCCTATAAATACTCCTCTCATCCCTAGTTAAGATACATAAGCACAGAGAGATTTAAAGTGAGAAAATGCTATAGAAATCACTTGAGAAATCCCTCCTCTAGCTTAAACTTATAATTTTGTTTAGAGAAAAGTGTGTGTGCTTATAAAGGTTGTCTCCTAAACCTATGAATAGGAGAAGAGGGGTGTAAAAGGTGGTTGGTCTTCGCTTATTGAAGTAAGATCGATAGTGGATGCTAGTGGCCCCGACGAAAAAGGAATCGGCAGAGTGGATGTAGGTCACGATGACCGAACCACTATAAAATTGACATGTTTTCTAGTTTGCATTTCTATTGTTGTCATTTACTTTACTGCAAACCATTTTACTTGCTTACTACCTTCAATACATTTATGAACACATGTTTTAAGTTAAGTTTATGAACCATTTTACTTGCTTACTGTACTAGTTCACCCCCCCCCTTTAGTGTTGACTCATTTTAGCCAACATTGTGAAAAGCATGCAATATAATTTAATAAATATTTAGCCAACATTGTGAAAAGTATACAATATTAAATTTGAACCTCATGCTTATATTATAGACATATCAAATTTGAATAAATCTTTGATTATTTTAAGAATTAATAAAATTTATAATATTGATCACGACGACTCTTATAATATAACTTATTTTTTTACTTTGAATGATGATGCATGACTTTGACAAAATAGACTAAGATAAATTAGTATGAAATTAATTATTTAAATTAGAAATAAGGAACGAGTAATACCTAAAATTAAATTTATTAAACATTTGTGATATATGTCAATTAAGAAAACATACTGAGAGTAGTTTTATATCTAAAAATCAAGTATCTCTTTTTTTATAAGTAAAATCAAGTATCTCTATATCACTACAATTAATTTATATTAATTATTCGGACCTATTAATATCATAAGTTGAGAAGAAATAAATATAATTTTTAATTATTGATGACTTTAGTAGTTATACTTGGATAGATTTCTTTATGCATAAAAATAATTATTTTATTTTTTACTAAATTTTATAAATAAATTTAAAATAAAAAATTTATAATTTCATCTATTAGAAGTGACCCATGGTAGTAAATTTAAAAATAATAATTTTTAAGAGCTTTGTGGTTTAAATTGGTTTTATCACAACTTTTCCATAAACAACAATAAGATAATAGATTTCTTAAGAAAAAGAATAAGAACTTATAAGAAATAACTATGACCAGTAATATACTCATGAGAAGCATTGAATGCCCTCAATTTCCATAATAAATTTCAAACTCAATCCTATCAAATCTCAAGAAAATAATTTGTATCTTAAAATAATTATAAAAATTCAAAACCACTCAACTATAATGCACCATGAATTTAATATGTATTATAATTTATGCTTGACTTTTAATAAATTATGTCTTATTAATTAGGTGATTGAGAGATTTAATATATAAGGATTTACAATAGGGGAAGGAAAAAAGATCGGTGAAGTTTTAGGTTTTCAAATCTTATCAAACTTTTATATTTCAAGTTATTATCTCTTAGTATCTTTTTGAAATAGCGAGAGTTTTCTTTATTCTCATATAACTTACTTATTTTCTCACCATCTCTTTCTCTTTTCTTTTTGTTTCACATTATTAACTAATCCTCTCTTTCTCTCTTCCTTTTTGTTTCACATTATTAACTATACTCAATGAATATAGTTTACCCAAATATTTTTATGTCAAACTTATTAACATAACTTAGTGTATCATGAATAGAGTTTTCATAATGTAATATTTATCTAAAACTCTTTATAAGTTATGGAATAACAAAAGACCCAATATTTTATATTTTTTTAAAAAATATTATAAATATTTTATTTTAAACGATAAGAATATATTAAAAAATTTGATGCTAAATATAATGAAAGCTTTTTTCTAAGATACTCTTTAATTTCTAAAGCTTATAAGTTTTCAACAATAGATATTTAGTTATTAAAAAATCTATTTATATTATTTTTGAAGAATCTCCTTAAGTTAAAAAAATTAATTTTGATGATAATTATTTTTAACTTAAAAAATAGAATTTAAATTGATTAAACTCTTAAAAGTAACTTAGATACATATACTTATAAAGAAACCTTAACTAAGAAATAGAAATATATAGATACACATCTTAATAAGCTAATTATTGAGGATATATCAAATGATGTTGAAATTCATTCTTTTTATAAAATAATATTTATGTAAATATTACTTTTCTATCTCAAATTGAGCTTGAATATATTGATGATGATTTAAAAGATATTCATGAGTCTCAGTAATACATAAAATGCTAAAGTATTTAAGAGAAATAAAATTTGGATGCTTGTTGCTAAACATAATATTTTTTTATAAATAATTATTAAATGAGTCTTTAGAAATAAGTAAGATGAATAAAATATCATAGATCAAAATGAAGCTAAATTAGTAGCCAAAAATTTTAATATAAAAAAGGTATAGATTATAAAGAAACATTCGTTCGTATCGTTAAAGTTAAATTCATAAGCATACTTTTTTACTTATACTTATTTTAAGATTTAAACTATTTCAAATGGATATTAAAAATATTTTTTAATGATTTTATTTCGAAAGAAGTTTATCTTAAACAACTATCCATATTTGAAAATAATCTTTATCCAAATTATATTTATAAATTATTTAAGGCTTTTTACAAGTTAAAGCAAGCCCTTAGGGTTTGGTATGAAAAACTTAATTCCTTTTCAAGTCATAATAAATTTTCAAATAGTAAGATCAATACCATATATTATTTATTAAATATTTTAATAATAATATTTTTATTATTCAAATTTATATTGATGATATTATTTTTAGTTCTACTAATAATGTCTTATGTGAGATATTTACTAAAAGTATAAGTCAAGAATTTGAAATGAGCTTAATGGATAAATTAACATTATTCTTAAGTTTACAAATTAAATAATCTAATAATAATTTTTTTATTAGTTGGACTTAGCACACTCAAGATCTATTTAAGAGATTTAACATGAAAAACTCTAAATTATCAATACAGTATCTTCATAAAATTGGATATTGATAATGATGATAAACTCTTTGACATGTAGAGGTATGATAGAAAGCTTATTATATTTTATTACTACTAGAAGTATTATTATGTTGAGTATAAGTCTTTATATTAAGTTCTAATCAAAATCTTTAATAGATTCATTTTAACGATTAAAAAAATTTAAAAGGAATAAGAGTTTGTTACCCTCCAATAAATTTGATGTGATTGCTTATATAAATGCTAACTTTGTAAGATATAGAATAAATAGAAAAAATATCTTAGAACTTGTTAATTTCTAGACAAAGACTCTTTTAGTAGATTTCTCTTACTTATGGCTAATTCTCAGTGAAGCGTTAGATCGACCAGTTGCTGTTTTTTCTATTATTACGATGGTGGCTGGTGATAGGATAGATTACTTTTCTATCTTCCTATTCCCTAGTGGATCAACATTAAGTGAGGCTTTTGCTCGAGTTGATATCATTAAATTATTATCTTTAGTTTAGTGATATATCAAATGTGGAAAGAAATAGTTATGTATTACCTTTGTTGTATTTGTTAACAAAGATTTAACCTCTTCATAATTTCATGTAATCCAATAATAATAATCAGTACAAAAGGAAAACAAGTTAGTAATGAGAAAACGCACAAAAAAACACTATCTTCGTGTATCTGCAACAATGTAATCTAGGATTCGTACATGCATGACTGAACAAAATAATTTATTAGTAAATAAGATTACATAATTATGTGACAAAACCACAAGACTAATCCATCACAAAGTCACTACTCACAAGTACTCATGCGATATTGGTTGTAAGGCTATGTGATGGCTCAACCCTTGCATGTTACCATGGAGCCCATTTCCATGTCATTAGAAAAGTTCCTAAGTATATTAAGATAAATAATATTTTTATGATTATCTTCACATAAGAAAATCCTAACATAATATACATTAAAGGCTCTATTTTTTCATTAGTTTTATGTTTAGATGATGATCGATTGCAAGTTTGAGTTTGTTACTAGCCTGAATGGTCATAAAACCTAACCAATATATGTCAAGCCTACTCCAAATATCATAAATACAACTTAAGGCGGCGACATATGGTTGCATGCATAGATCTTTACTCATTATAGTATCACATTTTTCTCAACTTATTTCTTTCAATCTTATCAAAGCTTTTGGAAATAATATACTCTCTCAAATTTTTTATTTGCTTTCGTCTACCAGAACATGTCTTTGTAGTTTAAGTTGGTCTCCCATCATCACTTTTGAATAGTCAAATTTAGATTCACCAATTTTGTATCAAGTCATTTATGATATTGATTCTTGATGTGGAGTTAGATCTAGTTATGTTGATTCTCATTGGAATCTATAGGTTATCTTAACGAGGAAAATAACTTTGAATGATTCAACTTGTTATTGATTGTTGATGGATTTCATTTAGTATATTCTTTTATTGTTCTTTGCAACATCTAATTATTTAATTATGAAATCTAAAATAAGCAAACATTGATTCCAAGGAAACTGGCTAGGGAAAGGATCACACTAGGACAATACTTCTACCTTACTACATGAGGAGTATTTTGGCTAACTCTTTACACCTTGTTCGTTAATGATGTAAAATAATAAATGAAGCTTTTTTTATATCTATAATTGTCAATGGTAAATTTTCTCCAAACTCACTTTATGATGATATCTGAATAGTGAAACAAGAAACAAAACACCTTCCAATAAATAAACATAAATCCTTAATTTAAAAGGTGAAAATTTGCACAATATCTAATTTCATAAGCTTTGGTATACTACTAGAAACAACTTATTGGAGTCCTCAAACCTTTTCTAATCTCATTATCCTTAACAAGAAACCTTTGGTCTTCATTCTCAAAAATATTTAATGTTACCTAAGATTTTTTTTTTTCTCGATCTATATCTGTAGCAAATCATAAATGATTTTTTTACCATCTTATTATCTAAATTATCATAAAAGCTTATGCATACATATAGGCAGCATATAAACATATCTTGACATATTTGTGGGCCCGTCAGCTCAACTGCTTCTGACGGCCAGGATTAAACACTGCCGTACCCAGAAACGATCCAACCGTCGACTCGCCCAGCTTAACTAAAACCCTCCCGGCTCTCCTCCGAGTCTTTGCTCACGCCACCCGTGACCGATGGCGGTTTCCCGGATGGCGATCGCAATGAGGCCGTCCTCCGGCTTGTCCTTCCCCACGGGAAGAGCGAATTGGCCGTTGGGGTGTGGACGGAGCGAATTGGCAGTTGGGGTGTGGACGGCGGCGGAGGAGCTCCGCCGTCGTGGCTTCGGTGTCGGGTGGGAGGACGTGCATCCAACGCCTGATCGAAGAGGATGGCATCGTGCTGATGCCCGGGTGCTACGACGCGTTGTCGGCGGCCATCATCCAGAAATCGGGGTTCCGCGCTGGGTTCATCTCTGGTTATGCTCTCTCTGCCTCCCTCATTGGCAAGCCGGACTTCGGCCTCCTCACGTCTCTCCCTCTTACGGCTTCCTACATCGTCTTTCTGCTTACTTCTTCCTTTCTTTTGTTTTGGCTAATCTGTTTGTTATCGATCTAGACCCCCGGAGATGGCGGAGACTGCTCGATCTGTGTGTGCGGCGTCTCCTTTGATTCCCATTATCGCTGATGCTGGTAATAGATTCTTTTCTACAAGGGTTCTTGCTCTTTGTCAACGACATTTCTGCAATTTTCCTATCAATTCGAACCATTGGCTTGATCCCTAAATTAAATTGATGTAACGGAGATTTCAGACATGAACTGGTGAAAGATGAGTTAACTTTCTTGGAAGTGAAAAACATTTCTTTTCCTTTATATCCAGAAAGTTGGTCGAAAAACTGATCTTTGTTCTTTTGTTATCTAATGAAGTTTAGCACAACTAAACTTTGTATTGTTAATCATATTTGAACGTGCCGTCCATGTTGTCAAATTCACATATACGTGACTTCTTATTCATGAAATAGTGTAGATACGGGAGGCGGCAATGCTCTGAATGTACAGAGGACCGTTAAAGATTTGATTGCCGCTGGTGTTGCTGGTTGCTTTCTTGAGGTACCGCAGTTGTTTAGAATATAAATTTTTTTCAAGCCCTTTTGTTGGATATCAGTCTTTTTTAGATAGTTCTAATTCTTGAAAATCACTTTTTGTGCTTTGACATTCCAGGATCAAGCTTGGCCAAAGAAGTGTGGTAAGTGAGCATCAATTTACTTCCATTATGTCTCAATTTTGCCTTTTCAGTTTTGTCATAATTGGTCTCCATGGATCTCATGGAAATTTACTTTTCTCTTTTTTCTGGCAACAAGGACATATGCGTGGAAAACAGGTAATAAGCTGAAAACGAATTATTGATTTTGCTCTTGTTTCTTTTTTCAACTTCTTGCAAATGTCGGGCATATTTTCCTTTGTAGATATCTAAGTTTTGTTTTGCGTTGTGTGATTCAGTAGTATTTCCTTTTGTTTGCTTTCACATGCTTGTCAAAATATCTCTGCTGTGTGTACTCTTTGTACATGAACAACATAATAGATTGATATTGTCTATTCCTATCTATTGCTTTTCTTGATTAGGGGGCATTAAGCACTGGTTTATTTTTCTCATCATAGGTGATACCAGCTTAGGAGCATGCTGTGAAAATAGCATCTGCAAGAGATGCAATTGGTGATGCTGACTTTTTTCTTGTTGCCCCGACTGATGCTCGTGCAATCTCAGTTAACTCTGGTCTATCAGATGCAACTGCAAGAGCTAATCTCTACATGGAGGTACAATAGTTAGGAAATCCAAAATAATTTTCTTTTCTTTCCTTTTCTGGTTGCTCATACAGTATCACATAACTTACTGCAGTTATTTTATAGTTACTTTCAATAACTGTGTCAACTAGTAGAGGCACATTAATATAGTCATATTTAGCATGCTCGTTAACTATTCTTGAACACTCAGTGGTTGTCCCATGCTCCATGATGTTGAATTCTGTCTTTTTAATGGTAATCAACACTTTCAACTTCCACTAAGTTCAGATGATTGACATGTAAATCCAATATCACTTGTTATTAGTTTTTCTAGATCTTCCAAATGACACCTGTGAAGATTGCATTGAAGTTGTTATTTGTTACTATCCCAAGTTCTTTGAATGCAGCAAGTTTTTCCTAATTTGAGAATATGTTTCTTCTTATAATTGGCATATCCAAGTGTCTGATTCGGCAATGAGATAAGATGAAGATATTCGGGTTCATATGAGAATAAAAATATAAATGAAAATAAAAGAGTTATGCTGTATGTCATGAGAATATGAAATAATTATATTTAAGTGCCTAGGAAACCATAGAATCTTGAAATGAACTCATATTGTAATGTTGTTTTATATTGGAATTTGGAAAGTTATAAAAGAGTGTTATCAATGCCCAACATGCATGGATATGTATCTGACATGTCTTGTGAATTTGGACTTGAGTCCATGCAACACACGTATGACCTACCAATAGATAACTCAATGTTCTTTAGTTGTAAAAATCAGTGAAAAAATAAATCATGATGTTTCCTGAGCTTGGAATATACATTTTTTCTATAGCAACCATGACTTAAAAGACTGCCCAAACCCATATGAACCAAGCGGTAAACACCGGCCCGACGGAGAACCAGACCGCACACCAGCCCTCT
This sequence comes from Musa schizocarpa, assembly GCA_900464855.2. NCBI lineage: Eukaryota > Viridiplantae > Streptophyta > Magnoliopsida > Zingiberales > Musaceae > Musa > Musa schizocarpa. The sequence goes on from LS990915.1 coordinate 23,601,893, forward strand.
CTCTCTATCTCCCCCCCATACTGATCCAACCAGAAACTGGCATGGGTCTGGGAAATTAATCATGGTATGCCAGTATGTACCAGATCCATGCTGATCCAACCAACTTCCTCAAGGGGTCTGGTACCAAAATTTAAAACCATGGTAGCATTCATACTAGCTATCAGAATTTATTTCATTGTTGGTTGTCGGCTTTGGTTTTTCTATTATCATTCTTGTTAGAGGCTTTATTTGACTTCCCTTGGTCTTGGCAAAAATCGTTCAATATTTCCTCCATGGTGGGTACTAGTGAAGTTTTCCCCTTGGCTTCCTTTATCTTTCAACAAATTCGGGTAAGTCAAACTTTTTCTGATGTTTTGTTCCTGTATATCATAATAATTCATATTAACTTATCAATTTGTGATTGCTGATTTGCTGCAGTTCTAACATGTGAACTTGTGACTGTATCTTTACTAATATTTGACAAATTATGGAAATATAAAATGGAAATTTTTGTATGTTTAGTACTTTTGCAGTATTGACGGTTGTTCTTTTCATCCTTGTTTTGAAGGCAAATTTCACCTACTATGAAAATGCATTGGTACATGTTGCTGAATAAGATTCCTTTCCATTTTCAAGTTGTTTCTTTTCACATGGATCAGAACTTCTAACTCCTCCAGTCTCTCCATTCATTTATGAAATTTATAGGTCTATTATAATTTTGTTTGCAATTGTGTTGAAGTTGGCATTGCATAGGTTGGTTCCTTTTGCTACTTCAGCCACTACTAGTTGTTCAAGTGTTTTCTCGATAAGCATAACCTGCCTATCATCTGGTGCTTTATTATTTTCATGCCTTTTTTCGTGATCAATAATTGAATTTATCATCATCTATCAATTTGAAGTTATTTTTTTATGAAACAGAATTTTTGTCTTTCTGGTTTCTGGCTATTTAAATTGCAGTGGTTGTATCTCAACAGAATTTTCCTTTGTCATTGTCTTAATCTTTGATGTTATATAGGTTTTTTTTTGAAAAAAAAATTCTGTGTGTGTGTCATCTCCACTAGAGTTTCATTTGATTTCTAAAATTGTGCCTTACATGAGCAATGACTCTGATAATGATTCTTTGACCTTGTGCAGGCAGGAGCAGATGCCTGCTTTGTGGAGGCACCAAGGGATGATGATGAACTGAGGGAAATTGGCAGGCGCACAAATGGGTACAGAGTGTGCAACATGATCGAGGGTGGAATTACACCTTTGCACACTCCTCAGGAGCTCCAAGGAATGGGCTTTCATCTCATTGTTCACCCCCTCACAACTCTCTATGCATCTGCCCGTGGATTAATTGACATCCTCGGGGATCTGAAGGAAGCAGGAACCACTAGAGGCCAGCTCCACAAGCTTGCCACGTTTGAGGAGTTCAACAAACTGATTGAATTGGATTCATGGTTTGAACTTGAAGCTCGGTACTCCAAAACCAGAAAGTTCCGCTCACAAGTGAAAAACTAACAAATCATGTTGGTGATGAAAACCGTAGTTTGTTAAGCTTTCTGAGGAAACTTTCTACACTTAACTAATTGACCAGATCAGGTAAGCTGGTGTTTTTCTATGACAATTTCTTAGCTTTACTATGTCTTTGTGCTTAAGCTAGAAGGATGGATTTTTTCTTGCCTCATGATGTCCCCATTAGGGATGATGATGAGATGCTTTAGTGGTTCAGAAATCCAAATCAACGTGGCCATCTTCGAGATCCCAATGCCACCACACAATTAGGATACCGAGTGGGCTTGAGGCGATCGGCCAATAGGCTTGCGGCGATCTCACCTTATCCACGCTCCCTCCACTATTTCTCGATTCCCTCCGGCGTCAATTATCTGCTCCACCTCATCATCTATTAACCCACATGCTTAATACATTACTTTCCCTCTCCCACACTACCACATCACTAACAACCCCTCCCCCCCCCCCCCTCCTCCTCCTCTCCTTCAAATCGAAGAAATGGCTGCCATGAACTCGGGCGTGTTGGTTTGCAACTACGGGCTATCCGGTGCGTCCGATTCCAACCTCAAGCTCATCTCGGCACCGTCCTTGGCGATCACGTCGGCTTCGTCCCCCAAGCTGCCGGTGATCAGAGCCCAGCAGGCTCGTGCAGGTGAGCGTGAGGAAGTAGGGGGCGAGGGAAGACGAGCTGCATTGATCGGCCTTGCTGCTGCCCTCTTCACCACGGCGGCTGCCACCTCCTCGGCGAATGCCGGCGTCATTGATGAGTACCTCGAGAGAAGCAAAGCTAACAAGGTCTCTTACTAGTTCTGCCTCTCTTGATTATTCAAAAGCTAATAAGGACAACAAGATTAAGCAAACGCATTGTTTTGTTGTTGGTAAAGAAAGTCGATATTGAGGATTTGGATGGGATTCAAGATTTGATTTCTCTTTTGTAACGCCTAATTTAATTATTCTTGGAGAGAAATAACCGTAAATATGCTTCTATTAGATGAATATTAGGTTTCAGAAAACCCTTCGATTAATGTAAGAACAGTAAAGCCTAACTAATACATCAATCTGTTGTTAAAATAATAAGAAATATAGATCATCTAATTTAAAGACGTAGGCTTTCAGATGCAATGACATCAATTAAAAGTTTGCGATAGTATCAATGCCAAGTTCCTCCTGCATTGAAGGCTTAAGCTTTTAGGTGTAATGCTATGATAAAAAATTGTCTAGTATTTTTCCATACTATATGATATTAGTTCTGTATACAAGCTGTTACAAGTTTTACTAATAACTACTTTGGCTTTGCCGCTGTCATACTTCTCCTGTATGATCTCATTCAAATAGAATATATATGAAACATGCTGGAATTTCTAGATAGAGGTAAAACTGTTGCAAGTTGCTCCTACAAAATAATAGGGGAAGGTAGAAGCCTAACTGGGGTAGAGAGATTAAGAGGACTGTGAGTTGGACTTCCTACATTGCATGAAACAGAATTAGAGGAGACAATTATGCATAGTAGATGTTTGAGAACATAACGAGAAAAGAGATTTGCACTATGTTTGGTGTTGGAAAGGCTTTGCCTGCTTTAAATTAAAAAAAAATTAAAGAAAGAAAGGAAAGAAAGAAAATGAAACAAGAAAAATGAGATTTTGAAATTTACATTTCTTTGGATTAGGCCTAACAAATGAATAATCAACAAATGAAGAACTTGTTTATTGTTATTTTATGGCAGTTCGTTTCTTAAGAAAAATGATTTTATCCAGATTTTTGGTGATAACTTACAGCTTACCGCATGATGTAAACAATTTATCTCATTTGCATTCCCTCCTGTCCTTTGAAGTGAGTGACCTGTTACACTGCTTTTCCATCTACAAATGTCCACCAAAATTTATCTAAGAACTTGTAGATAATTGTTTCTGTGTTTAAAAGCGATTGAAGGGTATGGTAACTCTCAGAACGAAGTCAGTTGAAAATGTCTGCCCTACAGACGATCTTGAAAGTTTGGACAGAGTAGATGCACCTAATGCACTGTGTCTTGATTAAATATCATCTGCATGGATTTTTTTGACACAAAACCTTATGATTCATGTCATTTTACGTAATCTTCGAATGTTCTTGAAATCACTAATGAAAATTTCTACAGGAGCTGAATGACAAAAAGAGGTTGGCAACCAGCGGAGCAAATTTCGCACGAGCATACACAGTAGAATTTGGCACATGCAAGTTCCCTGAGAACTTCACTGGCTGTCAAGATCTGGCTAAGCAAAAGGTAATAATGAACAAATTGTAGCCCTCTGATTGTTCCTGCCTTCAACCTTAATTTAATTTTTCCTGTAAGTAAATTTGGCATGCTGCTTAAACAAGTTCAGGCACTGAAACTTGTTGTTGCATGAGAAATACTCCATTATAGACAGTCTATATCAAGCACAGGTGCCTAAAACTCTTCTCATAAATCAGTACCTAATAACTTCTTGATTTTTCAATCAAGTTGAATTTTACATCATTTTCTCCATCTTACTTCTAACATACAGAAATTCCATCAGTCTTCTGATTTGTTGTTGTTTCCATTTTTCCCTTTAACTCGGCTACAAATATAATGGCATCAAAGCATCCCTCCGGAAGCAATTCCTTCTTTTCTAATGTTCTACTATATATATATATATATATATGGTATGAATCTTAGACCTACCTATGTTCTCTTTTTCTGGTTCCTACACAGTGAAAATTATTTCTTGGCAGATGTATTAATGCTGTTTGTGTTCATAATTTTTTCTAGCATTTCAGTTATCTAATTGTACACTTGGCTAACATAAACCGTAACGCATACTAAGAGGAAAACCAGCCAAGATCATTTAATTCCCCAAGTTTGAAAGACGTCTAATTTTGGCCTGCTTAATTCGTGTTTTTATTTAGCAATGATTTTTTTCATTAGAATTTTATTTGTGCTGATTTTGAAGTAGCATACTTAAAAAGGTCCATCTAGTTTTCCATGATATTTAATGTCTATGATCATTCTAATCATATCATTCCTTGTGTTAACCACAATGCAGAAAGTACCTTTCATCACTGATGATCTGGAGATCGAGTGCGAAGGCAAGGACAAGTACAAGTGTGGATCTAACGTCTTCTGGAAATGGACCAAGTAGAACAGCTTGTCGTTCTCATTGCAGTGTACCCAATTACTTTCTATGAACAGCATTTATGTTCCGCCAATCTTTTTCAACTCTGATGGATGATGATATCATGATAACACCCAATTCGGCAACCCTTATAATTGGTATTATGATAACACCTAATTCCATAATTCAATTTATAATTTATCATTTATGGACATCAAATCCTTACATTTAATAGTATCTTAGGATGCATAACCTTAACCTTAACGTTAATGATGATTCACATGAGAAAGACTTCAGGTGGATATCTAGAGATGACGCAGGACTAATGTTCAAATCAGGAATGACTTACGATGCACATCCGGAGAAGCGGAAGGACGAATAACAAGCAACAATACTTCAGGGGGTGAAACTGGCAATATGAATACTAATACTAATATTAGTAATATTGATATAAAACTTGCTAGCTATAATGTTCTAAAATTATGTAAAACTTACTAAATTACGAGCTTGCTAATTGTATTTTTTTTCTTTTATGTTTTATGACAAAGGGGGAGAAGTTAAGATGATATGAATTTTGGAATTATGTATGTTACGATGTACCTTGATAATTTAAAATTATGCATGAAATTCTTATGATTTTTTGCATTCAAATTTTCTTTCAATATGATATATTGATAGGGGGAGTTTAGTTTAAACTCTGACATCAATTGGTTGTCATCATAAAAAGAGAGAGATCGTTGAATCTCATATTTTCTATGATGAAATCAATTGATAAAGTAATGATCTAATCCGTGTTTGAGTGACGTAGGACTAGCTTCGATAATAGAAAAGCAAATCAATTAAAGTAGGAAAAATCAGTTAGAAGATTGGACGTTAGGTTGGAGGATTGGTCAACGTGCTGGAAGGACTTCATGCCATGAGTTCAAGTATTGGGCCGAAGGATAGGACATTGCACCAAGGAGATCAGATATTGCGGAAGGTCAATATGCTTATTGCGTAATACGTCGAAGGAGAGGATGATGTGTTGAAGGATCGGACGAAATGTCAGATTAACTAATGACATGTCGAATAATATAGGATTCATGTTTGTAAATGATCGTGTCTTGATTGAAGTAGGTTAGTGTTGAATCTCAAATTTTGATGATGAAACCAATTGATAGGTATTTATGAATTGATCTGCATTTTGAGTAATGTAGGATGCTTCGATCAGGATGAGATAATTAAAACATGAAGAATCATGTTGGGCCGGTAGAACATGTCAGAAGATATGGATAGAAAACTTCGAGCTATGGATTCGAGCATCAGGCCAAGAAGAGCAGGTATTGTACCAAGAATATCAGAGTTGCAGAGTCAACTGATCGATTGGGTAATAGGCCATAGGAGAGGACGATGCGCCGAAGAATCGAACGAAGCATCAATGGACCAATGACATACTAGACAACATAATTCATGCTTAGTAATAATTATCTAGATTGAAGTGTGTTTTTACATGTACAGGATTAACTACGATAGCAAGGCATAAAGAAAAATGAAATCTTGGAGTCAAGAACGCGATTTCGTTGGGAGTTCGAGAGTTCGTTGGAAGTCCGGACGTTCATCGAAAGTTCTGCTGGAACTGATCGAGAAGTCCAGGAGCTTGCCAAAGAAGCTCGTCGGAACTCGCCAAGAAGATTGTCGTGAAGTCTAGGAGCTTGCCGGGAGTCCGCTGGAACATTACCGAGAGATCATCGGAAGTTCGCTGGAAGATCACCGGAAGCTCGCCGGAAGAAACCTAGACTTATGGACTTGTTTAGCTTAGGAAATGTCTTAGATTTCATATTAATCACATAATTGAGATTGAAATTGGGCCAACCCAATTAGGGGCCAGTTGGGCCCATGTAAGGACTATGTTGGGCCCAATGAAAGGCCCAAACAGTGGCCTAAGAAGTGGCACCGTCATGGCACAGTCTTCGAGATTATGTCAAGCGGTGGTACCGCCCATTGTAGTGTTAGTGTCAGACTGACACTAGCGGTGGTACCACCCAACACAAGCGGTGGTACCGCCTAGCACAAGCGGTGGTACAGCCTAGCACAATCCAGGAAACCCAGGATGAGATATTTTTAGGCTCCAAGTTGGAATCAATATGAGGCTTATAAATACCCCTCTCATCCTAGGTTAATATATACAAGTATAGAGAGTTTAAAAGTGAAGAAACGCTGTTGCAATCACTTAAGAAATCCCCTCCTCTAGTCTAAGTTTAGAATTCTATTCAGGGGGAGTGAGTGCTTGTAAAGGTTGTCTCCTAAACCTATGAAAAAGAGAAGATGGGTGTAAAAGGTGGTTTGGTCTTCGCCTATTGAAGGAAGACTGATAGTGAATGCCGGTGGCCTCGACAGAAGAGGAATCGATGAAGTGGATGTAGGTCACGATGACCGAACCACTATAAAATTTGCATGTTCTCTGGTTTGCATTTCTATTGTTGCCATTTACTTTACTGCAAACCATTTTACTTGCTTACTACCTTCAATACATTTACAAACATGTGTTTCAAGTTAAGTTTCCGAAATCGATTTTTATCGTACAAAAGAATTTTCCGAAACTAATATATTTTACCACTGCACTAATTCACCCCCCCCCCTCTTAGTGCCGACTCGTTCCTGATAGTTGGTATCATAGCCTCATTTTTCTCATTTGGTTTAACACCTAAGAGAAATGGCTCTTTTCGACTTTCAAGAGGGACTTTCTCTCATTCGTCCTCCCTTGTTCAATGGGATGGACTATACATATTAGAAAACTCGAATGAGAGTTTTCTTGCTTTGGATTTAAATTTATGGAGTATTGTGGAAAACGATTTTCAAATGTCTTCTCTTCCAATGAACCATTGGAATAATTTGGAGAAGAAGACGTTTTCTTTAAATACTAGTGCTATGAATGCTCTATTTTGTGCCTTTGACAAAACTGAGTTTAATCGGGTTTCTACTTGCGAAACAACCTTTGACATTTGGCATACTCTTGAAATCACATATGAAGGCACTAGCAAAGTTAAAGATTCAAAAATTAACTTTTTGATACATGATTTTGAGTTATTTCGTATGGAACCAAGGGAGACTATTGGAGACATGTACACTAGTTTTACAGATGTCGTCAATAGTCTAAAAGGACTTGGTAAAAGCTTTTCGAATTTTGAACTCGTTAACAAGATTTTATGATCACTTTTTAAAAATTGAGATTTGAAAGTAACAGCAATACTATTAGGATCGGAGAGACACTAAGAGGGAGGGGGGTGAATTAGTGTAACAGATTAAAACTCATAAGTTTGAAAATGATTTCGTAAATGCGTAGAGATTTCGATTCGACAAAGAATGACTTGGTAAAAGTAGCTTGAGTAAAGTAAGGAAATGAAAACCAAAAGATTGCTGCTATGTAAATAACGGTTTTAGAAAACACTCACACATTCAAGGAACACACAAATTTAAAGTGGTTTGGTCAAATGACCTATATCCACTTGTGAAGCCTTCTTCGATGAGGCTCCCAACTTCCACTAGCAAATCACTTTGAAAGGGAAGGACAAATGCCCTCTTACAAACTTTTACAAGTGGTTCACACTTTTACAGATTTTTAAAGAGAAAGAGGGAGGTGAACACTTAAGTGATTGAAAATAAGACTTGCTAAAGACTTTGCTAAGGCTTTATCTCAATCTCTAACTTCTCAAAGGTTGTATTCTCTGTTGAGAATTGAGGGGTATTTATAGACTCCAAGAAGATTCAAATTTGGGCTCCAAATTTTGAATTCCTCTTAGATTCTCGGAGCTAGCGGTGACACCGCCTGTCAATGTCACATTGACCATTTACTAGCGGTGCCACTGCCCATCCTTTCGGGTGTTGGGCGGTGCCACCACCCAGTCCGACGGTACCATCGCCTGATCCATCGAGTTCTGGGCGGTGCTACCGCCCAGTCCGGTGGTACTACTACCCGATCCTTCGGGTTCTGGGTGGTGCCACCGCCTAGTCCAGCGGTGCCACCACTTGACCTTAGGGGTCACTGGTTGGGCTTCAAATCTGGCTCAAACCAGGTCATATTCGGACCCAATTGGCCCCTAACTAAGATATAGGATTATTTCTTAATCCTAACCCTAATTATATGTAAACTACGAAAACAAGACATAATCTTAAGTAGATATGTTAACCGGTAATGTTGAGTTTCCTTTCGGTGAGCTTTCCGGTGATCTTCCGATGGACTTTCAATACACCCTCGGATTTCTTCCGGTGGACTCCCAGCAGGCTCCCGATCTTATGACGAGTTCAGCGAGTCTTTGGTAAGTAGCTGAGCCTTCTCGGTGATCTCCGCGAACCTCCGATGATCTCTTCGGTGGACTTTCGAAAACTTCAACAAGTCCCCGATTTCTTCTCGGTTGGTTCCGGTAACACTTCCAACGAATCTTCGGATTCTCGATGGACTCTCAAACACCCATCGAACTTGACTCCGGTAGACTTACTTTATATCTTCAAGCTATCATAGTTAATCCTGTATAAGTAAAGCAAAACTTCGATCTAGATAATTACTCCTAAGCAATCAAGTTGTCCGACATGTCATTGGTCCCTCGACGCTTCGTCCGATTCTTTAGCGCATCGTTCTCTCTTGTGGCCTATTGCCCAATTGGCTAGTTGACTCTACAACTCTGATATCCTTGGCGTAATACCCGCTCTTCTTGGCCCGATGCCCGAATCCACAGCCTGAAGCATTCTGTCGATACGTCAACAGATCCACCGGCCCGACGTCCAATCTTCTGACATGTTCCTCCGGCCCAACATGATTTTCCTGCTTTAATTGTCTCATCCTAATCGAAGTATCCTACATCACTCAAAACACAGATTAAAACATAAACACATATCAAGTGGTTTCATCATCAAAATACGAGATTCAACAATCTTCCCCTTTTTGATAATGACAACCACTTGATGACGGAGTTAACCTTAACTCCCAGAGTTTAAACAAACTCTCCCCTATGAATGTGGCTTATTGATAGAAACTCTAGGATTCAAAAATCCAAACAACATGTCATCATAAACTTATGCATAACATGTTATGTCTGTTAGGATCAAGAGCACTAAGAGGGGGGGGGGGGGGTGAATTAGTGCAGTAGATAAAAACATCAACTTCGTCAAATCTCTCGTACAATAAAAAACCGTTTCCAACGTAAAACCAATTTCAGAAACTTAGCTTGAAAGCATATGTAAATGTATAGAAGGCAGTAAGCTATTGAAGGGGTTTGCAGTAAGGTAATAGCAGGAAACAAAATGCAAACTAGAGAAGATGAGAGTTTATAGTGGTTCGGTCAATCGTGACCTACATCCACTCCTCTTATTCCTCTTTCGTCGAGGCCACCGGCATCCACTAACGATCTTCCTTTACTAGGCGAAGATCAACCTCCTTCTTACACCCCTCTTCTCCTTTTACCAGGTTTAGGAGACAACCCTTACAAGCACTCACTCTCCTCTCTTAAATAAAATTCTATCACTTAAGCTAGAGGAGGGATTTCTCAACTGATTTCTACAGCTTTTCTTTCCTTTTTTTATCTTTGTGTTTGTGTGAATTAACCAGGGATGAGAGGGGTATTTATAGGCCCCAAACCAGTTTGAATTTGGAGCTCAAAATTGTCATCTCTCGGAATTCCGGGGTCTGGCGGTTGCACCGCCTAGCAGAGCTCGAAGACTGAGCCTCTGGGTGGTGCCACCGCTTGTCAGGGGCGGTTGCACCTCCTACCAGAGCTCGGAGACCGAGCTCAGGCGGTTGCACCTCTGTCAGTGGCGGTTGCACCTCTGCCAGAGGCGGTTGCACTGCTCAACCAGAGCTCAGAGACTGAGCCCTGGGCGGTGCCACCACTGACCCAAGCGATGCCACCTCTAGCCAAGTAATCTGGGTCCGAATGGGCTGATCCATTCGACCTAATTTGGGTTTGTCAACGGCCTAATTGCCCCAAGATTAAGTTAATGGGATCAGCTCCCATTTCTAACTTAATTATCGTGCTAACTACGAATTTCTTAAGACATTTACTGCAACTTGCTTCGGTGCGTCAATCGCTTCTTCTAGCGAGCTTCCGTCGATCATCCGATGAACCCTCGGTGATGCTCCTGTGGACTTCCGGCAAACTCCTGGACTTGCGACGATCCACTTGGCAAGTTCCGATGGGCTTCTTTTGGCAAGCTCCTGGACTTCTCAGATTTGTTCCCGCAGAACCTCCGACGACCGTTCGGACTTCCGTCGAGCTCTCGAACTCCCAACGTGATCATAGTCTTGACTTCGGCGCAACTCCTACTGCATGTCTTTCTTTCATCGTAGTTAATACTGCACACTTAAAACAAAACTTCGATCGAGACAATTAATCCTAAGTAATTAACCAAGTTGTCCGGCATGTCATTGGTCCCTCGACGCTTCATCCGATTCTTCGGCGCATCGTCCTCTCCTGCGGCCTATTGCCCAATCGGCCAGTTGACTCCGCAACTCCAATATCCTTGGCGTAATACCCGCTCTTCTTAGCCCGATGCCCAAGACCATGACCTGAAGCCTTTTGTTGATACGTCGACCAATCCATCGGCCCGACGTCCAATCTTCTGACATGTTCCTCTGGCACAACATGATTTTTTCTGCTTTAATTGTCTCATCCCGATCGAAGCATCCTGCGTCACTCAAAACGTAGATTAAAACATAAACACAATTGTCAATTGGTTTCATCATCAAAATATGAGATTCAACAATCTCCCCATTTTTTATGATGACAACCAATTGATGACGGAGTTAAACTTAACTCCCGGAGTTTAAACAAACTCCCCATATCAATATGCCATATTGATAGAACCTTGAATTCAAACTGAATTCAAGTCATTGCAATATTCATCATGAATACTTGCAACACGTCATCATGAACATATGCATAAACTTATGCATAACATGTCAATGTCATCAACATACTTCTCCCCCTTTGTCATCAACAAAAGGTGAAGTACAACTATTCTTGTGTTTGTAATATACGTTCAACTCATTGCATGAAAAACATAATATTAAATTTTTATCATCATGTAATCTAGCAATTTTACAATATTTTAGAACTTGCAAGCTAGCAATTTAGAGATGTTTAAGAAAACAACTCTTGCTTCTTGAAATATGCAAGTTTTACAAGCTAGCAAATTCAAAGATATGCGAGTTAGCATATTTGCTTTTCATTACGATATGCATGATAGCATTTCTGCTTTACTTGAGATAGCAACTGTTTGCTTCTCTACAAGCTAGCAATTTTTACAATATGTAAGTTTTACTATATACAAGCTAGCAAATTTAAAGATTTGCAAGTTAGCATATTTTTGCATTTTCTTGATGTTTCAAGCTAGCAATTCTAGGTGATGTTCAAGATAGCAATTTCTTCTCTTTTGAGAAGTACAATTTTTGCTTTTTCTTGAATTGTGCAAGCTAGCTAGTTTGCCTCTTTTCATGATGTCCACGCTAGAAATTCTTGCTCCCCCTTTGTCATTGTCAAAAATAAGGGAAGACCCTTATATCAATTTTTAGATTATGACAAAGGTAAGTATCAATCTTATTTGTGCATCATTATATATTCAAATTAAAACATACAAAATTTCAAAAACCTTATTTTTCATGCACGATACCAAAAAATAAATCAATCATCATCAATTAGCATATCATATATGATATTCAAACATTAAAATTTTTAAGTATTTATCAACATGTTGATCATGATACCAAACATTCATCATTTAAAGCATTCATGATACACATCATATGCAATACATCATGTATATCATTATCATAAGTATTGCAAACATCATTTTAACTTCATGAATATTTCATCATTACATGTATCATACCAAAACATTTCAAGCCATGCAAGCCATAAATACAAAGAAATCATGTCATGAAGGATAAAATCATTTGAATACCAAAAGACATTATTCATATAGTAAATATCTTCTTTAAATAAAATATCAAGAAAAATCATAGGAGTACAAAGAAGAGATTTTGTTATAAAAGAAAATCAAGTAATAACTCCAAGAACTCACAAGGAAAAATCATGATTTATTTAGAAAATCTCCTCTCAAAAGAATATCAAGTAAAATCGTAGAAGATCGATTAATGAGAAATTTTGATTTATAATAAAATCTCATGTATCGAATGTCGAGAATGTTAGGATCAAGAGCACTAAGAGGGGGGAGGGTGAATTAGTGCAGCGGAAAACTTTCAACGTTTAAAACTGCGTTCGTACGACAAAGCCGATTTCAGTAGAAAAGTCGATTCGTAAATTTCTTTGACTTAAGATCAGGTAAGAAGCAGTTAAAACAAATCTATAAAGGTAGTTTGCAGTTATGATGGATATCAGAATGTAAGCGCAAACTAAAATACAATGTTCGTACGGTAAAAGCAATTTCAGTAGAAAAGCCGATTCGTAAATCACTTTAACTTGTGATTAGGCAAGAAGCAGTTAAAACAAATCTGTTAAGGCAGTTTGCTATTGTGATGGAAATCAAAATGTAAGCGCAAACTGAAATATGATGTTCGTATGAGAAAAATGATTTACGTCTAAACACGATTCGGAAAATATTGAGCTTGGAAACGCAATCGTAAAAGCGCAGAAGGCAGTAAGCTATGAAGGAGGTTTGCAGTAAGGATAATAAGCTCAAAGTAAATGCAAACCAGAGAGCAGCGCGATTTAGAGTGGTTCGGTCAATCTTGACCTACATCCGCTTCTAGCTTCCTCCACCGATGAGGTCGTCGACGTCCACTAGAGGCCTTCCTTCAATAGGCGAAGGCCAACCACCCTTTTACAGATTCACTCCTTTTGACGGGCTTAGGAGACAACCCTTACAAACTTTTCTCTCCTCTCTTGAAAGATCTGAACTTCGAAGAAAAGAGGGAGAAGAACCTTTAGCTTATTACAACACTTTTGAGCTCTAAAATCTCAGAATAAGATTAGGATTTTGGTGGTTTTTCGTTGCTCTTTCATTGCTAAAAGAGTGGGGTATTTATAGGCCCTAAACCAGTTTGAATTCCGAGCTCAAAATTATCAATTCGCGGAATTCCGGGGTCTCACGGTTGCACCGCCTGACTGGGCTCGAAGACTGAGCCTCTGGGCGATGCCACCGCTTGTCAGGGGCGGTTGCACCGCTTCGTAGAGCTCAGAGACCGAGCTCAGGCGGTGCCACCGTCTGATTGGAGCGGTTGCACCGCCCAGCCAGAGCTCGGAGATCGAGCTTAGGCGGTTGCACCGCCCAGCCAGAACTCGGAGACTGAGCCCTGGGCGATGCCACCGCCGACCCAGGTGGTGCCACCTTTGGGCGAGAGATCTGGGTCCAAATGGGTTGATCCATTCGGCCCAATTTGGTTCTTTCAAGGGCCCAATTGCCCCTAGATTAAGTTAATGGGATCACCTCCCAATTCTAACTTAATCATCATGCTAACTACGACAATTATTAAGACTTTTACTACAGCTTGCTCCGGTGCGTCAATCGCTTCTTCCGGCGAGCTTCCGGTGAACTTCCGGCAAACATCCGACGGTCCTCCAATGATGCTCCTACGGACTTCCGGCAAACTCCTGGACTTGCGACGATCCACTTGACGAATTCTGATGAGCTTCTTTTGGCAAGCTCCTGGACTTCTTGGATTTGTTCCCGCAGAACCTTCGACGACCGTCCGGACTTCCGTCAAGCTCTCGAACTCACAACGTGATCATAGTTCTGACTCCGGCGCAACTCCTGTTGCATGTCTTACTTTCATCGTAGTTAATCCTGCACACTTATCTCAATATATGGATTAGATAATAAATGACAATTGATGTCATCATCAAAATATGAGATTCAACAATCTCCCCCTTTTTTATGATGACAATCAATTGATAACGGAGTTAACCTTAACTCCCCCTATCTATGTGCCATAATTGAGATAAGTCATTCTTGAATTCAAAGCCTTTGAATTCAAGAGACATATTGACAAGTTAAAGTCATTTAACCGTATCAATACTCCCATCATGATTCCTATCATGATGTATCTCTCTGTATGATGTCAAGACTCAATATCCATTTTCAAATGTGAATTGTTGTAATGATAGCAATTCATCATACGGAAAGATATCAACATGCAAAATTACAATGCAAGTTCTTGATATCTTAATATGATGCAAATATGGCAATCATAGCAAATATGGCATAGCATCAATAATCATATGTTTGTTTCTTTCAATATAATATGGCATTTATAGCATCAATTTATCATATGGAAAGATATCAACATGTAAAATTACAATGCAAGTTCTTGATATCTCAATATGATGCAAATATGGCAATCATAGTAAACATGACATAGCATCAATAATCATATGTTTGTTTATTTCAACATAATATGATATTTATAGCATCAATTCATATACTTCTCCCCCTTTGTCATCAACAAAAAAGGAGAATGATATAAGCATCTTTTGTATATACATGTGATTCCATAAGTAGGTTCATGTCATTTAGAGGATACAAACATCTCAAGAAGACCATGACATGGAGATTATCTACATAGAGTGAAAACTTCTTCCTTTTTATTTGTTATTATTCTTTTTTGTATGAAGGAGGAAAGCCATTTGTGTAGTTCAAATCGATAGCATGCTTTATAAGGATCAGGATATTTATGTGAGTAAAGTCCTTGCAAAAAAAATATCTTCCTTTTAAAAGAAGGAATCATCAAATTTATTTCTCAAAGGCAATATTTTTCACATGATAAGTCTAAAAGCCATAAATTTGCTAGATAATTTTTTTGTCAAGAATTAATGATGTGAATCAAAATCCGAAAGAGAATAATGAAATCCGATTGAAACCGAAATCTTAATTTAACACTTTCATGCAAGACTATGAGGACATGCTCATCGTTGTATTAATTTCCAACATGTTATTTTTGGCATGTAATGATGATTAAGTGATTTGATCATTCAATCAATAAAGTCCAAATAATAATTTTAACAAGTTTATGCATTCGGACACATCATCTTGGCAATACATCAACATCATGGTAATATATCAATATTATTATGTCACATGACACATCAATTTCAAGGTTATATTACTTTCACATTCATCATGGAAACCATGACACAAGGTTTTCAAAGTTGGTATTATAGAAACATTTAATATCAATACGAAATCTGACAATGAGTAATGAGATTGAGCAACGTAACCCTACATATTCTTACATCAAGTAACCATAAAGCATTGTGATCAAGGTGAGTAATATAAAGAGTTTACAACAACGTAGTTGTTACAACAAGAGGTTATTGTGTCCACATATACACGTTTTATTCGGGAGGTGGAAAATTAAAGTGCCTAAATAAAGAGTCAAATTGTCGATGAATTAGCTACAGTTCAGATAGGATTTGATCTTGCCGGTGTTCAAGCCGATCTTGTCTTTGTTCAAATCGGTCTATCCGAATCCCAATGTCTTCAATGGATGATGCATGAGCTTGCTCAAATGGATGTGTTTCCTCAAAGGGACAGATCGGAGGAGATTGAGTGCCCCTAAAGACTGGTGTTTCAGGTTCTGGTTCAGGTTGAGGGTGATCGGTTCTTCTAGGCATTCTAACCTCGTGGAGGTGCTCATAGGAGTGTTAACAGCTATTAAGCTATTCATATTGAATCTATTTAGCAGATCTAGGGTATATTTAGTTTGACTAATAAAGATGTCATTGCTTAGTTGCTTAATTTGTAAGCCTAAGAAAAATATTAATTCTCCCATCAAACTCATTTCAAATTCGAGGCTCATGGTTTTAGCAAAAGATTCACAAAGAGATTCATTCGTAGAACCGAAGATGATGTCATCAACATAGATCTGAACAATGAGAAAGTTATTTTCAAAATTTTTGATAAATAATGTAGTATCGACCTTGCCTTTTGTGAAATTATTTTCAATAAGAAAAGTACTTAGTCTGTCATACCAAGCCCTTGGGGCTTGTTTTAAACCATAGAGAGCTTTGGTTAATTTAAATACATGATTAGGGAGGCTATTATTTTCAAATCCGGGAGGCTGTTCAACATAAACTTCTTCAGAAATAATGCCAGTTAGAAAAGAGCTTTTAACATTCATTTGAAATAACTTAAAATTATTATTACTAGCATAGGCAAGGAGCATCCTTATGGCTTCTAATCTAGCCACAGGAGCGAAGGTTTCTTCGTAATCGATACCTTCTTCTTGGTTGAAACCTTTGGCCACTAGTCTAGCCTTGTTTCTCACCACGATACCATATTCATCTTGCTTGTTTCTAAAGATCCATTTAGTACCAATAACTAAATGGTCATTTGGCCTAGGAACAAGCTTCTATATCTCATTTCTCTCAAATTGATTTAACTCATCTTGCATTGTGATAATCCATGAATCATCTTTCATGGCTTCGTCAATATATTTAGGTTCAATTTGGGAGAGAAAAGTGACGTTGTTACAAGAATTTTTAAAAGATGAATGTGTTTGAACCCCCTTAGATGCGTCTCCTAGGATTAGCTACTTAGGATGATCATTTACATACTTCCAATCTTTAGGTAAGGAAGTTTCGGAAGTGGATGCATCCAAGTTGCTAGTTGGAGAAGGGGTTTCATTTAAATTCAAAGAATCGAAATTAACATCATTATCAAAGTCACTTTTCTTGATTTCAGAAATCTCATTGAAAACAACATGAATGGATTCTTCTATTATTAAAGTCCTTTTATTGAAGATACGAAAAGCTTTAGAAACCGAAGAATAACCAAGAAAAATTCCTTCATCGGATTTAACATCAAATTTTCCTAAGGCATCTTTCTCATTCAAGATAAAACACTTACACCCAAAAACTTTAAAATATGAAACATTGGGTTTTTTATTGTTCTACAACTCATAGGGAGTTTTGGTGAGTAAGGGTCTTACTAAAACTCTATTCAAAATATAGCATGCAGTGTTTATAGCTTCGGCCCAATAATATTTGGGTAGGCTTTATTCATTCAACATGGTTCTTGCCATTTCTTTTAAATTTCTATTCTTTCTTTCTACTACTCCATTTTGTTGAGGATTTCTTGGAGTAAAGAAGTTGTGGTTGAATCCATTAGATTCACAGAATTCTTGGAAATCATGGTTTTGAAATTCACCATCGTGATCACTTCGAATTGATGAAATCATAAAACCTTTTTCAGTTTGAACAAGTTTGCAAAACTTGGTGAAATATCTAAAGTATTCATTTTTGTGTTTCAAAAAATAAGTCCATGTGTATCTACTATAGTCATCTATAATGACGAGGGCGTATTTGCTACCTCCTAGGCTTGATGTAAAGATTGGTCCGAACAAGTCCATGTGGATCAATTGTAAGGGCCTTGATGTGCTTATTTGATTCTTAGATTTGAAACTACTCTTAATCTGTTTTCCTAATTGATAAGCATCACACACATTATCTTTGATGAACTTGATGTGAGGAATTCCTCGTACATGTTCTTTGGATGATATTTGAGTAATTAGTTTCATGCTAGCGTGACCTAATCTTCTGTGCCATAGCCAAGCATCCTCATTTAAAACCGAAAAACATATTTCATTACACAAATCATTGATGTCAATGGTGTATATGTTATTTTGTTTTAATGCTATCATAGATGTATTGTTGTGTGATTTTTTAAGGATGCATGCATTAGATTTGAATTTGACAATATATCCTTTATCACATAATTGACTAATGCTCAAGAGATTATGTTTTAAACTATCAACTAACAAAACATCTTCAATAAAGAAGTTGGATTTGTTACCTATGGTTCCTTTGCCAATGATTTTACCCTTGTTGTTGTCTCCGAAGGTGACATAGCTTTCGTCTATGCTAGTGAGCTTAGAGAATTGAGATGGATCTCCGGTCATATGCCTTGAGCATCCACTATCAAGGTACCATCTCTTGCTCCTAGTTTGTGATGGTGTATGTCTTTACAAGAAATAATAATTTTTAGGTACCCATTTACTTTTGGGTGCCTCAAAAGTTGATCTATATTGTTCGTCATGTTGTATAGAGTTTATCATGGTTCCTTTAGGAACCTAAATTAATTTGTTCGGACTAATTTTCTTGAATGGACAATAATACGTTTTGTGTCCATGCTTGCAACAAAAATTGCATTTACTTTGGTGTCGAATATGTAGGATGGGGCCTTTTATGAAGGTGGTTGGATTTTGCTGAGAATTTCTCACAAATCTGATTCCACTTCTTTTGGGAACGTGACCCTTGTTTGTAAGGATCATGTTCAAAGACTTGCTACCAACCTCAAATTTCTTCAAGGTGTCCATGAGTAGCAAGTTTTGCTTTTGGATAGTTTCTAGATCATGATATTTGATACAAGAGTCTAAAGTATCATGATATTCAGTCTTTAACTTATCGAAATCACAATTAAGACTATCATGCTCCTTTTTTAGCAATTTGTATTTTCTACTAATAATCTTGCATTCATCAAATAAATCATGGAAGGCATTTAATAATTCATCAAATGATAAATCTGCATCAATTAAATTTGTTACCTCTACTCCGATGGCCATTAAGGCGTAATGAGCAACTTGCTCGATGTTGGACTCCTCTTCTTCGGATGCGCTCGAATCATCCCATGTTGCTTTGAGTGCCTTCTTCTTTGATGTTCTCTTCTTAGCTTAGGGACAATCACTCTTGTAGTGTCCTGGCTTTTTGTACTCATAGCAAATAACTTGATCCCTTTTGGGTTCAAGTTTATTTTTTGCGTCATTTTTAAACTTGTTTCTTTTAATGAATTTTTTGAATTTCCTTGTTAGAAGTGGCAAGTCATCATCACAGTCCTCATCACAGTCCTCATCACTTGAGTTTTCTCTCAAGTGGTCATCTAAAGTTCTAAGTGTCATATCTTTCCTGTTCTTTGGAAGGATGTCTTCTTGCTCTTCATGAGCATTGCATGTCATTTCATAGGTCATTAATGACCCGATTAGTTCTTCAAGAGGGAAGTTGCTTAAATCTTTAGCCTCTTGAGTAGCAGTGACTTTAGGGTCCCAACTATTAGGAAGGGATCTTAGAATCTTATTTACGAGCTCAAAGTCCGAAAAGCTTTTGCCGAGTCCTTTTAGACCATTGACGACATCCGTGAAACGGGTGTATATGTCGTCAATAGTCTCGCTCGGTTTCATTCGGAAAAGTTCGAAAGAGTGTATTAAAAGATTGATTTTTGACTCCTTTACTCTACTTGTGCCTTCATGAGTCACTTCGAGTATATGCCAAATATCAAACGGGGTTTCACAAACTGAAACACGATTAAACTCATTTTTATCAAGCACACAAAATAAGGCATTCATAGCCTTTGCATTAAGAGTGAAAGTCTTCTTCTTCAATTCATTCCAATCGATCATTGGAAGAGAAGATTTCGAAAAATCATTTTCGACAAGATTACAAAGTTCAAAATCCATTGAAATAAGGAAGATCCTCATTCGGGTTTTCCAATAGGTGTAGTCCGTCCCATTGAATATGGGTGGATGTGTAATAGAATGGCCCTCTTGGTTTCTTGCATATGCCATCTCTCTTGGGTTTTAATCCATTTGAGAGTGAACCCCGCTCTAATACCAATTGTTAGGATCAAGAGCACTAAGAGGGGGGGGGGGGGGGTGAATTAGTGCAGCGGAAAACTTTCAACGTTTAAAACTGCGTTCATACGACAAAGCTGATTTCAGTAGAAAAGTCGATTCATAAATTTCTTTGACTTAAGATCAAGTAAGAAGCAGTTAAAACAAATCTATAAAGGCAGTTTGTAGTTATAATGGAAATCAGAATGTAAGCGCAAACTAAAATACAATGTTCGTACGGTAAAAACGATTTCAGTTGAAAAGCTGATTCGTAAATCACTTTAACTTGTGATTAGGCAAGAAGTAGTTAAAACAAATCTGTTAAGGCAGTTTGTTGTTGTGATGGAAATTAGAATGTAAGCGCAAACTGAAATATGATGTTCGTATGAGAAAAGCGATTTACGTCTAAACACGATTAGAAAAATATTGAGCTTGGAAACGCAATCGTAAAAGCGCAGAAGGTAGTAAGCTACGAAGGAGGTTTGCAGTAAGGATAATAAGCTCAAAGTAAATGCAAACCAGAGAGCAGTGCGATTTAGAGTGGTTCGGTCAATCTTGACCTACATCCACTTCTAGCTTCCTCCACCGATGAGGTCGCCGACGTCCACTAGAGACCTTCCTTCAATAGGCGAAGGCCAACCACCCTTTTACAGATTCACTCCTTTTGACGGGCTTAGGAGACAACCCTTATAAACTTTTCTCTCCTCTCTTGAAAGATCTGAACTTGGAAGAAAAGAGGGAGAAGAACCTTTAGCTTATTACAACACTTTTGAGCTCTAAAATCTCAGAATAAGATCAGGATTTTGGTGGTTTTTCATTGCTCTTTCATTACTAAAAGAGTGGGGTATTTATAGGCCCCAAACCAGTTTGAATTCTGAGCTCAAAATTATCAATTCGTGGAATTCCGGGGTCTCGCGGTTACATCGCCTGACTGGGGCGGTTGCACCGCCTGATAGGGCTCAAAGACTGAGCCTCTGGGCGGTGCCATCGCTTGTCACGGGTGGTTTGTTGAATCTCAGATTTTGATGATGACATCAATTGTCATTTGTTATCTAATCCATATGTTGAGATAAGTGTGCAAGATTAACTATGATGAAAGTAAGACATGCAGCAAGAGTTGCACCGGAGTCAAGACTATGATCACGTTGGGAGTTCTAGAGCTTGATAGAAGTCCGGACGGTCGTCGGAGATTCTGCGGGAACAAATCCGAGAAGTCCAAGTGCTTGCCAAAAGAAGCTCGTCAGAACTCGCCAAGTGGATCATCGCAAGTCCAGGAGTTTGCCGGAAATCCGTAGGAGCATGTTAGGACCCTTTTTCTGAGCTTTTGAATAATGTTTATTGAGTATGTTTGGTCTAGTTGTTTATTGAGTCAGTTTGGTTCAGTTAGAGTCAAGTAGAGGTTTATTTAATATTTATTTATTATTAGAGTTCAAGTCCTGATGGACTCTGGGTGGAACTCTATAAATAGGGATGTAACTGCTTCTTTTCAATAGGCTATGAAAAGATACTATTTTGTCTTTTGACAAACCCTTGGAGGCCGATCCCCTCGAAGCGATCAAGGAGGCCGATCCCCTCGAAGTGATCATCCCCATCTCTTCTTCTTTTGCGATAAGACTTTAGGGTCTTATCAATTGGTATCAGAGCAGCGATCCTTGGCATTCTCGCTGCAACGAAGCTATCAAAAAAAAAAAAAAAAAAAGAAAGAGAGAAGAAGCAGCAGCAACCGCAGCCACGCACCCCCTGCTTCCGGCCAGCCCACCCGCCGCTTCGTCGCTGCTCTCCGACCAGCAACCGACTCTGCCCCACTTCAGGCCAGAGTCCACCGTCGCCCCCACCCGAGCCACCACCGCTGCCAGGGAGACGACGCAGCCACTCCTCTCCTCTTCTCTACCGCCGTTGCAGGGCAACTCCACCGCCGCCTCCCTCCCAGCCGCAACCCTAGCCGTGCCCCCTTTAATGAGCCATCGGTTGCCGCAGCCCCTCGTTGTAACGGTTGCAGAAACAGAGTTCCTCTGTTGCCGCAGCCCCTCGTCGATCGTAGTCGCGCCGCCTCCAGCACTCCTCTTCCCCTCCAGCGCCGCCGCCGCCCAGCCGACCCATCACCGTTCGCGGGCCCACCGTCGCGACGCCGCCGACGCCTCCCAGCAGCCGATCCTCCTTGCTCTGCATCCGTAGTGCCAGAAACAGGGCAACTCACCGGTTGCCCTTGTTCCCAACCGTGACATTGCCGACTCCTCCTTCTCCACCGCTGCCGCTGCTTCCGGCTGCACGATCACCGCCGCGACCGCCGTTGCCAGCATCGCCAGCGGTTCCGGCTGTGGTGGTCGCGATAGAAACAGAGCACCCTGTTTCCCATCTCCAGCATCGCAGCTTCCCCGCCAGCGACGACGCCGCCTTTTTTCTCCATCGCCAACGCTGCACTCCGGCCAACGATCACCGCTGCTGCCAGCCACCGCAGCCTTCTCCTCAACCGCTGGTGATCCTACCGCCAACTCATTGGTGCGACAAAAACAGAGTACGCAGCAAAAAAAAACAGTGGCACTCTCTGCTACTGTAGCCGCTGATTGTTACCACTGTCGTCGCTCCCGCCAACGACCAACCCCTCATTCTGCAGCAGCCACCCTCCAACAGCGAACGCAGCAACCACAGCAAGTACGCTGCCTTGCCTCAACCCCAGCAGCCACGCAACACCGATTCCTCTTCTCAACCTCGCCGCATCACGCCAGATCCCCTTGCTTAGCATATTCTGCCACAAGCATTGTTGCCTCTCACCAGCGCCTCTTCCGCGGTGTGACAGAAACAGAGCAACGTTGCCTTCCATCCGCGCCGTCGCAACCATCGCAGCGGTGAGCCCTTGGCGGTGCTACCCCAGTCGCACCACCATCGCTGCCTCCAAGCCCTCAGCAACAACGATCCCTCTACGCAGCGACCGCAACAAGCATCGCTGCCTCCCACCCACGCGACCGCAGCTACATCCCCACATCCTCGCAGCAACCCTTCATTCCCATAGTGTTGCCACCCGACTACGCCGATAAACAACAGCAGCACCGAATAGGGCAGTGATTGATGCCCTTGACCGACGCCAAAAACAAGTGTTGAGATTACAAATTTGCAGTCTTATTTAAATGGCCACATGATGACTCAGTGAAAGCACAAATGGAAGCATTGGAAATTAGAATTGAGAACCGGTTACAAGAAGTACTTAATGATTTCAAAAAGGACTTCTTGGGGGAGCCTTAGTAACTTTCAACAAGGTGGGAGCTCAAGTTCTATATTGCATAGATCTGGAAATACTAGAAATGGGCTCCAAGATTGTGACACAATCTACCATTACATGAAGGTGGATGAACAACTCGCCAAAATTTGTCAGACTTCTACAGTGTTGGAATATCAGAGTAGGTTTGAAAAATTATCACATCAAGCTAGAGATTAGTCAGACCGACAACTTCTGGATACATTTATTGAAGGGCTTATTCCAGAGATCCGGTGTGAAGTTAAGGCTCGTCAACCCCGCACTATGATAGCTGCGATCTCATTTGCAAATCTACATGAGAAAAAAATTAGCAAGGAAAGATCAACAAGGGGTTTGTACTATGATGAAAAGTGGAGTATGGAGCACCAATGTAAACAAGGGCAACATATGATGATTGAGCCAATTGGAGAGGAACCGAAAGCAGAAGAGTTGGACTCTGATCATGAAGGTATAAATTCTAATGAAGACGTTGAACCTACCGTACATACAATGCATACATTAACCGACTACTCTAACCCGCAAACTATAGAAGTTGCTGGAACTCTAGAGCATCGACCTATTATACTTTTGATTGATACTAGGAGCACTAACAATTTTATGGACAGTGAGACTATTGACCGATTGACCCACCACATTGAAGACTATGACAGATTCGAAGTAAAGATCATTGATGGACGGATTTTCACTTGTGATAGCAAAGGTTCAAAGATTAAATTGATTATACAGGGCCAGAAGTTTCATGCAACGATTACTAAACTGAAAGATCGACCTGTTGCTTACACTATCAAAAAGTGGAGACCATATTTACTTGATCAACGGGTTGTGATGCGTTGCAGATAGTCTATGGCCGAAGTGCTGAAAGATAAGCTCCTCGAGATTGATGCTGCTCAGCCTTGAGGACAAGGCTGATTTGAAGAGGGAGGAACTGTTAGGACTCTTTTTCTGAGCTTTTGAATAATGTTTATTGAGTATGTTTGGTCTAGTTGTTTATTGAGTTAGTTTGGTTCAGTTAGAGTCAAATAGAGGTTTATTTAATATTTATTTATTATTAGAGTTCAAGTCCTGATGGACTCTGGGTGGAACTCTATAAATAGGGATGTAATTGCTTCTTTTCAATAGGCTATGAAAAGATACTATTTTGTCTTTTGACAAACCCTTGGAGGCCGATCCCCTCGAAGCGATCAAGGAGGCCGATCCCCTCGAAGTGATCATCCCCATCTCTTCTTCTTTTGCGATAAGACTTTAGGGTCTTATCAGAGCATCGTCGGAGGACCGTCGGATGTTCGCCGGAAGTTTGTCGGAAGCTCGCCGGAAGAAGTGATTGACGCACCGAAGCAAGCTATAGTAAAAGTCTTTAGAATTGTCGTAGTTAGCACGATGATTAAGTTAGTATTGGGAGGTGATCCCATTAATTTAATCTAGGGGCAATTGGGCCCTTGAAAGAATCAAATTGGGTCGAATAGATCAACTCATTCGGACCCATATCACTTGCCCAGAGGTGGCACCGCCAGGGCTCAGTCTCCGAGCGAGACTGGGCGGTGCAACCACCTCTGACAGCGGTGCAACCGCCTAAGCTCAGTCTCCGAGCTTCGGCTGGGCGGTGCAACCGCCCTAGTCAGGCAGTGGCACCACCTGAGCTCGGTCTTCGAGCTCTGCCAGGCGGTGCAACCGCCCCTGACAAGCGGTGGCACCGCCTAGAGGCTCAGTCTCCGAGCTCTGCCAGGCAGTGCAACTGCCCCAGTCAGGCGGTGCAATCGCCAGACCCAGGAATTCCGGGAATTGATAGTTTTGAGCTCGGAATTCAAACTGGTTTGGAGCCTATAAATACCCCACTCTTTCAGCAATGAAATAGCAATGAAAACCACCAAAATCCTGATCTTACTCTGTGATTTTAGAGCTCCAAAGTGTTGTATAATAAGCTAGAGGTTCTTCTCCCTCTTTTCTTCCAAGTTCAGATCTTTCAAGAGAGGAGAGAAAAGTTTGTAAGGGTTGTCTCTTAAGCCCGTCAAAAGGAGTGAATCTGTAAAAGGGTGGTTGGCCTTCGCCTATTGAAGGAAGGCCTCTATTGGACGTCGGCGACCTCATCGGTGGAGGAAGCCACAAGTGGATGTTGGTCAAGATTGACTGAACCACTCTAAATCGTGTTGCTCTCTGGTTTGCATTTACTTTGAGCTTATTATCCTTACTGCAAACCTCCTTCATAGCTTACTGCCTTCTGCGCTTTTATGATTCATCTCCAAGCTCAATACTTTCAAAATCGTGTTTAGGCGTAAATCGCTTTTCTCGTACGAACATCGTATTTCAGTTTGTGCTTACATTCTGATTTCCATCACAACAGCAAACTATCTTAACATATTCGTTTTAACTGCTTCTAGCCTAAGCATAAGTTAAAGTGATTTACGAATCAGCTTTTCTACTGAAATAGCTTTTCTCGTACGAACATTGTATTTCAGTTTGCGCATACATTCTGATTTCCATCACAACAGCAAACTGCCTTAACAGATTTGTTTTAACTGTTTCTTACTTGATCATATGTTAAAGTAATCTACGAATCGGCTTTTCTACTGAAATCACCTTTGACGATCAAACGCAGTTTTAAAACGTTGAAAGTTTTCTGTTGCACTAATTCACCCCCCCCCCTCTTAGTGCTCTTGATCCTAACAATTTGTATCAGAGCTCGGTTCACTCTCAAACGGATTAAAACCCAAGAGAGATGGCATATGCCGGAAACCAAGAGGGCCATTCTATTACACGTCCACCCATGTTTAATGGGACGAACTACACCTATTGGAAGACCCGAATGAGGTTCTTCCTTATTTCAATGGATTTTGAACTTTGGAATCTTGTCGAAAATGGATTTTCGAAATCTTCTCTTCCAATGATCGATTGGAATGAGTTGGAGAAGAAGACTTTCGCTCTGAATGCAAAGGCTATGAATGCCTTATTTTGTGCGCATGATAAAAATGAGTTTAATCGTGTTTCGGTTTGTGAAACCGCGTTTGATATTTGGCATATACTTGAAGTGACTCACGAAGGCACAAGTAGAGTGAAAGAGTCAAAAATCAATCTTTTGATACACTCTTTCAAACTTTTCCGAATGAAACCGAGCGAGACTATTGGCGACATGTACACCCGTTTCACGGATGTCGTCAATGGTCTAAAAGGACTCTGCAAAAGTTTTTCGGATTTTGAGCTTGTAAATAAGATTCCAAGATCCCTTCTTAAGAGTTGGGACCCTAAAGTCACTGCTATTCAAGAGGCTAAAGATTTAAGCAACTTCCCTCTTGAAGAACTAATCGGGTCATTAATGACTTATGAAATGACATGCAAGGCTCATGAAGAGCAAAAAGACATCATTCCAAAGAATAGGAAGGATATGACACTTAGAACTTTAGATGACCACTTGAGAGAAAACTCAAGTGATGAGGACTGTGACGATGACTTGGCACTTCTGACAAGGAAATTCAAAAAATTCATTAAGAGAAACAAATTTAAAAATGACATAAAAAATAAACTTGAATCCAAAAGGGACTAAGTTATTTGCTATGAGTGCAAAAAGCCGGGACACTATAAGAGTGATTGTCCCTAAGCCAAGAAAAGAACATCAAAGAAGAAGGTGCTCAAAGCAACATGGGATGATTCGAGCGCATCCGAAGAAGAGGAGTTCAACACCGAGCAAGTTGCTCATTACGCCTTAATGGCCATCGGAGAGGAGGTAACAAATTTAATTGATGCAGATTTATCATTTGATGAATTATTAAATGCCTTCTATGATTTATTTGATGAATGCAAGATTATTAGTAGAAAATACAAATTGCTAAAAAAGGAGTATGATAGTCTTAACAGTGATTTTAATAAGTTAAAAACTGAATATCATGATAGTTTAGGGTCTTGTATCAAATGTCATGATCTAGAACCTATCCAAAAGCAAAACTTGCTACTCATGGACACCTTGAAGAAATTTGAGGTTGGTAGCAAGTCCTTGAACATGATCCTTACAAACAAGGGTCACGTTCCCAAAAGAAGTGGAATCGGATTTATGAGAAATTCTCACCAAAATCCAACCACCTTCATAAAAGGACTCATCCTATATGTTCGACACCATAGCAAATGCAACTTTTGTTGCAAGCATGGACACAAAACGCATTATTGTCCATTCAAGAAAATTAGTCCGAACAAATTAATTTGGGTTCCTAAATGAACCATAATAAACTCTATACAACATGACAAACAATATAGATCAATTTTTGAGGCACCCAAAAGTAAATGGGTACCTAGAAATTATCCCGTCTTGTAGAAACGTAAACCATCCCAAGCTGGGAGCAAGAAATAATATCCTGCTTTTAGGATTCTCAATATTTATAATCCGAGATCCAAAAAGAACACGCAATGCTCCCTAAGCCAAAATAACAAAAAGAAGATTAGAAAACTAAAATTACAAGAGCAATACAAAACCTATTTGATCCCTCAGAATTGAAAACTTATATTTCTACCTTCACACATCTTCTGGATTTTTGATCCTATCAAACTGATTAGTTCATTACCCTTAAATTCAACTGTATCATGAACTTACGTTTTTTAAGCAAAGTTTGTCATGAACTTGCAAAGCTTACCAACATGGACAAACTGTCACAAACATGAATACGACGTTTGAAGAAGAACATGCGCGTCACTAGATCTATCTTGATCATGTCTTATCTTAAAATGAAAATTCTTACGTAGTGACGAAAGTAAAATTGACTGCTCCATAAATAAAAACTCTTTTCAACTAAGAAATATTCAAAATAAGACCACACTGTAGTCAAAACGAGTGCTCACTGCTTACAGGCGGTGGCACCGCTCCAGCTGGCGGTAGCACCATCGGTTGTCATGGGTTACAAGCGGTTGCACCGCCCCAGCCAGCGGTGCAACCGCCCGTAGCGGTGCAACCACCCGCAATCCTGCCCCCCTATTAAACCGAGCTAGGGCCGGCGGTGGAACCAACCCCAACTTACTCCCTTCCCCTCTTCTCTCTTCAAAGCCTCTCCACCTCCATTTCTCTCATCTTAGCATCCCAAATCCTCCTCATTTTGAAGCAAAAGGTCAACAATCACTCCTTCTCTTGAAGATCTCACTTAAAGTATTCTCTAAGAGCTCTTTAATTCTGTTTTTGATTTATTTTACACTTGCTCATTATTATTCTCTCAAATAACAGTAGTTATGGGCTTTAGAAGATCCTTAAGGGACAAAGGAAAGAGGAGATTAGTGGAATACTTTGATCTTACCCTCTTTGATTCAAAGTATCATGCTGAAAAATTCTCCTCCTTTGAGTTTAGAAGTGTCAATAAGGGAAAACATGTAGATTTAGATGAGCTAAGAGACTTAGAGACAATTAATGGTTTGCCAACCTAGATCTACTCCCTATTTTACAAATTAGTGAACCCATCTATCCAAGACTTGTTAGATTGGTTTACAACAATCCACAAGTAGATGAAAAAGAAAGAATGTCCACCTATCTCTTAGGACAATACATCACCATTACGGATAAATTCATTTGTGACATAATAGGCATTCCTGTAACAAATAGAGGACTTTATTTTAGAGGATCATGGGACAATGAAACAGTTGGGACAACATATGTTGAAGCCTTAGGAACAATTTTCGATAATCCCAACTTAGTGATAGTTCCTAAAAGCTGTGAACACCTACTACCACTAAACACTAAAGTACTTCATCATATCTTAACTAGCATCATTCGCCCTAAACAATATCATCATGATGAAGTAAGTCAATTGGAATTAGGAACCATGTATTGGATCATGAAAGGACATAACATTTGTTTTGGATACCTCATCCAACAAAACATGATAGAACTATCAAAGAGAGACATGATGCTTCCATATGGTGGCATAATCACTAGAATCCTTAAAGCCTACAATATCCAAATCCCACCCGACGAAGAAGTGATGAAAGTAGATAGGTTCAGCATAATAAACAAAAATCTACTTCATCGATTGAGATGTGTTTATAGAAATGGTAATTGGGTTAGAATGCCTAGAAGAACCGATCACCCTCAACCTGAACCAGAACCCGAAACACCAGTCTTTAGGCGCACTCAATCTTCTTTGATCTGTCCCTTTTAGGAAACACATCCATTTGAGCAAGAACATGCATCATCTATTGAAGACATTGGGATTCGGATGGACCGATTTGAACAAAGACAAGATCGGCTTGAGCACCGGCAAGATCAAATCCTATCTAAACTACAGCAAATTCATCGACAATTTGACTCCTTATTTAGGCACCTTAATTTTTCACCGCCTGAATAAAGTTTGTATATGTGGACACAATAACCTCTTGTTGTAACATTTACACTGTTGTAAACTCTTTATTACTCACCTTAATCACAATGCATTATGGTTACTTGATGCAAGAATATGCAGGGTTACTCAATCTCATTGTCGGATTTCATACCAACTTTGAAAACCTTGTGTCTTGATTTCCATGATAAAATAATATAAGCCTTGAAATTGATGTGTCATAATATTGATGATATTGATGTATTACCATGATGCTGATACCATGATATTGATGATATTGATGTATTACCATAATATTGATGATGTTGATGTATTACCATGATGCTGATACCATGATAGATACCATGATATTGATGATATTGATATATTACCATAATATTGATGATGTTGATGTATTACCATGATGCTGATACCATGATATTGATGATATTGATGTATTACCATAATGTTGATGCCATGATTATGTGTCCGAATGCATAAACTTGTTAAAATTATTATTCGGACTTTATTGATTGAATTACATGATAAAAATAACATGTTGAAAAAAATTTCATAAACTATGAGCATGTCCTCATAGTCTTGCATGAAAGTGTTAAATTAAATTTTCGGTTCCAATCAGATTTCATTTTTTGGATTTTGATTCACATCATTAATTCTTGACAAAAAAAAAAATTATCTAGCAAGTTTATGGCTTTTAGACTTATCATGTGAAAAATATTGCCTTTGAGAAATAAATTTGATGATTCCTTCTTGTAAAAGGAAGATATTTTTTTTGCAAAGACTTTACTCACATAAATATCCTGATCCTTGTAAAGCATGCTATTGATTTGATGCTATGTCATGTTTGCTATGATTGTATCCTATATATAGATAAATGGCTTTCTTTCTTCGTGCAAAACGAATAACAAAGAAGAAGTTTTCACTCTATGTAGATAATCTTCATGTCATGGTCTTCTTGAGATGATTGTATCCTATAAATGACATGAACCTACTTAGGGTATCACATGAATATTCAAAAGAAGCTTATATCGTTCTCCTTTTTTTGTTGATGACAAAGGGGGAGAAGTATATGAATTGATGCTATAAATGTCATATTATGTTGAAAGAAACAGAAATATGATTATTGATGCTCTGCCATGTTTGCTATGATTGTCATATTTGCATCATATCAAGATATCAAGAACTTGCATTGTAATTTTAGACGTTGATATCTTTCCATATGATGAATTTCTATCGTTACAACAATTCACATTTGAAATTTAAAAATGGATGTCGAGTCTTGACATCATACAGAGACATACATCATGATAGGAATCATGATGGGAGTATTGATAAGGTTAAATAACTTTAACTTATCAATATGTCTCTTGAATTCAAAGGCTTTGAATTCAAGAATGACTTATCTCGATTATGGCATATAGATAGGGGGAGTTAAGATTAACTCCGTTATCAATTGATTGTCATCATAAAAAAGAGGGAGATTGTTGAATCTCGGATTTTGATGATGACATCAATTGTCATTTGTTATCTAATCCATATGTTGAGATAAGTGTGCAGGATTAACTACGATGAAAGGAAGATATGCAGCAGGAGTTACGCCGGAGTCAAGACTATGATCACGTTGGGAGTTCTAGAGCTTAACGGAAGTCCGAACGGTCATCGGAGGTTCTGCGGGAACAAATCCGAGAAGTCCAGGAGCTTGCCAAAAGAAGCTCGTCAGAACTCGCCAAGTGGATCGTCGCAATTCCAGGAGTTTGCCAGAAGTCCGTAGGAGCATCATCGGAGGATCGTCGGATGTTCGCCAGAAGTTCGCCGGAAGCTCGCCGGAAGAAGCGATTGACGCACCGGAGCAAGCTGTAGTAAAAGTCTTTAGAATTGTCGTAGTTAGCACGATGATTAAGTTAGTATTCGGAGGTGATCCCATTAACTTAATCTAGGGGCAATTGGACTCTTGAAAGAATCAAATTGGGTCGAATGGATCAACTCATTCGGACTCAAATCACTTGCCCAGAGGTGGCACCACCTGGGTAGGCGGTGGCACCGCTTAGGGCTCGATCTGGCGAAGTAGACCGTATGGTGCAACCACCTCCGACAGCCGGTGCAGCCTGATCTCGGTCTTCGAAGCTCACGGCGGGTGTAAACCGCCCGGCCAAGCGATGGCACCGCTTGAGCTCGGTCTTCGAGCTCTGCCAGGCGGTGCAACCGCCCCTGACAAGCGGTGGCACCGCCTAGAGGCTCAGTCTCCGAGCTTTGCTAGGCGGTGCAACCGCCAGACCCAGGAATTCCGGGAATTGACAGTTTTGAGCTCAGAGTTCAAACTGGTTTGGAGCCTATAAATACCCCACTCTTTCAGCAATGAAAGAGCAACGAAAACCACCAAAATCCTAATCTTTCTCTATGATTTTAGAGCTCAAAAGTGTTGTATAAGCTAATGGTTCTTCTCCCTCTTTTCTTCCAAGTTCAGATCTTTCAAGAGAGGAGAGAAAAGTTTGTAAGGGTTGTCTCCTAAGCCCGTCAAAAAGAGTGAATCTGTAAAAGGGTGGTTGGCCTTAGCCTACTGAAGGAAGGCCTCTAGTGGACGTCGGCGACCTCATCAGTGGAGGAAGCCAAAAGTGGATGTAGGTCAAGATTGACCGAACCACTCTAAATCGCGCTACTCTCTGGTTTATATTTACTTTGAGCTTATTATCCTTACTACAAACCACCTTCATAGCTTACTGCCTTCTGCGCTTTTACGATTGCGTCTCCAAGCTCAATACTTTCAAAATCGTGTTTAGACGTAAATCGCTTTTCTCGTACGAACATCATATATCAGTTTGCACTTACATTCTGATTTCCATCACAACAGCAAACTATCTTAACAGATTCGTTTTAACTACTTCTTGCCTAAGCACAAGTTAAAGTGATTTACGAATCGGCTTTTCTACTGAAATCGCTTTTCTCGTACGAACATTGTATTTTAGTTTGCGCTTACATTCTGATTTCCATCACGACTGCAAACTACCTTAACAGATTTGTTTTAACTGCTTCTTACTTGATCTTATGTTAAAGTAATCTACGAATCGACTTTTCTACTGAAATCACCTTTGACCATCGAACACAGTTTTAAAACATTGAAAGTTTTCCACTGCACTAATTCCCCCTCTTAGTGCTCTTGATCCTAACAAGGTTGCACCGGCAAAGCTCGGAGACCGAGCTCAAGCGGTGCCACCGCTTGACAGGGGCGGTTGCACCGCTGTCAGAGGCGGTTGCACCGCCCAGCCAGAACTCGGAGACTGAGCCCTGGGCGGTGCCACCGTCGACCTAGGCGGTGCCACCTCTGGGCGAGAGATCTGGGTCGGAATGCGTTGATTCATTCGGCCCAATTTGGTTCTTTCAAGGGCCCAATTTCCCCTAGATTAAGTTAATGGGATCACCTCCCAATTCTAACTTAATCATCGTGCTAACTACGATAAATCTTAAGACTTTTACTACAGCTTGCTCCGGTGCGTCAATCGCTTCTTCCGGCGAGCTTCCGGCGAATTTCTAGTGAACATCCGACGGTCCTCCGACGATGCTCCTACGGACTTCCGACAAACTCCTGGACTTGCGACGATCCACTTGGTGAATTCTGACGAGCTTCTTTTGGCAAGCTCCTGGACTTCTCGGATTTGTTCCCGTAGAATCTCCGACGACTGTCCGGACTTCCGTCAAGCTCTTGAACTCCCAATGTGATCATAGTCCTGACTCTGGCACAACTCCTGCTGCATGTCTTACTTTCATCATAGTTAATCCTGCACACTTATCTCAACATATGGATTAGATAACAAATGACAATTGATGTCATCATCAAAATCTGAGATTCAATAGAGAAATCAAAATGATTATTTATGTAAAAAATATCACAAGTTATATTCAAGAGAAAAATCATCATTGATTTTCAACTCATTCAATTTGTCACATCAACATTTCTTAGATATGCATGATACCAAAACATGGTATCAAATCTTCAACTTATAACATGCATAAATTCAAAAATTGAAAGGAGAAGGGAAGAATTCAAAGGTATAAAGATTTCAACCATCTCAAAAACAAATGTAAGACCAAGTCATGAATCCAAAATTCCATGAATCAAAATGATCATCAACGGTAATCTCATGTTATTCTAAGAAATTAATATCATGATGTTGATAAAACTCATTTCAAATTTAAATTATAAAAATCACTTTTATGGTTCACAAAATTCATAACATAGGTAGATTCATGATTTCATAATATATTTTTCCCTTTTTTAAGTATTTGATTTCATGTTAGCATGCTTTTTCATTTATGTTAAATAAAAACATGCATCCACGTTTAGGATCGAAAAATGAATTTTGTCATAAAACCATCAAGATCAATAGATTCTAAAAAATTAATTGTTATGGTCAAGAAAATCCGAAATTGAAATTTAATACTTTCATGCATTTGGACATGATTTTGCCATATGTTTTTCAAATACACTCATGAAAATAACACATGCTTATCATCATATATAACTTAAAATCTCATGCATAAAATTGTCAATCATTATATCAAAAATATTTAATATTTTCATTATATCATTATGCATTACTTCAAATCAAACATGATTTCATTCAACAATGTTAATCAAACATGATACACATTATTACTTCTAACCATGATTTCATATTTTCAATCAAAATAATTTTGTTTGTTTATCATAAAATATACAATATTATCATTTTCGAAATTACTAGCATGATCATAATTTTTGTATTTTTATTTTTAAACATGTAATTTTCAAGAAAATTAATTATAAACTAAAAAATAAAATATATCATGAAAGCATCAAGTAATTTCAAAATAAATTAGGGGGATTTCGATTACCTTTTCATTGAAAGTGGTTAAGGCATAGTTTGCCACATCACCTTTCTTGATTTTCTCCTCGTCTTCGGAGGAGCTCGATTCATCCCACTTTGTGTTCTTCTTCTTTGGCCTCTTCCTCTGTTTAAGTTCATTATTTATTTTAGATTTTTGTTTAATAAACTTATTCAGATTTAGTGTTCGAAGTTCAAGTTCATCATTGTCCTCATCACTTGAGTCATCGCTCAAGTGGTATTCATTTGTCCAGGATTCCAAATCCTTCATGTTCTTTGGAAGGTTGTTTTGTTCATCATGTGCATTGTGCACTATTTCATATGTCATCAATGAACCAATTAGTTCTTCAAGTGGTAAGTTGTTTAGGTTTTTAGCTTCTTATATTGCAATTACTTTTGAATCCCACTTCTTAGAAAGAAAATGCAAAATCTTGTTTACGAGTTCAAAATCCGAAAAACATTTGCCAAGAGCTCTTAAACCATTGACGACATCCGTAAAACGGGTGTACATATCACCAATGGTTTTGCTTGGCTTCATTTGAAAAAGCTCGAAATCACGCATCAAAAAGTTGATTTTCAAATCTTTAACTCTAGAAGTGCCTTCGTGTGTGATTTCAAGAGTGTGCCATATGTCAAAAGCCGTTTCGCACAAAGAAATCCAATTGAACTCATTTTTGTCCAAAGCGCAAAATAAGGCATTCATAGCCTTTGCGTTTAAAGAAAAATACTTCTTCTCCAAATCCGACCATTCATTCATCGGTTTAGAGGGAAGTTGAAAACTATTTTCAACAATATTCCATAAATCCAAATTCATAGAAATCAAGAAAACTCTCATTCGAGTTTTCCAATAAGTGTAGTCCAATCTGTTAAACAACGATGGATGAACAACCGAAAAACCCTCTTTAAAGCCATCAAGAGTTATTTCTCTCGGATGTAAATCTGAAATGAGAAATACCGAGCTCTGATACCAATTGTTAGGATTAAGAGCACTAAAGGGGGGGTGGTGAATTAGTGCAGCAGATAAAAACGTCAACTTCGTCAAATCTCTCGTACGATAAAAAACTGTTTCCGACGTAAAATTGAATTTGGAAATTTAGCTTGAAAGCATATGTAAATGTATTGAAAGCAGTAAGCTATTGAAAGGGTTTGCAGTAAGGTAATAGCAGGAAACAAAATGCAAACCAGAGAAGATGGGAGTTTATAGTGGTTCGATCAATCGTGACCTACATCCACTCCTCTGATTTCTCTTCCATCGAGGCCACCGGCATCCACTAACGATCTTCCTTAACTAGGCGAAGATCAACCTCCTTCTTACACCCCTCTTCTCCTTTTACCAGGTTTAGGAGACAACCCTTACAAGCACTCACTCTCCTCTCTTAAACAGAATTCTAACACTTAAGCTAGAGGAGGGATTTCTCAACTGATTTCTATAGCTTTTCTTTCCTTTTTTGCTTTTTATGTTAGGATCGAGAGCACTAAGAGGGGGGGGTGAATTAGTGCAGCGGAAAACATTCTGCGATTAAAACGAAACTGCATTCGATCGATAAAGATGATTTCTGTTTGAAAGTCGATTCTAAGATTACTTTAACTTAAGCAAGATGATGTTAAAGTCAATTTATGAAGGCAGTTTGCAGTTATGATGAAAACCAGAATATAAGCACAAACTGAAATACGACGTTCGTACGAAGAAACTGATTTACGTCTAAATGCTGATTCGTAAATCACTTGATTAGGCGAGAGGCTATTTAAGCAAGGGTATAAAGGTAGTTTGTAGTTATGGTAAAAATCAAAACGTAAACGTAATTTGAAATATGATGATCGTACAAAAAAGTAGTTTTACGTCTAAACACTGATTCGGAAAGTAAAAGGATTAAAACCCGATCGTAAAAGTGCAGAAGGCAGCAAGCTTCAGAGGAGGTTTGCAATAAAGATAATATGCTTAAAGTAATGCAAATCGAGATTTAGAGTGGTTCGGTCAATCTTGACCTACTCCACTTTTGGCTTCCTCCACCGACGAGGTCACCGACGTCAACTAGAGGCCTTCCTTCAATAGGCGAAGGCCAATCACCCTTTTATAGTTTCACTCATTTTGATGGGCTTAGGAGACAACCCTTACAGAAATTTTCTCTCCTCTCTTTACAACTCAAAACTTTGAAGAACAGAGGAAGGAGAACTTTTGGCCTTAACAACAATTTTGAGCTCTAAGAATCACAGAAAGAGATCAAGATTTCGAGTGTTTGTTTCTTACTCCAAGTTCTAAATGGGTGGGGTATTTATAGGCCCTAACCCAGTTCAAATTTGGAGCTCAAAACTGTAAATTCCCGGAATTCCGGGATCAGGCGGTTGCACCGCCAGGCAGAGCTCGAAGACTGAGCTCAGGCGGTTGCACCTCTCTGCCAGAGCTCGAAGACTAAGCTCAGGCGGTGCTACCTCATGTCAGGGGCGGTTGCACCGCCCAGTCTCGCTCGGAGACTGAGCCCAGGCGGTGCTACCTCCTGGCTGGGGCGGTTGTACCGCCCAGTCTCCCTGGGAGAATTAGCCCAGGCGGTGCTACCTCCTGGCTTGGGCGGTTGCATCGCCCACAGCAATTAGGGACCGAATGCGTAGATCCATTCGGCCCAATTTGGGTTTTTCAGGGGCCCAATTGCCCCAACATTAAGCTAATGGGATCACCTCCCATTTCCAACTTAATCATTGTGCTAACTACGATGAATCCTAAGACAATTTCTGCAGCTTGCTCCGTTGCGTCAATTGCTTCATCCAGCGAGTTTTCGGCGAACTTCCGTCGATCATCCGATGAACCCTCGGTGATGCTCCTGCGGACTTCCGGCAAACTCCTGGACTTGCGACGATCCACATGGCGAGTTCCGACGAGCTTCTTTTGGCAAGCTTATGGACTTCTCGGATTTGTTCCCGCAGAACCTCCGACGACTGTCCGAACTTCCGTCGAACTCTCGAACTCGCAAAGTGATCATTGTCTTGACTCCGGCGCAACTCCTGCTGCTTGTCTAACTTTCACCGTAGTTAATCCTGCACACTTATCTTAACACATAGATTAGACAACAAATGACAATTGACTTCATCATCAAAATCCGAGATTCAACAATCTCCCCCTTTTTTATGCTGACAATCAATTGATAATAGAGTTAACCTTAACTCCCCCTGTCTCTATGCCATACTTGAGATAAGTCATTCTTGAATTCAAAACCTAAGAATTCAAGTGACATATTGATAAGTTAAATCATTTGAACTTATCAATACTCCCATCATGATTCTCATCATGATGTATCTCTCTGAAGATGATGTCAAGGCTTGATATTCATTTTCAAATTTTACATTACAAGTTTGAATGATGATAATAGTAACAATTCATCATATTGTAAGATATCAACATGTAAAGCTGTGAAGTAAGATTTTGATATCATTACATGATGTACACATTTCAAATATTTTAGCAAGTGTTGTATTTCTTCACATGGTAAGATATCAACTCAAGGCATAATGCAAATCTGTTCATATATCTCTTGGTGATGCAAGCGTGGCATAATCATAGCATCAGTGTTTATAGCATCAATTCATATATTTCTTCACCTTTGTCATCAATAAAAAGCATGGTAGTTGTGATACCAGGAAAATAATATAAGCAAGTTATCAAGCATATAAAGGAGGGCATGATACGTAGATTGCTTTGAATACTTCTTCCTTCTTCTTTTGTTATAATCCTTTGTGCATGAAGGAGGAAAGCCAGTTGTGATACATGCTATTCGAGTGAAGATAGAATCGTTGAGAGATTAAATCATGCTTCATTTTTACAATGATCAAGATATGTATTTGAAACAAATCCTTGCAAGTAAAAATACTATCATCCATATTTCAAGATAGAATTCATAAGCAGGAATCATTTCATCAAATCCATTTCAGAAAATATTTTTCATAAGAGTGTATGAGAAAATTTGATTTTTTGCATTCCAACTGTTAAGCGAATCTGAAAATGAGATGAATTCTTTCATGCATTCGGACAAAACTATGCTACAGATTTTCAAATACAATTATGAAGACAAAATATTTCAACACATGTTATGTAATGGCAATCAAGTGATTTGATCATTCAGTAAAGTCCGAAAAAAAATTTTAACTAGTTTATCTATTCGGACACATCAACATTCCTAATTCTCTTCTTATGAAATCAAATTGTTCTTCACTTAGAGGTTTTGTAAAAATATCAGCTAGTTGATGTTTAGTATCAATGAACTCTATGGTTACGTCATGATTAGTAACATGATCTCCTATAAAGTGATGTCTAATATCAATGTGTTTTGTTCTTGAGTGTTGTATAGGATTCTTAGTTAAGCATATTGCACTTGTGTTATCACATTTAATGGGAATATTTTTAAGATTAACTTTGTAATCTTCTAAGGTGTTTTTCATCCTTACAACTTGTGCACAGCATGCACTTGCTGCAATATATTCAGCTTCGATTGTTGATAGTGCAACCGAGTTTTGTTTCTTAGATGACCAGGAAACAAGGGCATGTCCTAAAAATTGATATGATCTTGATGTGCTTTTTCTATCTAGTCTACAGCCAAGAAAGTCTGCATCAGCATAAGCAATTAACTCAAAATTCTCTGATTTTGGGTATCATAATCCTAGATTTGTGGTACCATTAAGATATCTAAGTATTCTTTTGACTGCTTTGAGATGAGATATCTTAGGGTTTGATTGAAATCTAGCACAAAGTCCTACACTGAACATGATGTCTGGTTTGGTTGCAGTGAGGTAAAGTAAACTTTCTATCATACCCTTATAAGTTTTTTGATTGAAGCTTTCTCCACTTTCATCAATTTCTAACTTAGTGGAGGTGCTCATAGGAGTGTTAATAGCCTTTGAGTTGTTCATATTAAACTTTTTTAATAAATTCATAGCATATTTAATTTGACTAATAAAGATGTCATTGCATAGTTATTTGATTTGTAAGCCTAAGAAGAATGTTAATTCTCCCATTAAGCTCATTTCGAATTCAAGACTCATAGTTTTAGCAGAAGATTCACAAAGAGATTCATTCGTAGAGCCAAAGATAATATCATCAACATAAATCTGAACAATGAGAAAATTATTTTCAAAATTCTTGATGAACAATATAGTATCAACCTTGCCTTTTGTGAAATTATTTTTGATAAGAAAAGAACTAAGTCTCTCATACCAAGCCCTTGGGGCTTGTTTTAAACAATAGAGAGCTTTAGTTAATCTAAACACATGATTAGGGAGGCTGTTATTTTCAAATCCAGGAGGTTGTTTAACATAAACTTCTTCGAAAATAAAGCCATTTAGAAAAACACTTTTAACATCCATTTGAAACAACTTAAAATTATTACTACTAGCGTAGGCAAGGAGCATCCTTATGGCTTCTAATCGAGCCACAGGGGCGAAGGTTTCTTCGTAATCGATACCTTCTTCTTGGTTGAAACCTTTGGCCACTAATGTAGCCTTGTTTCTAACCATGAAACCATTTTCATCTTGCTTGTTTCTGAATACCCATTTAGTACCAATAACTAAATGGTCATTTGGCCTAGGAACAAGCTTCCACACCTCATTTCTCTCAAATTGATTCAATTCATCTTGCATTGCGATAATCCATTAATCATCATTCATGGCTTCGTCAACATATTTGGGTTCAATTTGGGAGAGAAAGGCGACGTTTGCACAAAACTTCCTAAGATTAGCTCATTGGGATGAGCATCTACATACTTCCAATCCTTGAGTAAGGATGTTTCGGGAGTGGATGCATCCAAGTTGCTAGTTAGAGAAGGGGTTTCATTTCAATTCAAGGAATCAAAATTAACATCATCATCAAAATCGTTTTTCCCGATTTCAAAAATCTCATTGAAAACAACATGAATGGATTCTTAGATAATTAAAGTTCTTTTATTGAAGATACGAAAGGCTTTAGAAACTGAAGAATAACCAAGAATGATTCCTTCATCAGATTTAGCATCAAATTTTCCTAAGTTATCCTTTTCATTCAAGATAAAACACTTACACCCAAAGACTTTAAAATATGAAACATTGGGATTTTTGTTTTTCCATAACTCATAGGGAGTTTTGGTTAGTAGGGGTCTTACTAGAACTCTATTCAAAATGTAGCATGCAGTATTTACGGCTTCGGCCCAAAAATATTTGGGTAGGTTGTGTTCATTCAACATGGTTCTTGCCATTTCTTGTAAATTTCGATTTTTTCTTTCTACTACTCCATTTTGTTGAGGATTTCTAGGAGTAGAGAAAGTATGGTTGTATCCATTGAGTTCACAAAATTCTTGGAAATCATGGTTTTGAAATTCACCACCATGATCACTTCGAATTGACGAAATCATAGAACCTTTCTCATTATGAACAAGTTTATAAAACTTGGTAAAATATCTAAGGCATTCACCTTTCTGTATTAAGAAGTTAGTCCATGTGTATCTACTATAGTCATCCACAATGACGAAGGCGTATTTGCTACCTCATAGGCTTGATGTGGAGATTGGTCCGAATAAGTCCATATGGATCAATTGTAAGGGCCTAGAGGCGCTTATTTGATTCTTAGATTTGAAACTACCCTTAATTTGTTTACCTAGTTGGCAAGAATCACATACATTATCTTTAATGAACTTGATATGAGGAATTCCTCTTACAAGTTCTTTAGATGATATTTGAGTGATTAGTTTCTTGCTAGCATGACCTAATCTTCTATGCCATATCCAAGCATCCTCAATCAAAACAGAGAAACACATTTCATTACAAAAATTATTGATGTCAATAGTGTATATGTTATTTTGTTTCAATGCAGTCGTAGATATGTTCTTGTGTGGTTTTTCAATGATGCAAGCATTAGATTCAAATCTGACAATATATTCTTTATCACATAATTGACTAATGCTCAAGAGGTTATGTTTTAAACCATCAACTAACAAAACATCTTTAATAAAGAAGTTGGATTTGTTACCTATGGTTCCTTTGCCAATGATTTTACCCTTGTTGTTGTCTCCGAAAGTGACATAGCCTTCGTCTATGCTAGTGAGCTTAGAGAATTGAGATAGATCTCTGGTCATATGCCTTGAGCATCCACTATCAAGGTACCATCTCTTGCTCCTAGCTTGCGATGGTTTAGTTTTCTATAAGAAAGGATGATTTTTAGGTATCCATTTGCTTTTGGGTGTCTCACAAATAGATCTACAATGTCTATCATGTTGCATAGAATTTATCATGGTTCCTTTAGGAACCCAGATCAATTTATTTGGACGAATTTTCTTGAATGGACAATAATGCATCTTATGTCCAAATTTGCAACAAAAGTTGCATTTGTTTTGATGTCGAACATGTAAGATGGGGCCTTTTATGAAGGTGGTTGGATTTTGGTGAGGACTTCTCACAAATCCAATTCCACTTCTTTTGGGAACGTGACCCTTGTTTGTAAGGCTCATGTTTAATGACTTGCTACCAACCTCGAATTTCTTCAAGTTATCCTTAAGTAGCAAGTTTTCCTATTGGAGAATTTCTAAATCATGACATTTTATGCATGAGCTTAAACTATCATGATGTTCAGCTTTTAACTCATCGAAATTACAAATAAGACTATCTTGCTTTCCTTTTTTAGCAATTTGTATTTTCTACTAATTATCTTACATTCATCAAATAATTCATGGAAAGCATTTAATAATTTGTGATAAGGTAAATCTACAACAATTAAATTTGTTACCTCATCTCCGATGGCCATTAATGCGTAATGAGCAACATGCTCGGTGTTGGACTCCTCTTATTCGGATGCGCTCGAATCATCCAATGTTGCTTTTGCGCCTTCTTCTTTGATGTTCTCTTCTTAGCTTGGGGACAATCACTCTTGTAGTGTGCCCGGCTTTTTGCACACTCATAGCAAATAACTTGGTCCTTCTTGGGTTCAAGTTTATTTTTTGCATCATTCTTAAACTTGTTTCTTTTAAAGAATTTTTTAAATTTTCTTGTAGAAGTGCCAAGTCATCATCACAGTCCTCATCACTTAGAGTTTTCTCTCAAGTGGTCTTCTGATGTTTTAAGTGTCATATCCTTCGTGTTCTTTGGAAGGATGTCTTCTTGCTCTTCATGAGCTTTACAAGTCATCTCGTAGGTCATTAATGACCCGATTAGTTCTTCAAGCGGGAAGTTGCATAGATCTTTTGCCTCTTGAATAGCAGTGACTTTAGGATCCCAACTCTTATGAAGGGATCTCAGAATCTTATTTACGAGCTCAAAATCCGAAAAACTTTTTTCGAGTCCTTTTAGACCGTTGACGACATCTGTGAAACGGGTAAACATGTCGCCAATGGTTTCACTCGGTTTCATCCGGAAAAGTTCGAAAGAATGTAACAGAAGATTGATTTTTGACTCTTTCACTCTACTTGTGCCTTCGTGAGTCACTTCGAGTGTGTGGCAAATATCAAATGCGGTTTCACAAGTTGAAACACAGTTAAACTCGTTTTTATCAAGTGTAAAAAATAAGGCATTCATAGCCTTTGCATTAAGAGCGAAAGCCTTCTTCTCCAATTCATTCCAATCGATCATTGGAAGAGAGGACTTCGAAAATCCGTTTTCGACAAGATTCCAAAGTTCAAAATCCATAGAAATAAGAAAGATCCTCATTCGGGTCTTCCAATAGATGTAGTCCGTCCCACTGAACATGGGTGGACGTGTAATAGAATGGCCGTCTTGGTTTCCGTCGTATGT
Organism: Musa schizocarpa; assembly: GCA_900464855.2. NCBI lineage: Eukaryota > Viridiplantae > Streptophyta > Magnoliopsida > Zingiberales > Musaceae > Musa > Musa schizocarpa. The sequence goes on from LS990915.1 coordinate 23,645,212, forward strand.
AATCTCTCTTTGGTTTTAATCCGTTAGAGAGTTAACCCTGCTCTGATACCAATTGTTAGGATCGAGAGCACTAAGAGGGGGGGGGTGAATTAGTGCAGCGGAAAACTTTCTGCGATTAAAACGAAACTGCGTTCGATCGATAAAGATGATTTCTGTTTGAAAGCCGATTCTAAGATTGCTTTAACTTAAGCATGATGATGTTAAAGTCAATTTATGAAGGCAGTTTGCAGTTATGATGAAAACCAGAATATAAGCGCAAACTGAAATACGACGTTCGTACGAAGAAACTGATTTACGTCTAAATGCTTATTCGTAAATCACTTGATTAGGTGAGATGCTGTTTAAGCAAGGGTATAAAGGCAGTTTGCAGTTATGGTAAAAATCAAAACGTAAACATAATCTGAAATATGATGATCGTACGAAAAAGTAGTTTTACGTCTAAACGCTGATTCGGAAAGTAAAAGGATTGAAACCCGATCGTAAAAGCGTAGAAGGCAGTAAGCTTCAGAGGACGTTTGCAGTAAAGATAATATGCTCAAAGTAAATGCAAACCGATATTTAGAGTGGTTCGGTCAATCTTGTCCTACTCCACTTTTGGCTTCCTCCACCGACGAGGTCACCGAAGTCAACTAGAGGCCTTCAATAGGCGAAGGCCAACCACCCTTTTACAGTTTTACTCCTTTTGACGGGCTTAGGAGACAACCCTTACAGAAATTTTCTCTCCTCTCTTTACAACTCAAAACTTTGAAGAACAAAGGAAGGAGAACTTTTGGCCTTAACAACAATTTTGAGCTCTAAAAATCACAGAAAGAGATCAAGATTTCGAGTGTTTGTTTCTTACTCCCAGTTCTGAATGGGTGGGGTATTTATAGGCCCCAACCCAGTTCAAATTTGGAGCTCAAAACTATTAATTCCCAGAATTTCGGGATCAGGCGGTTGCACCTCCTGACTGGGGCGGTCACCTCTCTGCCAGAGCTCGAAGACTGAGCTCAGGCGGTTGCACCTCCTGACTGGGGCGGTTGTATCTCTCCGCTAGAGCTCGATGACTGAGCTCAGGCGGTGCTACCTCCTGTCAGGGGCGGTTGCACCGCCCAGTCTCGCTCGGAGACTGAGCCCATGCGGTGCTACCTCTTGGCTGGGGCGGTTGCACCGCCCAGTCTCCCTGGGAGACTTAGCCCAAGCAGTGCTACCTTCAGGCTTGGGCGGTTGCATCGCCCACAGCAATCAGGGACCGAATGGGTAGATCCATTCGGCCCAATTTGGGTTTTTCAGGGGCCCAATTGCCCCAAGATTAAGCTAATGGGATCACCTCCCATTTCCAACTTAATCATTGTGCTAACTACGAAGAATCCTAAGACAATTTCTGTAGCTTGCTCTGGTGCGTCAATCGCTTCTTCCGGCGAGTTTCCGGCGAACTTCCGTCGATCATCCGATGAACCCTCGGTGATGCTCCTGCGGACTTCCGATAAACTCCTGGACTTGCGAAGATCCACTTGGCGAGTTCCGACGAGCTTCTTTTGGTAAGCTTATGGACTTCTCGGATTTGTTCCTGCAAAACCTCCGACGATTGTCCGAACTTGCGTCAAACTCTCGAACTCCCAACGTGATTATTGTCTTGACTCCGGCGGAACTCCTGCTGCTTGTCTAACTTTCATCGTATTTAATCTTGCACACTTATCTCAACACATAGATTAGACAACAAATGACAATTGACTTCATCATCAAAATCCGAGATTCAACAATCACCCCTAGTTGGCAAGAATCACATACATTATCTTTAATGAACTTGATATGAAGAATTCCTCTTACAAGTTCTTTAGATGATATTTGAGTGATTAGTTTCTTGCTAGCATGACCTAATCTTCTATGCCATATCCAAGCATCCTCAATCAAAACAGAGAAACACATTTCATTACAAAAATTATTGATGTCAATAGTGTATATGTTATTTTGTTTCAATGCAGTCGTAGATATGTTCTTGTGCGGTTTTTCAATGATGCAAGCATTAGATTCAAATCTGACAATATATTCTTTATCACATAATTGACTAATGCTCAAGAGGTTATGTTTTAAACCATCAACTAACAAAACATCTTTAATAAAGAAGTTGGATTTGTTACCTATGGTTCCTTTGCCAATGATTTTACCCTTGTTGTTGTCTCCGAAAGTGACATAGCCTTCGTCTATGCTAGTGAGCTTAGAGAATTGAGATAGATCTCTGGTCATATGCCTTGAGCATCCACTATCAAGGTACCATCTCTTGCTCCTAGCTTGCGATGGTTTAGTTTTCTATAAGAAAGGATGATTTTTAGGTATCCATTTGCTTTTGGGTGTCTCACAAATAGATCTACAATGTCTATCATGTTGCATAGAATTTATCATGGTTCCTTTAGGAACCCAGATCAATTTATTTGGACGAATTTTCTTGAATGGACAATAATGCATCTTATGTCCAAATTTGCAACAAAAGTTGCATTTGTTTTGATGTCGAACATGTAAGATGGGGCCTTTTATGAAGGTGGTTGGATTTTGGTGAGGACTTCTCACAAATCCAATTCCACTTCTTTTGGGAACGTGACCCTTGTTTGTAAGGCTCATGTTTAATGACTTGCTACCAACCTCGAATTTCTTCAAGTTATCCTTAAGTAGCAAGTTTTCCTATTGGAGAATTTCTAAATCATGACATTTTATGCATGAGCTTAAACTATCATGATGTTCAGCTTTTAACTCATCGAAATTACAAATAAGACTATCTTGCTCCTTTTTTAGCAATTTGTATTTTCTACTAATTATCTTACATTCATCAAATAATTCATGGAAAGCATTTAATAATTTGTGATAAGGTAAATCTACAACAATTAAATTTGTTACCTCATCTCCGATGGCCATTAATGCGTAATGAGCAACATGCTCGGTGTTGGACTCCTCTTATTCGGATGCGCTCGAATCATCCAATGTTGCTTTGAGCGCCTTCTTCTTTGATGTTCTCTTCTTAGCTTGGGGACAATCACTCTTGTAGTGTCCCGGCTTTTTGCACTCATAGCAAATAACTTGGTCCTTCTTGGGTTCAAGTTTATTTTTTGCATCATTCTTAAACTTGTTTCTTTTAAAGAATTTTTTAAATTTTCTTGTAGAAGTGCCAAGTCATCATCACAGTCCTCATCACTTAGAGTTTTCTCTCAAGTGGTCTTCTGATGTTTTAAGTGTCATATCCTTCGTGTTCTTTGGAAGGATGTCTTCTTGCTCTTCATGAGCTTTACAAGTCATCTCGTAGGTCATTAATGACCCGATTAGTTCTTCAAGCGGGAAGTTGCATAGATCTTTTGCCTCTTGAATAGCAGTGACTTTAGGATCCCAACTCTTAGGAAGGGATCTTAGAATCTTATTTCCGAGCTCAAAATCCGAAAAACTTTTTTCGAGTCCTTTTAGACCGTTGACGACATCCGTGAAACGGGTAAACATGTCGCCAATGGTTTCACTCAGTTTCATCCGGAAAAGTTCGAAAGAATGTAACAGAAGATTGATTTTTGACTCTTTCACTCTACTTGTGCCTTCGTGAGTCACTTCGAGTGTGTGGCAAATATCAAATGCGGTTTCACAAGTTGAAACACAATTAAACTCGTTTTTATCAAGTGTAAAAAATAAGGCATTCATAGCCTTTGCATTAAGAGTGAAAGCCTTCTTCTCCAATTCATTCCAATCGATCATTGGAAGAGAGGACTTCGAAAATCCGTTTTCGACAAGATTCCAAAGTTCAAAATCCATAGAAATAAGAAAGATCCTCATTCGGGTCTTCCAATAGATGTAGTCCGTCCCACTGAACATGGGTGGACGTGTAATAGAATGGCCGTCTTGGTTTCCGTCGTATGTAATCTCTCTTTGGTTTTAATCCGTTAGAGAGTTAACCCTGCTCTGATACCAATTGTTAGGATCGAGAGCACTAAGAGGGGGGGGGTGAATTAGTGCAGCGGAAAACTTTCTGCGATTAAAACGAAACTGCGTTCGATCGATAAAGATGATTTCTGTTTGAAAGCCGATTCTAAGATTGCTTTAACTTAAGCATGATGATGTTAAAGTCAATTTATGAAGGCAGTTTGCAGTTATGATGAAAACCAGAATATAAGCGCAAACTGAAATACGACGTTCGTACGAAGAAACTGATTTACGTCTAAATGCTTATTCGTAAATCACTTGATTAGGTGAGATGCTGTTTAAGCAAGGGTATAAAGGCAGTTTGCAGTTATGGTAAAAATCAAAACGTAAACATAATCTGAAATATGATGATCGTACGAAAAAGTAGTTTTACGTCTAAACGCTGATTCGGAAAGTAAAAGGATTGAAACCCGATCGAAAAAGCGTAGAAGGCAGTAAGCTTCAGAGGACGTTTGCAGTAAAGATAATATGCTCAAAGTAAATGCAAACCGATATTTAGAGTGGTTCGGTCAATCTTGTCCTACTCCACTTTTGGCTTCCTCCACCGACGAGGTCACCGAAGTCAACTAGAGGCCTTCAATAGGCGAAGGCCAACCACCCTTTTACAGTTTTACTCCTTTTGACGGGCTTAGGAGACAACCCTTACAGAAATTTTCTCTCCTCTCTTTACAACTCAAAACTTTGAAGAACAAAGGAAGGAGAACTTTTGGCCTTAACAACAATTTTGAGCTCTAAAAAATCACAGAAAGAGATCAAGATTTCGAGTGTTTGTTTCTTACTCCCAGTTCTGAATGGGTGGGGTATTTATAGGCCCCAACCCAGTTCAAATTTGGAGCTCAAAACTATTAATTCCCAGAATTTCGGGATCAGGCGGTTGCACCTCCTGACTGGGGCGGTCACCTCTCTGCCAGAGCTCGAAGACTGAGCTCAGGCGGTTGCACCTCCTGACTGGGGCGGTTGTATCTCTCCGCTAGAGCTCGATGACTGAGCTCAGGCGGTGCTACCTCCTGTCAGGGGCGGTTGCACCGCCCAGTCTCGCTCGGAGACTGAGCCCATGCGGTGCTACCTCTTGGCTGGGGCGGTTGCACCGCCCAGTCTCCCTGGGAGACTTAGCCCAAGCAGTGCTACCTTCAGGCTTGGGCGGTTGCATCGCCCACAGCAATCAGGGACCGAATGGGTAGATCCATTCGGCCCAATTTGGGTTTTTCAGGGGCCCAATTGCCCCAAGATTAAGCTAATGGGATCACCTCCCATTTCCAACTTAATCATTGTGCTAACTACGAAGAATCCTAAGACAATTTCTGTAGCTTGCTCTGGTGCGTCAATCGCTTCTTCCGGCGAGTTTCCGGCGAACTTCCGTCGATCATCCGATGAACCCTCGGTGATGCTCCTGCGGACTTCCGATAAACTCCTGGACTTGCGAAGATCCACTTGGCGAGTTCCGACGAGCTTCTTTTGGTAAGCTTATGGACTTCTCGGATTTGTTCCTGCAAAACCTCCGACGATTGTCCGAACTTGCGTCAAACTCTCGAACTCCCAACGTGATTATTGTCTTGACTCCGGCGGAACTCCTGCTGCTTGTCTAACTTTCATCGTATTTAATCTTGCACACTTATCTCAACACATAGATTAGACAACAAATGACAATTGACTTCATCATCAAAATCCGAGATTCAACAATCACCCCTAGTTGGCAAGAATCACATACATTATCTTTAATGAACTTGATATGAAGAATTCCTCTTACAAGTTCTTTAGATGATATTTGAGTGATTAGTTTCTTGCTAGCATGACCTAATCTTCTATGCCATATCCAAGCATCCTCAATCAAAACAGAGAAACACATTTCATTACAAAAATTATTGATGTCAATAGTGTATATGTTATTTTGTTTCAATGCAGTCGTAGATATGTTCTTGTGCGGTTTTTCAATGATGCAAGCATTAGATTCAAATCTGACAATATATTCTTTATCACATAATTGACTAATGCTCAAGAGGTTATGTTTTAAACCATCAACTAACAAAACATCTTTAATAAAGAAGTTGGATTTGTTACCGATGGTTCCTTTGCCAATGATTTTACCCTTGTTGTTTTCTCCGAAGGTGACATAGCCTTCGTCTATGCTAGTGAGCTTAGAGAATTGAGATAGATCTCTGGTCATATGCCTTGAGCATCCACTATCAAGGTACCATCTCTTGCTCCTAGCTTGCGATGGTTTAGTTTTCTATAAGAAAGGATGATTTTTAGGTACCCATTTGCTTTTGGGTGTCTCACAAATAGATCTACAATGTCTATCATGTTGCATAGAATTTATCATGGTTCCTTTAGGAACCCAAATCAATTTATTTGGACGAATTTTCTTGAATGGACAATAATGCATCTTATGTCCAAATTTGCAACAAAAGTTGCATTTGTTTTGATGTCGAACATGTAAGATGGGGCCTTTTATGAAGGTGGTTGGATTTTGGTGAGGACTTCTCACAAATCCAATTCCACTTCTTTTGGGAACGTGACCCTTGTTTGTAAGGCTCATGTTTAATGACTTGCTACCAACCTCGAATTTCTTCAAGTTGTCCTTAAGTAGCAAGTTTTCCTATTGGAGAATTTCTAAATCATGACATTTTATGCATGAGCTTAAACTATCATGATGTTCAGCTTTTAACTCATCGAAATTACAAATAAGACTATCATGCTCCTTTTTTAGCAATTTGTATTTTCTACTAATTATCTTACATTCATCAAATAATTCATGGAAAGCATTTAATAATTTGTGATAAGGTAAATCTACAACAATTAAATTTGTTACCTCATCTCCGATGGCCATTAATGCGTAATGAGCAACATGCTCGGTGTTGGACTCCTCTTATTCGGATGCGCTCGAATCATCCAATGTTGCTTTGAGCGCCTTCTTCTTTGATGTTCTCTTCTTAGCTTGGGGACAATCACTCTTGTAGTGTCCCGGCTTTTTGCACTCATAGCAAATAACTTGGTCCTTCTTGGGTTCAAGTTTATTTTTTGCGTCATTCTTAAACTTGTTTCTTTTAAAGAATTTTTTAAATTTTCTTGTAGAAGTGCCAAGTCATCATCACAGTCCTCATCACTTAGAGTTTTCTCTCAAGTGGTCTTCTGAAGTTTTAAGTGTCATATCCTTCGTGTTCTTTGGAAGGATGTCTTCTTGCTCTTCATGAGCTTTACAAGTCATCTCGTAGGTCATTAATGACCCGATTAGTTCTTCAAGCGGGAAGTTGCATAGATCTTTTGCCTCTTGAATAGCAGTGACTTTAGGATCCCAACTCTTAGGAAGGGATCTTAGAATCTTATTTCCGAGCTCAAAATCCGAAAAACTATTTTCGAGTCCTTTTAGACCGTTGACGACATCCGTGAAACGGGTAAACATGTCGCCAATGGTTTCACTCGGTTTCATCCGGAAAAGTTCGAAAGAATGTAACAGAAGATTGATTTTTGACTCTTTCACTCTACTTGTGCCTTCGTGAGTCACTTCGAGTGTGTGGCAAATATCAAATGCGGTTTCACAAGTTGAAACACAATTAAACTCGTTTTTATCAAGTGTAAAAAATAAGGCATTCATAGCCTTTGCATTAAGAGTGAAAGCCTTCTTCTCCAATTCATTCCAATCGATCATTGGAAGAGAGGACTTCGAAAATCCGTTTTCGACAAGATTCCAAAGTTCAAAATCCATAGAAATAAGAAAGATCCTCATTCGGGTCTTCCAATAGATGTAGTCCGTCCCACTGAACATGGGTGGACGTGTAATAGAATGGCCGTCTTGGTTTCCGTCGTATGTAATCTCTCTTTGGTTTTAATCCGTTAGAGAGTTAACCCTGCTCTGATACCAATTGTTAGGATCGAGAGCACTAAGAGGGGGGGGGTGAATTAGTGCAGCGGAAAACTTTCTGCGATTAAAACGAAACTGCGTTCGATCGATAAAGATGATTTCTGTTTGAAAGCCGATTCTAAGATTGCTTTAACTTAAGCATGATGATGTTAAAGTCAATTTATGAAGGCAGTTTGCAGTTATGATGAAAACCAGAATATAAGCGCAAACTGAAATACGACGTTCGTACGAAGAAACTGATTTACGTCTAAATGCTTATTCGTAAATCACTTGATTAGGTGAGATGCTGTTTAAGCAAGGGTATAAAGGCAGTTTGCAGTTATGGTAAAAATCAAAACGTAAACATAATCTGAAATATGATGATCGTACGAAAAAGTAGTTTTACGTCTAAACGCTGATTCGGAAAGTAAAAGGATTGAAACCCGATCGTAAAAGCGTAGAAGGCAGTAAGCTTCAGAGGACGTTTGCAGTAAAGATAATATGCTCAAAGTAAATGCAAACCGATATTTAGAGTGGTTCGGTCAATCTTGTCCTACTCCACTTTTGGCTTCCTCCACCGACGAGGTCACCGAAGTCAACTAGAGGCCTTCAATAGGCGAAGGCCAACCACCCTTTTACAGTTTTACTCCTTTTGACGGGCTTAGGAGACAACCCTTACAGAAATTTTCTCTCCTCTCTTTACAACTCAAAACTTTGAAGAACAAAGGAAGGAGAACTTTTGGCCTTAACAACAATTTTGAGCTCTAAAAATCACAGAAAGAGATCAAGATTTCGAGTGTTTGTTTCTTACTCCCAGTTCTGAATGGGTGGGGTATTTATAGGCCCCAACCCAGTTCAAATTTGGAGCTCAAAACTGTTAATTCCCAGAATTTCGGGATCAGGCGGTTGCACCTCCTGACTGGGGCTGTTGCACCTCTCTGCCAGAGCTCGAAGACTGAGCTCAGGCGGTTGCACCTCCTAACTGGGGCGGTTGCATCTCTCCGCTAGAGCTCGAAGACTGAGCTCAGGCGGTGCTACCTCCTGTCAGGGGCGGTTGCACCGCCCAGTCTCGCTCGGAGACTGAGCCCATGCGGTGCTACCTCTTGGCTGGGGCGGTTGCACCGCCTAATCTCCCTGGGAGACTTAGCCCAGGTGGTGCTACCTCCTGGCTCGGGCGGTTGCACTGCCCACAGCAATCAGGGACCGAATGGGTAGATCCATTCGGCCCAATTTGGGTTTTTCAGGGGCCCAATTGCCCCAAGATTAAGCTAATGGGATCACCTCCCATTTCCAACTTAATCATTGTGCTAACTACGAAGAATCCTAAGACAATTTCTGTAGCTTGCTCTGGTGCGTCAATCGCTTCTTCCGGCGAGTTTCCGGCGAACTTCCGTCGATCATCCGATGAACCCTCGGTGATGCTCCTGCGGACTTCCGATAAACTCCTGGACTTGCGAAGATCCACTTGGCGAGTTCCGACGAGCTTCTTTTGGTAAGCTTATGGACTTCTCGGATTTGTTCCTGCAAAACCTCCGACGATTGTCCGAACTTGCGTCAAACTCTCGAACTCCCAACGTGATTATTGTCTTGACTCCGGCGGAACTCCTGCTGCTTGTCTAACTTTCATCGTATTTAATCTTGCACACTTATCTCAACACATAGATTAGACAACAAATGACAATTGACTTCATCATCAAAATCCGAGATTCAACAATCACCCCTAGTTGGCAAGAATCACATACATTATCTTTAATGAACTTGATATGAAGAATTCCTCTTACAAGTTCTTTAGATGATATTTGAGTGATTAGTTTCTTGCTAGCATGACCTAATCTTCTATGCCATATCCAAGCATCCTCAATCAAAACAGAGAAACACATTTCATTACAAAAATTATTGATGTCAATAGTGTATATGTTATTTTGTTTCAATGCAGTCGTAGATATGTTCTTGTCGGTTTTTTCAATGATGCAAGCATTAGATTCAAATCGACAATATATTCTTTATCACATAATTGACTAATGCTCAAGAGGTTATGTTTTTTAAACCATCAACTAACAAAACATCTTTAATAAAGAAGTTGGATTTGTTACCGATGGTTCCTTTGCCAATGATTTTACCCTTGTTGTTTTCTCCGAAGGTGACATAGCCTTCGTCTATGCTAGTGAGCTTAGAGAATTGAGATAGATCTCTGGTCATATGCCTTGAGCATCCACTATCAAGGTACCATCTCTTGCTCCTAGCTTGCGATGGTTTAGTTTTCTATAAGAAAGGATGATTTTTAGGTACCCATTTGCTTTTGGGTGTCTCACAAATAGATCTACAATGTCTATCATGTTGCATAGAATTTATCATGGTTCCTTTAGGAACCCAAATCAATTTATTTGGACGAATTTTCTTGAATGGACAATAATGCATCTTATGTCCAAATTTGCAACAAAAGTTGCATTTGTTTTGATGTCGAACATGTAAGATGGGGCCTTTTATGAAGGTGGTTGGATTTTGGTGAGGACTTCTCACAAATCCAATTCCACTTCTTTTGGGAACGTGACCCTTGTTTGTAAGGCTCATGTTTAATGACTTGCTACCAACCTCGAATTTCTTCAAGTTGTCCTTAAGTAGCAAGTTTTCCTATTGGAGAATTTCTAAATCATGACATTTTATGCATGAGCTTAAACTATCATGATGTTCAGCTTTTAACTCATCGAAATTACAAATAAGACTATCATGCTCCTTTTTTAGCAATTTGTATTTTCTACTAATTATCTTACATTCATCAAATAATTCATGGAAAGCATTTAATAATTTGTGATAAGGTAAATCTACAACAATTAAATTTGTTACCTCATCTCCGATGGCCATTAAGGCGTAATGAGCAACTTGCTCGGTGTTGGACTCCTCTTATTCGGATGCGCTCGAATCATCCAATGTTGCTTTGAGCGCCTTCTTCTTTGATGTTCTCTTCTTAGCTTGGGGACAATCACTCTTGTAGTGTCCCGGCTTTTTGCACTCATAGCAAATAACTTGGTCCTTCTTGGGTTCAAGTTTATTTTTTGCGTCATTCTTAAACTTGTTTCTTTTAAAGAATTTTTTAAATTTTCTTGTAGAAGTGCCAAGTCATCATCACAGTCCTCATCACTTAGAGTTTTCTCTCAAGTGGTCTTCTGAAGTTTTAAGTGTCATATCCTTCGTGTTCTTTGGAAGGATGTCTTCTTGCTCTTCATGAGCTTTACAAGTCATCTCGTAGGTCATTAATGACCCGATTAGTTCTTCAAGCGGGAAGTTGCATAGATCTTTTGCCTCTTGAATAGCAGTGACTTTAGGATCCCAACTCTTAGGAAGGATCTTAGAATCTTATTTCGAGCTCAAAATCCGAAAAAACTATTTTTCGAGTCCTTTTAGACCGTTGGCGACATCCGTGAAACGGTAAACATGTCGCCAATGGTTTCACTCTGGTTTCATCCGGAAAAGTTGAAAGAATGTAAATGAAGATTGATTTTTGACTCTTTCACTCTACTTGTGCCTTCGTGAGTCACTTCGAGTGTGTGGCAAATATCAAATGCGGTTTCACAAGTTGAAACACAATTAAACTCGTTTTTATCAAGTGTAAAAAATAAGGCATTCATAGCCTTTGCATTAAGAGTGAAAGCCTTCTTCTCCAATTCATTCCAATCGATCATTGGAAGAGAGGACTTCGAAAATCCGTTTTCGACAAGATTCCAAAGTTCAAAATCCATAGAAATAAGAAAGATCCTCATTCGGGTCTTCCAATAGATGTAGTCCGTCCCACTGAACATGGGTGGACGTGTAATAGAATGGCCATCTTGGTTTCCGGTGTATGTAATCTCTCTTTGGTTTTAATCCGTTAGAGAGTTAACCCTGCTCTGATACCAATTGTTAGGATCGAGAGCACTTAGAGGGGGGGGTGAATTAGTGCAGCGGAAAACTTTCTGCGATTAAAACGAAACTGCGTTCGATCGATAAAGATGATTTCTGTTTGAAAGCCGATTCTAAGATTACTTTAACTTAAGCAAGATGATGTTAAAGTCAATTTATGAAGGCAGTTTGCAATTATGAAGAAAACCAGAATATAAGCGCAAACTGAAATACGACGTTCGTACGAAGAAACTGATTTACGTCTAAATGCTTATTCGTAAATCACTTGATTAGGCGAGATGCTGTTTAAGCAAGGGTATAAAGGCAGTTTGCAGTTATGGTAAAAATCAAAACGTAAACATAATCTGAAATATGATGATCGTACGAAAAAGTAGTTTTACGTCTAAACGCTGATTCGGAAAGTAAAAGGATTGAAACCCGATCGTAAAAGCGTAGAAGGCAGTAAGCTTCAGAGGAGGTTTGTAGTAAAGATAATATGCTCAAAGTAAATGCAAACCGATATTTAGAGTGGTTCGGTCAATCTTGTCCTACTCCACTTTTGGCTTCCTCCACCGACGAGATCACCGAAGTCAACTAGAGGCCTTCAATAGGCGAAGGCCAACCACCCTTTTACAGTTTCACTCCTTTTGACGGGCTTAGGAGACAACCCTTACAGAAATTTTCTCTCCTCTCTTTCCAACTCAAAACTTTGAAGAACAAAGGAAGGAGAACTTTTGGCCTTAACAACAATTTTGAGCTCTAAAAATCACAGAAAGAGATCAAGATTTCGTGTGTTTGTTTCTTACTCCCAGTTCTGAATGGGTGGGGTATTTATAGGCCCCAACCCAGTTCAAATTTGGAGCTCAAAACTATTAATTCCCAGAATTTTGGGATCAGGCGGTTGCACCTCCTGACTGGGGCGGTTGCACCTCTCTACCAGAGCTCGAAGACTGAGCTCAGGCGGTTGTACCTCCTGACTGGGGCGGTTGTATCTCTCCGCTAGAGCTCGAAGACTGAGCTCAGGCGGTGCTACCTCCTGTCAGGGGCGGTTGCACCGCCTAGTCTCGCTCGGAGACTGAGCCCATGCGGTGCTACCTCTTGGCTGGGGCGGTTGCACCGCCCAGTCTCCCTGGGAGACTTAGCCCAAGTGGTGCTACCTTCAGGCTTGGGCGGTTGCATCGCCCACAGCAATCAGGGACCGAATGGGTAGATCCATTCGGCCCAATTTGGGTTTTTCAGGGGCCCAATTGCCCCAAGATTAAGCTAATGGGATCACCTCCCATTTCCAACTTAAACATTGTGCTAACTACGAAGAATCCTAAGACAATTTCTGTAGCTTGCTCTGGTGCGTCAATCGCTTCTTCCGGCGAGTTTCCGGCGAACTTCCGTCGATCATCCGATGAACCCTCGGTGATGCTCTTGCGGACTTCCGATAAACTCCTGGACTTGCGACGATCCACTTGGCGAGTTCCGACGAGCTTCTTTTGGTAAGCTTATGGACTTCTCGGATTTGTTCCCGCAAAACCTCCGACGACTGTCCGAACTTCCGTCAAACTCTCGAACTCCCAACGTGATTATTGTCTTGACTCTGGCGCAACTCCTGCTGCTTGTCTAACTTTCATCGTAGTTAATCCTGCACACTTATCTCAACACATAGATTAGACAACAAATGACAATTGACTTCATCAACAAAATCCGAGATTCAACAATCACCCCCTTTTTTATTACGACAATCAATTGATAATGGAGTTAACCTTTGTTGGGAAATCAAACCTTAACTCCCCCTGTCTATATGCCATACTTGAGATAAGTCATTCTTGAATTCAAGACCTAAGAATTCAAGTGACATATTGATAAGTTAAATCATTTGAACTTATCAATACTCCCATCATGATTCTCATCATGATGTATCTCTCTAAAGATGATATCAAGGCTTGACATTCATTTTCATATTTTACATTACAAGTTTGAATGATGGTAATAGTAACAATTCATCATATTGTAAGATATCATCATGTAAAGCTATGAAGTAAGATTTTGATATCACATTACATGATGTACACATTTCAAATATTTTAGCAAGTGTTGTATTTCTTCACATGGTAAGATATCAACTCAAGGCATAATGCAAATCTATTCATATATCTCTTGGTGATGCAAGCATGGCATAATCATAGCATCAGTGTTTATAGCATCAATTCATATATTTCTCCCCCTTTGTCATCAACAAAAAGCATGGTAGTTGTGATACCAGGAAAACAATATAAGCAAGTTATCAAGCATATAAAAGAGGGCATGATACGTAGATTGCTTTGAATACTTCTTCCTTCTTCTTTTGTTATAATCCTTTGTGCATGAAGGAGGAAAGCCATTTGTGATACTTGCTATTCGAGTGAAGTTAGAATCGATGAGAGATTAAATCATGCTTCATTTTTACAAGGATCAAGATATGTATTTGAAACAAATCCTTGCAAGTAAAAATACTATCATCCATATTTCAAGATAGAATTCATAAGCAGGAATCATTTCATCAAATCCATTTCAGAAAATATTTTTCATAAGAGTGTATGAGAAAATTTGATTTTTTACATTCCAACTGTTAAGCGAATCTGAAAATAAGATGAATTCTTTCATGCATTCGGACAAAACTATGCTACAGTTTTTCAAATACAATCATGAAGACAAAATATTTCAACACATGTTATGTAATGGCAATCATGTGATTTAATCATTCAGTAAAGTCCGAAAAATAATTTTAACTAGTTTATCAATTCGGACACATCAACATTCCTAATTCTCTTCTTATAAAATCAAATTGTTCTTCACTTAGAGGTTTTGTAAAAATGTCAGCTAGTTGATGTTTAGTATCAATGAACTCTATGTTTACATCATGATTAGTAACATGATCTCGTATAAAGTGATATCTAATATCAATATGTTTTGTTCTTGAGTGTTGTATTGGATTCTTAGTTAAGCATATTGCACTTGTGTTATCACATTTAATGGGATTATTTTAAGATTAACTTTGTAATCTTCTAAAGGTGTTTTTCATCCATATAACTTGTGCACAACATGCACTTGCTGCAATATATTCAGCTTAGGTTGTTGATAGTGCAACCGAAGTTTTGTTTCTTAGATGACCGAAAACAAGGGCATGTCCTAAAATGGACATGATCCGATGTGCTTTTTTCTATCTAGTCTCTGACTAGTAAAGTCCGCATCATAAGCATTTAACTCAAAATTCTCGATTTTGGGTATCATAATCCTAGATTTGTGGTACCATTAAGATATCTAAGTATTCTTTTGACTACTTTGAGATGAGATATCTTAGGGTTTGATTAAAATCTAGCACAAAGTCCTACACTGAACATGATGTCTGGTCTGGTTGTAGTGAGGTAAAAGTAAACTTCCTATCACACCCCTATAAGTTTTTTGATTGAAGCTTTCTCCACTTTCGGTCAATTTCTAACTTAGTGGAGGTGCTCATAGGAGTGTTAATAGCCTTTGAGTTGTTCATATTAATTTTTTAATAAATTAATAGCATATTTAGTTTGACTAATAAAGATGCCATTGCTTAGTTGTTTGATTTATAAGCCTAAGAAGAATGTTAATTCTCCCATTAAGCTCATTTAATTCAAGACTCATAGTTTTTAGCAAAAGATTCACAAAGATATTCATTCGTAGAGCCAAAGATAATATCATCAACATAAATCTGAACAATAAGAAAATTATTTTCAAAATTCTTGATGAATATGTAGTATCACCCTTGCCTTTTGTGAAATTATTTTTGATAATAAAAGAACTAAGTCTCTCATACCAAGCCCTTGGGGCTTGTTTTAAACCATAGAGAGCTTTAGTTAATCTAAACACATGATTAGGGAGGCTATTATTTTCAAATCCAGGTGGTTGTTCAACATAAACTTCTTCGGAAATAAAGCCATTTAGAAAAGCGCTTTTAACATCCATTTGAAACAACTTAAAATTATTACTACTAGCGTAGGCAAGGAGCATCCTTATGGCTTCTAATCGAGCCAAAGGAGCGTAGGTTTCTTCGTAATCGATACCTTCTTCTTGGACGAAACCTTTGGCCACTAATCTAGCCTTGTTTCTAACCACGATACCATTTTCATCTTGCTTTTTTCTGAAGACCCATTTAGTACCAATAACTAAATGGTCATTTGGCCTAGGAACAAGCTTCCACACCTCATTTCTCTCAAATTGATTCAATTCATCTTGCATTGCGATAATCCATTAATCATCTTTCAAGGCTTCGTCAACACATTTGGGTTCAATTTGGGAGAGAAAGGCGGCATTTGCACAAAAAATTTTAAGAGAAGATCGTGTTTGAACCCCCTTTGACGTGTCTCCTAAGATTAGCTCCTTGGGATGAGCATCTACATACTTCCAATCCTTGGGTAAGGATGTTTCGGGAGTGGATGCATCCAAGTTGCTAGTTGGAGAAGGGGTTTCATTTAAATTCAAGGAATCAAAATTAACATCATCATCAAAATCATTTTTCCCGATTTCGGAAATCTCATTGAAAACAACATGAATGGATTCTTCGATAATTAAAGTTCTTTTATTGAAGATACGAAAGGCATTAGAAACTGAAGAATAACCAAGAATGATTCCTTCATCGGATTTAACATCAAATTTTCCTAAGTTATCCTTTTTGTTCAAGATAAAACACTTACACCCAAAGACTTTAAAATATGAAACATTGGGTTTTTTGTTGTTCCATAACTCATAGGGAGTTTTGGTTAGTAGGGGTCATACTAGAACTCTATTCAAAATGTAGCATGCAGTATTTACGGCTTCGGCCTAAAAATATTTGGGTAGGTTGTGTTCATTCAACATGGTTCTTGCCATTTCTTGTAAATTTTGATTTTTTCTTTCTACTACTCCATTTTGTTGAGGATTTCTAGGAGTAGAGAAATTATGGTTATATCCATTGAGTTTACAAAATTTCTGGAAATCATGGTTTTGAAATTCACCACCATGATCACTTCTAAATGACGAAATCATAGAACCTTTCTCATTATGAACAAGTTTACAAAACTAAGTAAAATATCTAAGGCATTCACTTTTCTGTTTTAAGAAGTAAGTCCATGTATATCTGCTATAGTTATCCACAATGACGAAGGCGTATTTGCTACCTCCTAGGCTTGATGTGGAGATTGGTCGAATAAGTCCATATGGATCAATTGTAAGGGCCTAGAGGTGCTTATTTGATTCTTAGATTTGAAACTACCCTTAATTTGTTTACCTAATTGGCAAGCATCATATACATTATCTTTGATAAACTTGATATGAGGAATTCTTTTACAAGTTCTTTAGATGATATTTGAGTGATTAGTTTCATGCTAGCATGACCTAATCTTCTATGCCATATACAAGCAACCTCATTCAAAACAGAGAAACACATTTCATTACACAAATCATTGATGTCAATAGTATATACGTTGTTTTGTTTCAATGCAATCATAGATATGTTCTTGTGTGGTTTTTCAATGATGCAAGCATTAGATTCAAATCTGACAATATATTCTTTATCACATAATTGACTAATGCTCAAGAGGTTATGTTTTAAACCATCAACTAACAAAACATCTTTAATAAAGAAGTTGGATTTGTTACCTATGGTTCCTTTGCCAATGATTTTACCCTTGTTGTTGTCTCCGAAAGTGACATAGCCTTCGTCTATGCTAGTGAGCTTAGAGAATTGAGATGGATTTCCGGTCATATGCCATGAGCATCCACTATCAAGGTACCATCTCTTGCTCCTAGCTTGTGATGGTTTAGTTTTGTACAAGAAAGGATGATTTTTAGGTACCCATTTGCTTTTGGGTGCCTCACAAATAGATCTACATTGTCTATCATGTTGCATAGAATTTATCATGGTTCCTTTAGGAACCGAGATCAATTTGTTTGGACTAATTTTCTTGAATGGACAATAATGCGTCTTGTGTCCAAATTTGCAACAAAAGTTGCATTTGTTTTGATGTCGAACATGTAAGATGGGGCCTTTTATGAAGGTGGTTGGATTTTGGTGAGGACTTCTCACAAATCCAATTCCACTTCTTTTGGGAACGTGACCCTTGTTTGTAAGGATCATGTTTAATGAATTGCTAACAACCTCGAATTTCTTCAAGGTGTCCTTAAGTAGCAAGTTTTCCTTTTGGAGAATTTCTAAATCATGGCATTTTATACATGAGCTTAAACTATCATAATGTTCAGCTTTTAATTCATCGAAATTACAAATAAGACTATCATGCTCCTTTTTTAGTAATTTATATTTTCTACTAATTATCTTACATTCATCAAATAATTCATGAAAAGCATTTAATAATTCGTGATAAGGTAAATCTGCATCAATTAAATTGGTTACCTCATGTCCGATGGCCATTAAGGCGTAATGAGCAACTTGCTCGGTGTTGGACTCCTCTTATTCGGATGCGCTCGAATCATCCCATGTTGCTTTGAGCGCCTTCTTCTTTGATGTTCTCTTCTTGGCTTGGGGACAATCACTCTTGTAGTGTCCCGGCTTTTTGCACTCATAGCAAATAACTTGGTCCTTCTTGGGTTCAAGTTTATTTTTTGCGTCATTCTTAAACTTGTTTCTTTTAAAGAATTTTTAAATTTTTTTTTGTTAGAAGTGTCAAGTCATCATCATTAGTCCTCATCACTTGAGTTTTCTCTCAAGTGGTCTTCTGAAGTTTTAAGTGTCATATCCTTCCTTTTCTTTGAAAGGACGCCTTCTTGCTCTTCATGAGCTTTTACAAGTCATCTCAGAGGGTCATTAATGACCATTAGTTCTTCAAGAGGAAGTTATGAGATCTTTTGCCTCTTGAATAGCAATGACTGTAGGATCCCAACTCTTTAGAAGGGATCTTAGAATCTTATTTCTGAAGCTCAAAATCCGAAAAAACTTTTTTCCGAGTCCTTTTAGACCGCTCTTGTCTAACTTTCATCAGTAGTTAATCCTGCACACTTATCTCAACACATAGATTAGACAACAAATGACAATTGACTTCATCAACAAAATCCGAGATTCAACAATCACCCCCTTTTTTATTACGACAATCAATTGATAATGGAGTTAACCTTTGTTGGGAAATCAAACCTTAACTCCCCCTGTCTATATGCCATACTTGAGATAAGTCATTCTTGAATTCAAGACCTAAGAATTCAAGTGACATATTGATAAGTTAAATCATTTGAACTTATCAATACTCCCATCATGATTCTCATCATGATGTATCTCTCTAAAGATGATATCAAGGCTTGACATTCATTTTCATATTTTACATTACAAGTTTGAATGATGGTAATAGTAACAATTCATCATATTGTAAGATATCATCATGTAAAGCTATGAAGTAAGATTTTGATATCACATTACATGATGTACACATTTCAAATATTTTAGCAAGTGTTGTATTTCTTCACATGGTAAGATATCAACTCAAGGCATAATGCAAATCTATTCATATATCTCTTGGTGATGCAAGCATGGCATAATCATAGCATCAGTGTTTATAGCATCAATTCATATATTTCTCCCCCTTTGTCATCAACAAAAAGCATGGTAGTTGTGATACCAGGAAAACAATATAAGCAAGTTATCAAGCATATAAAAGAGGGCATGATACGTAGATTGCTTTGAATACTTCTTCCTTCTTCTTTTGTTATAATCCTTTGTGCATGAAGGAGGAAAGCCATTTGTGATACTTGCTATTCGAGTGAAGTTAGAATCGATGAGAGATTAAATCATGCTTCATTTTTACAAGGATCAAGATATGTATTTGAAACAAATCCTTGCAAGTAAAAATACTATCATCCATATTTCAAGATAGAATTCATAAGCAGGAATCATTTCATCAAATCCATTTCAGAAAATATTTTTCATAAGAGTGTATGAGAAAATTTGATTTTTTACATTCCAACTGTTAAGCGAATCTGAAAATAAGATGAATTCTTTCATGCATTCGGACAAAACTATGCTACAGTTTTTCAAATACAATCATGAAGACAAAATATTTCAACACATGTTATGTAATGGCAATCATGTGATTTAATCATTCAGTAAAGTCCGAAAAATAATTTTAACTAGTTTATCAATTCGGACACATCAACATTCCTAATTCTCTTCTTATAAAATCAAATTGTTCTTCACTTAGAGGTTTTGTAAAAATGTCAGCTAGTTGATGTTTAGTATCAATGAACTCTATGTTTACATCATGATTAGTAACATGATCTCGTATAAAGTGATATCTAATATCAATATGTTTTGTTCTTGAGTGTTGTATTGGATTCTTAGTTAAGCATATTGCACTTGTGTTATCACATTTAATGGGATTATTTTTAAGATTAACTTTGTAATCTTCTAAGGTGTTTTTCATCCATATAACTTGTGCACAACATGCACTTG
Organism: Musa schizocarpa; assembly: GCA_900464855.2. NCBI lineage: Eukaryota > Viridiplantae > Streptophyta > Magnoliopsida > Zingiberales > Musaceae > Musa > Musa schizocarpa. The sequence continues at coordinate 23,665,290 of LS990915.1, forward strand.
CTGCAATATATTCAGCTTCGGTTGTTGATAGTGCAACCGAGTTTTGTTTCTTAGATGACCCGGAAACAAGGGCATGTCCTAAAAATGGACATGATCCTGATGTGCTTTTTCTATCTAGTCTACAGCTAGTAAAGTCCGCATCAGCATAAGCATTTAACTCAAAATTCTCTGATTTTGGGTATCATAATCCTAGATTTGTGGTACCATTAAGATATCTAAGTATTCTTTTGACTACTTTGAGATGAGATATCTTAGGGTTTGATTAAAATCTAGCACAAAGTCCTACACTGAACATGATGTCTGGTCTGGTTGTAGTGAGGTAAAGTAAACTTCCTATCACACCCCTATAAGTTTTTTGATTGAAGCTTTCTCCACTTTCGTCAATTTCTAACTTAGTGGAGGTGCTCATAGGAGTGTTAATAGCCTTTGAGTTGTTCATATTAATTTTTTTAATAAATTAATAGCATATTTAGTTTGACTAATAAAGATGCCATTGCTTAGTTGTTTGATTTATAAGCCTAAGAAGAATGTTAATTCTCCCATTAAGCTCATTTCGAATTCAAGACTCATAGTTTTAGCAAAAGATTCACAAAGATATTCATTCGTAGAGCCAAAGATAATATCATCAACATAAATCTGAACAATAAGAAAATTATTTTCAAAATTCTTGATGAATATGTAGTATCACCCTTGCCTTTTGTGAAATTATTTTTGATAATAAAAGAACTAAGTCTCTCATACCAAGCCCTTGGGGCTTGTTTTAAACCATAGAGAGCTTTAGTTAATCTAAACACATGATTAGGGAGGCTATTATTTTCAAATCCAGGTGGTTGTTCAACATAAACTTCTTCGGAAATAAAGCCATTTAGAAAAGCGCTTTTAACATCCATTTGAAACAACTTAAAATTATTACTACTAGCGTGAGGGCAAGGAGCATCCTTATGGCTTCTAATCGAGCCAAAGGAGCGTAGGTTTCTAAATGAATCGATACCTTCTTCTTGGATCTAAACCTTTGGCCACTAATCTAGCCTTGTTTCTAACCACTATACCATTTTCATCTTTTTTTTTTTTTCAAGACCCATTTAGTACCAATAACTAAATGGTCATTTGGCCTAGGAACAAGCTTCCACACCTCATTTCTCTCAAATTGATTCAATTCATCTTGCATTGCGATAATCCATTAATCATCTTTCAAGGCTTCACAACACATTTGGGTTCAATTTGGGAGAGAAAGGCGGCATTTGCACAAAAAAAATTTTAAGAGAAGATCGTGTTTGAACCCCTTTGACGTGTCTCCTAAGATTAGCTCCTTGGGATGAGCATCTACATACTTCCAATCCTTGGGTAAGGATGTTTGGGAGTGGATGCATCCAAGTTGCTAGTTGGAGAAGGGGTTTCATTTAAATTCAAGGAATCAAAATTAACATCATCATCAAAATCATTTTCCCGATTTTGAAATCTCATTGAAAACAACATGAATGGATTCTTCGATAATTAAAGTTCTTTTATTGAAGATACGAAAGGCATTAGAAACTGAAGAATAACCAAGAATGATTCCTTCATCGGATTTAACATCAAATTTTCCTAAGTTATCCTTTTTGTTCAAGATAAAACACTTACACCCAAAGACTTTAAAATATGAAACATTGGGTTTTTTGTTGTTCCATAACTCATAGGGAGTTTTGGTTAGTAGGGGTCATACTAGAACTCTATTCAAAATGTAGCATGCAGTATTTACGGCTTCGGCCTAAAAATATTTGGGTAGGTTGTGTTCATTCAACATGGTTCTTGCCATTTCTTGTAAATTTTGATTTTTTCTTTCTACTACTCCATTTTGTTGAGGATTTCTAGGAGTAGAGAAATTATGGTTATATCCATTGAGTTTACAAAATTTCTGGAAATCATGGTTTTGAAATTCACCACCATGATCACTTCTAAATGACGAAATCATAGAACCTTTCTCATTATGAACAAGTTTACAAAACTAAGTAAAATATCTAAGGCATTCACTTTTCTGTTTTAAGAAGTAAGTCCATGTATATCTGCTATAGTTATCCACAATGACGAAGGCGTATTTGCTACCTCCTAGGCTTGATGTGGAGATTGGTCCGAATAAGTCCATATGGATCAATTGTAAGGGCCTAGAGGTGCTTATTTGATTCTTAGATTTGAAACTACCCTTAATTTGTTTACCTAATTGGCAAGCATCATATACATTATCTTTGATAAACTTGATATGAGGAATTCCGCTTACAAGTTCTTTAGATGATATTTGAGTGATTAGTTTCATGCTAGCATGACCTAATCTTCTATGCCATATACAAGCAACCTCATTCAAAACAGAGAAACACATTTCATTACACAAATCATTGATGTCAATAGTATATACGTTGTTTTGTTTCAATGCAATCATAGATATGTTCTTGTGTGGTTTTTCAATGATGCAAGCATTAGATTCAAATCTGACAATATATTCTTTATCACATAATTGACTAATGCTCAAGAGGTTATGTTTTAAACCATCAACTAACAAAACATCTTTAATAAAGAAGTTGGATTTGTTACCTATGGTTCCTTTGCCAATGATTTTACCCTTGTTGTTGTCTCCGAAAGTGACATAGCCTTCGTCTATGCTAGTGAGCTTAGAGAATTGAGATGGATTTCGGTCATATGCCATGAGCATCCACTATCAAGGTACCATCTCTTGCTCCTAGCTTGTGATGGTTTAGTTTTGTACAAGAAAGGATGATTTTTTAGGTACCCATTTGCTTTTGGGTGCCTCACAAATAGATCTACATTGTCTATCATGTTGCATAGAATTTATCATGGTTCCTTTAGGAACCGAGATCAATTTGTTTGGACTAATTTTCTTGAATGGACAATAATGCGTCTTGTGTCCAAATTTGCAACAAAAGTTGCATTTGTTTTGATGTCGAACATGTAAGATGGGGCCTTTTATGAAGGTGGTTGGATTTTGGTGAGGACTTCTCACAAATCCAATTCCACTTCTTTTGGGAACGTGACCCTTGTTTGTAAGGATCATGTTTAATGAATTGCTAACAACCTCGAATTTCTTCAAGGTGTCCTTAAGTAGCAAGTTTTCCTTTTGGAGAATTTCTAAATCATGGCATTTTATACATGAGCTTAAACTATCATAATGTTCAGCTTTTAATTCATCGAAATTACAAATAAGACTATCATGCTCCTTTTTTAGTAATTTATATTTTCTACTAATTATCTTACATTCATCAAATAATTCATGAAAAGCATTTAATAATTCGTGATAAGGTAAATCTGCATCAATTAAATTGGTTACCTCATGTCCGATGGCCATTAAGGCGTAATGAGCAACTTGCTCGGTGTTGGACTCCTCTTATTCGGATGCGCTCGAATCATCCCATGTTGCTTTGAGCGCCTTCTTCTTTGATGTTCTCTTCTTGGCTTGGGGACAATCACTCTTGTAGTGTCCCGGCTTTTTGCACTCATAGCAAATAACTTGGTCCTTCTTGGGTTCAAGTTTATTTTTTGCGTCATTCTTAAACTTGTTTCTTTTAAAGAATTTTTTAAATTTTTTGTTAGAAGTGTCAAGTCATCATCACAGTCCTCATCACTTGAGTTTTCTCTCAAGTGGTCTTCTGAAGTTTTAAGTGTCATATCCTTCCTTTTCTTTGAAAGGACGTCTTCTTGCTCTTCATGAGCTTTACAAGTCATCTCGTAGGTCATTAATGACCCGATTAGTTCTTCAAGAGGGAAGTTGCGTAGATCTTTTGCCTCTTGAATAGCAATGACTGTAGGATCCCAACTCTTAGGAAGGGATCTTAGAATCTTATTTACGAGCTCAAAATCCGAAAAACTTTTTCCGAGTCCTTTTAGACCGTTGACGACATCCAGGAAACGGGTAAACATGTCGCCAATGGTTTCACTCGGTTTCATCCGAAAAAGTTCGAAAGAATGTAACAGAAGATTGATTTTTGACTCTTTCACTCTACTTGTGCCTTCGTGAGTCACTTCGAGTGTGTGGCAAATATCAAATGCGGTTTCACAAGTTGAAACACAGTTAAACTCGTTTTTATCATGTGCACAAAATAAGGCATTCATAGCCTTTGCATTAAGAGCGAAAGCCTTCTTCTCCAATTCATTCCAATCGATCATTGGAAGAGAAGACTTCGAAAATCCGTTTTCGACAAGATTCCAAAGTTCAAAATCTATAGAAATAAGAAAGATCCTCATTCGGGTCTTCCAATAGATGTAGTCCGTCCCACTGAACATGGGTGGACGTGTAATAGAATGACCCTCTTGGTTTCCGGCGTATGCCATCTCTCTTTGGTTTTAATCCGTTAGAGAGTTAACCCTGCTCTGATACCAATTGTTAGGATCGAGAGCACTAAGAGGGGGGGTGAATTAGTGCAGCGGAAAACTTTCTGCGATTAAAACGAAACTGCGTTCGATCGATAAAGATGATTTCTGTTTGAAAGTCGATTCTAAGATTACTTTAACTTAAGCAAGATGATGTTAAAGTCAATTTATGAAGGCAGTTTGCAGTTATGATGAAAACCAGAATATAAGCGCAAACTGAAATACGACGTTCGTACGAAGAAACTGATTTACGTCTAAATGCTTATTCGTAAATCACTTGATTAGGCGAGATGCTGTTTAAGCAAGGGTATAATGGCAGTTTTCAGTTATGGTAAAAATCAAAATGTAAATGTACTATGAAATATGATGATCGTACGAAAAAGCAGTTTTACGTCCAAACGCTGATTCGGAAAGTAAAAGGATTGAAACCCGATCGTAAAAGCGCAGAAGGCAGTAAGCTTCATAGGAGGTTTGTAGTAAAGATAGTATGCTTAAAGTAAATGCAAACCGAGATTTAGAGTGGTTCGGACAATCTTGACCTACTCCACTATTGGCTTCCTCCACCGAAGAGGTCACCAACGTCAACTAGAGGCCTTCAATAGGCGAAGGCCAACCACCCTTTTACAGTTTCACTCCTTTTGACGGGCTTAGGAGACAACCCTTACAGAAATTTTCTCTCCTCTTTTTACAACTCAAAACTTTGAAGAACAGAGGAAGGAGAACTTTTGGCCTTAACAACAATTTTGAGCTCTAAGAATCATAGAAAGAGATCAAGATTTTGAGTGTTTGTTTCTTACTCCCAGTGCTGAATGGGTGGGGTATTTATAGGCCCCAACCCAGTTCAAATTTGGAGCTCAAAACTATTAATTCCCGAAATTTCGGGATCAGGCAGTTGCACCTCCTGATTGGGGCGGTTGCACCACCTGGCAAAGCTCGAAGACTAAGGCTCTAGGCGGTGCCACCTCTGTCAGGGGCGGTTGCACCTCTCTGCCAGAGCTCGATGACAGAGCTCAGGCGGGTGCACCTCCTGACTGGGGCGGTTGCTCCTCTCTGCCAGAGCTCTAAGACTAAGCTCAGGCGGTGCTACCTCCTATCAGGGGTGGTTGCACCGCCCAGTCTCGCTCGGAGAATGAGCCCAGGCAGTCTACCTCCTGGCTGGGGCGGTTGCACCGCCCTGTCTCCCTAGGAGATTTAGCCCAAGCGTTGCTACCTCCTGGCTTGGGCGGTTGCATCGCCCGCAGCAATCAGGGACCGAATGGGTAGATCAATTCGGCCCAATTTGGGTTTTTCAGGGGCCCAATTGCCCCAAATTTAAGCTAATGGGATCACCTCCCATTTCCAACTTAATCATTGTGTTAACTACGATGAATCCTAAGACAATTTCTGCAGCTTGCTCCGGTGCGTCAATCGCTTCTTCCGGCGAGTTTCCGGTGAACTTCCGTCGATCATCCGATGAACCCTCGGTGATGCTCCTGCGAACTTCCAGCAAACTCCTGGACTTGCGACGATCCACTTGGCGAGTTCCGACGAGCTTCTTTTGGCAAGCTTATGGACTTCTCGGATTTGTTCCCGCAGAACCTCCGACGACTGTCCGAACTTCCGTCGAACTCTCGAACTCGCAACTTGATTATTGTCTTGACTCCGGCGCAACTCCTACTGCTTGTCTAACATTCATTTTAGTTAATCCTGTACACTTATCTCAACACATAGATTAGACAACAAATAACAATTGACTTCATCATCAAAATCCGAGATTCAACAATCTCCCCCGTTTTATTATGACAATCAATTGATAATGGAGTTAACCTTAACTCCCCCTATCTATATGCCATACTTGAGAAAAGTCATTCTTGAATTCAAGACCTAAAAATTCAAGTGACATATTGATAAGTTAAATCATTTGAACTTATCAATACTCCCATCATGATTCTCATCATGATGTATCTCTCTGAAAATAATGTCATGGCTTGACATTCATTTTCAGATTTTACTTTTCAAGTTTGAAGGATGATAATAGTAACAATTCATCATATTGTAAGATATCAACATATAGAGCTATGAATTAAGATTTTGATATCATTACATGATGTACACATTTCAAATATTTTAGCAAGTGTTGTATTTCTTCACATGGTAAGATATCAACTCAAGGCATAATGCAAATTTGTTCATATATCTCTTGGTGATGCAAGCATGGCATAATCATAGCATCAGTGTTTATAGCATCAATTCATATATTTCTCCCCCTTTGTCATCAACAAAAAGCATGGTAGTTGTGATACCAGGAAAACAATATAAGCAAGTTATCAAGTATATAAAGGAGGGCATGATACGTAGATTGCTTTTAATACTTCTTCCTTCTTCTTTTGTTATAATCCTTTGTGCATGAAGGAGGAAAGCCATTTGTGATACATGCTATTCGAGTGAAGTTAGAATCGATGAGAGATTAAATCATGCTTCATTTTTACAAGGATCAAGATATGTATTTGAAACAAATCCTTGCAAGTAAAAACACTATCATCCATATTTAAAGATATAATTCATAAGCAGGAATCATTTCATCAAATCTATTTCAAAAAATATTTTTCATAAGAGTGTATGAGAAAATTTGATTTTTTGCATTCCAACAGGTAAGCGGATCTGAAAATGAGATGAATTCTTTCATGCATTCGGACAAAACTATGCTATAGATTTTCAAATACAATCATGAAGACAAAATACTTCTACACATGTTATGTAATGGCAATCAAGTGATTTGATCATTCAGTAAAGTCCGAAAAATAATTTTAACTAGTTTATCTATTCGAACACATCAACATTCCTAATTCTCTTCTTATGAAATCAAATTGTTCTTCACTTAGAGGTTTTGTAAAAATATCAGCAAGTTGATGTTTAGTATCAATGAACTCTATGGTTACGTCATGATTAGTAACATGATCTCGTTTAAAGTGATGTCTAATATCAATATGTTTTGTTCTCGAGTGTTGTATAGGATTCTTAGTTAAGCATATTGCACTTGTGTTATCACATTTAATGAGAATATTTTTAAGATTAACTTTGTAATCTTCTAAGGTGTTTTTCATCCATACAACTTGTGCACAGCATGCACTTGCTGCAATATATTCAGCTTCGGTTGTTGATAGTGCAACCGAGTTTTGTTTCTTAGATGACCAGGAAACAAGGGCATGTCCTAAAAATTGACATGATCCTGATGTGCTTTTTCTATCTAGTCTACAGCCAGCAAAGTCCGTATCAGCATAAGCAATTAACTCAAAATTCTCTGATTTTGGGTATCATAATCCTAGATTTGTTGTACCATTAAGATATCTAAGTATTCTTTTGCCTGCTTTGAGATGAGATATCTTAGGGTTTGATTGAAATCTAGCACAAAGTTACACTGAACATGATGTCTGGTCTGGTTGTAGTGAGGTAAAGTAAACTTTCTATCATACCCCTATAAGTTTTTTGATTGAAGCTTTCTCCACTTTCATCAATTTCTAACTTAGTGGAGGTGCTCATAGGAGTGTTAATAGCTTTGAGTTGTTCATATTAAACTTTTTTAATAAATTCATAGCATATTTAATTTGACTAATAAAGATGTCATTACTTAGTTGTTTGATTTGTATGCCTAAGAAGAATGTTAATTCTCCCATTAAGCTCATTTCGAATTCAAGACTCGTAGTTTTAGCAAAAGATTCACAAAGAGATTCATTCGTAGAGCCAAAGATAATATCTTCAACATAAATATGAACAATGAGAAAATTATTTTCAAAATTCTTGATGAACAATGTAGTATCAACCTTGCCTTTTGTGAAATTATTTTCGATTAGAAAAGAACTGAGTCTCTCATACCAAGCCCTTGGGGCTTGTTTTAAACCATAGAGAGCTTTAGTTAATCTAAACACATGATTAGGGAGGCTATTATTTTCAAATCCAGGAGGTTGTTTAACATACACTTCTTCGGAAATAAAGCCATTTAGAAAAGCACTTTTAATATCCATTTGAAACAACTTAAAATTATTTCCATTAGCGTAGGCAAGGAGCATCCTTATGGCTTCCAATCGAGCCACACGGGCGAAGGTTTCTTCGTAATCCATACCTTCTTCTTGGTTGAAACCTTTGGCTACTAATATAGCCTTGTTTCTAACCACGATACCATTTTCTTCTTGCTTGTTTCTGAAGACCCATTTAGTAACAATAACTAAATGGTCATTTGACCTAGGAACAAGCTTTCACACCTCATTTCTCTCAAATTGATTCAATTCATCTTGCATTGTGATAATCCATTAATCATCTTTCAAAGCTTCATCAACACATTTGGGATCAATTTGGGAGAGAGAGGCGGCATTTGCATAAAAATTTTTAAGAGAATATCGTGTTTGAACCCCCTTTGACGTGTCTCCTAAGATTAGCTCCTTGGGTTGAGCATCTACATACTTCCAATCCTTGGGTAAGGATGTTTCGGGAGTGGATGCATCCAAGTTGCTAGTTGGAGAAGGGGTTTCATTTAAATTCAAGGAATCAAAATTAACATCATCATCAAAATCATTTTTCCCGATTTCGGAAATCTCATTGAAAACAACATGAATGGATTCTTCGATAATTAAAGTTCTTTTATTGAAGATACGAAAGGCATTAGAAACTGAAGAATAACCAAGAATGATTCCTTCATCGGATTTAACATCAAATTTTCCTAAGTTATCCTTTTCATTTAAGATAAAACACTTACACCCAAAGACTTTAAAATATGAAACATTGGATTTTTTGTTGTTCCATAACTCATAGGGAGTTTTGATTAGTAGGGGTCTTACTAGAACTCTATTCAAAATGTAGCATGCAGTATTTATGGCTTCGGCCCAAAAATATTTGGGTAGGTTGTGTTCATTCAACATGGTTCTTGCCATTTCTTGTAAATTTCGATTTTTTTTTTCTACTACTCCATTTTGTTGAGGATTTCTAGGAGTAGAGAAATTATGGTTGTATCCAATGAGTTCACAAAATTCTTGGAAATCATGGTTTTGAAATTCACCACCATGATCACTTCTAATTGACGAAATCATAGAACCTTTCTCATTATGAACAAGTTTATAAAACTTGGTAAAATATCTAAGGCATTCACCTTTCTATTTTAAGAAGTAAGTCCATGTGTATCTGCTATAGTCATCCATAATGACGAAGGCGTATTTGCTACCTCGTAGGCTTGATGTGGAGATTGGTCCGAATAAGTCCATATGGATCAATTGTAAGGGCCTAGAGGTGCTTATTTGATTCTTAGATTGGAAACTACCCTGAATTTGTTTACCTAATTGGCAAGCATCACATACATTATCTTTGATGAACTTGATATAAGGAATTCCTCTTACAAATTCTTTAGATGATATTTGAGTGATTAGTTTCATGCTAGCATGAACTAATCTTCTATGCCATATCCAAGCATCCTCATTCAAAACAGAGAAACACATTTCATTACAAAAATTATTGATGTCAATAGTGTATACGTTATTTTGTTTAAATGCAATCATAGATATGTTCTTGTGTGGTTTTTCAATGATGCAAGCATTAGATTCAAATCTGACAATATATTCTTTATCACATAATTGACTAATGCTCAAGAGGTTATGTTTTAAACCATCAACTAACAAAACATCTTTTAATAAAGAAGTTGGATTTGTTACCTATGGTTCCTTTGCCAATGATTTTACCCTTGTTGTTGTCTCCGAAGGTGACATAGCCTTCGTCTATGCTAGTGAGCTTAGAGAATTGAGATGGATCTCCGGTTATATGCCTTGAGCATCCACTATCAAGGTACCATCTCTTGCTCCTAGCTTGCGATGGTTTAGTTTTCTACAAGAAATGATGATTTTTAGGTACCCATTTGCTTTTGGGTGCCTCACAAATAGATCTACATTGTCTATCATGTTGCATAGAATTTATCATGGTTCATTAAGGAACCCAAATCAATTTGTTTGGACGAATTTTCTTGAATGGACAATAATGCATCTTGTGTCCAAATTTGCAACAAAAGTTGCATTTGTTTTGATGTCGAACATGTAAGATGGGGCCTTTTATGAAGGTGGTTGGATTTTGGTGAGGACTTCTCACAAATCCAATTCCACTTATTTTGGGAAGGTGACCCTTGTTTGTAAGGCTCATGTTTAATGACTTGCTACCAACCTCGAATTTCTTCAAGGTGTCCTTAAGTAGCAAGTTTTCCTTTTGGAGAATTTCTAAATCATGACATTTTATGCATGAGCTTAAACTATCATGATGTTCAGCTTTTAACTCATCGAAATTACAAATAAGACTATCATGCTCCTTTTTTAGCAATTTGTATTTTCTACTAATTATCTTACATTCATCAAATAATTCACGGAAAGCATTTAATAATTCGTGATAAGGTAAATCTGCATCAAATAAATTTGTTACCTCATCTCCAATGGCCATTAAGGCGTAATGAGCAACTTGCTCGGTGTTGGACTCCTCTTATTCGGATGCGCTCGAATCATCCCATGTTGCTTTGAGCGCCTTCTTCTTTGATGTTCTCTTCTTGGCTTGAGGACAATCACTCTTGTAGTGTCCTGGCTTTTTGCACTCATAGCAAATAACTTGGTCCTTCTTGGGTTCAAGTTTATTTTTTGCGTCATTCTTAAACTTGTTACTTTTAAAGAATTTTTTAAATTTTCTTGTTAGAAGTGCCAAGTCATCATCACAGTCCTCATCACTTAGAGTTTTCTCTCAAGTGGTCTTCTGAAGTTTTAAGTGTCATATCCTTCCAGTTCTTTGGAAGGACGTCTTCTTGCTCTTCATGAGCATTACAAGTCATCTCGTAGGTCATTAATGACCCGATTAGTTCTTCAAGAGGGAAGTTGCATAGATCTTTTGCCTCTTGAATAGCAGTGACTTTAGGATCCCAACTCTTAGGAAGGGATCTTAGAATCTTATTTACGAGCTCAAAATCCGAAAAACTTTTTCTGAGTCCCTTTAGACCGTTAACGACATCCGTGAAACGGGTAAACATGTCGCCAATGGTTTCACTCGGTTTCATCCGGAAAAGTTCGAAACAATGTAACAGAAGATTGATTTTTGACTCTTTCACTCTACTTGTGCCTTCGTGAGTCACTTCGAGTGTGTGGCAAATATCAAATGCGGTTTCACAAGTTGAAACACAGTTAAACTCATTTTTATCAAGTGCACAAAATAAGGCATTCATAGCCTTTGCATTAAGAGTGAAAGCCTTCTTCTCCAATTCATTCCAATCGATCATTGGAAGAGAAGACTTCGAAAATCCGTTTTCGATAAGATTCCAAAGTTCAAAATCCATAGAAATAAGAAAGATTCTCATTCGGGTCTTCCAATAGATGTAGTCCGTCCCACTGAACATGGGTGGACGTGTAATAGAATGGCCCTCTTGGTTTTCGGCGTATGCCATCTCTCTTTGGTTTTAATCCGTTAGAGAGTTAACCCTGCTCTGATACCAATTGTTAGGATCGAGAGCACTAAGAGGGGGGGTGAATTAGTGCAGCGGAAAACTTTCTGCGATTAAAACGAAACTGCGTTCGATCGATAAAGATGATTTCTGTTTGAAAGCCGATTCTAAGATTACTTTAACTTAAGCAAGATGATGTTAAAGTCAATTTATGAAGGCAGTTTGCAGTTGTGATGCAAACCAGACTATAAGCGCAAACTGAAATACGACGTTCGTACGAAGAAACTGATTTACGTCTAAATGCTTATTCGTAAATCACTTGATTAGGCGAGATGCTGTTTAAGCAAGGGTATAAAGGCAGTTTGCAGTTATGGTAAAAATCAAAACATAAATGTAATCTGAAATATGATGATCGTACGAAAAAGCAGTTTTACATCTAAACGCTGATTCGGAAACTAAAAGGATTGAAACCCGATCGTAAAAGCGTAGAAGGCAGTAAGCTTCAGAGGAGGTTTGCAGTAAATATAATATGCTCAAAGTAAATGCAAACCGAGATTTAGAGTGGTTCAGTCAATCTTGACCTACTCCACTTTTGGCTTCCTCCACCGACGAGGTCACCGAAGTCAACTAGAGGCCTTCAATAGGCGAAGGCCAACCACCCTTTTACAGTTTCACTCCTTTTGACGGGCTTAGGAGACAACCCTTACAGAAATTTTCTCTCCTCTCTTTACAACTCAAAACTTTGAAGAACAAAGGAAGGAGAACTTTTGGCCTTAACAACAATTTTGAGCTCGAAGAATCACAGTAAGAGATCAAGATTTCAAGTGTTTGTTTCTTACTCCCAGTTCTGAATGGGTGGGGTATTTAGAGGCCCCAACCCAGTTCAAATTTGGAGCTCAAAATTGTTAATTCCCAGAATTTCAGGATCAGGCGGTTGCACCTCCTGACTGGGGCTGTTGCACCTCTCTGCCAGAGCTCGAAGACTGAGCTCAGGCGGTTGCACCTCCTAACTGGGGCGGTTGCATCTCTCCGCTAGAGCTCGAAGACTGAGCTCAGGCGGTGCTACCTCCTGTCAGGGGCGGTTGCACCGCCCAGTCTCGCTCGGAGACTGAGCCCATGCGGTGCTACCTCTTGGCTGGGGCGGTTGCACCGCCTAATCTCCCTGGGAGACTTAGCCCAGGTGGTGCTACCTCCTGGCTCGGGCGGTTGCACTGCCCACAGCAATCAGGGACCGAATGGGTAGATCCATTCGACCCAATTTGGGTTTTTCAGGGGCCCAATTGCCCCAAGATTAAGCTAATGGGATCACCTCCCATTTCCAACTTAATCACTGTGCTAACTATGATGAATCCTAAGACAAGTGACATATTGATAAGTTAAATCATTTGAACTTATCAATACTCCCATCATGATTCTCATCATGATGTGTCTCTCTGAAGATGATATCAAGGCTTGACATTCATTTTCAGATTTTACATTACAAGTTTGAATGATGATAAAAGTAACAATTCATCATATTATAAGTTATCATCATGTAAAGCTATGAAGTAAGATTTTGATATCACATTACATGATGTACACATTTCAAATATTTTAGCAAGTGTTGTATTTCTTCACATGGTAAGATATCAACTCAAGGCATAATGCAAATCTGTTTATATATCTCTTGGTGATGCAAGCATGGCATAATCATAGCATCAGTGTTTATAGCATCAATTCATATATTTCTCCCCCTTTGTCATCAACAAAAAGCATGGTAGTTGTGATACCAGGAAAACAATATAAGCAAGTTATCAAGCATATAAATGAGGGCTTAATACGTAGATTGCTTTTAATACTTCTTCCTTCTTCTTTTGTTATAATCCTTTGTGCATGAAGGAGGAAAGCCATTTGTGATACATGCTATTCGAGTGAAGTTAGAATCGATGAGAGATTAAATCATGCTTCATTTTTACAAGGATCAAGATATGTATTTGAAACAAATCCTTTTAAGTAAATATACTATCATCCATATTTCAAGATAGAATTCATAAGCAAGAATCATTTCATCAAATCCATTTCAAAAAATATTTTTCATAAGAGTGTATGAGAAAATTTGATTTTTTGCATTCCAACTGTTAAGCGAATCTGAAAATGAGATGAATTCTTTCATGCATTCGGACAAAACTATGCTACAGTTTTTCAAATACAATCATGAAGACAAAATATTTCAACACATGTTATGTAATGGCAATCATGTGATTTGATCATTCAGTAAAGTCCGAAAAATAATTTTAACTAGTTTGTCAATTCGGACACATCAACATTCCTAATTCTCTTCTTATGAAATCAAATTGTTCTTCACTTAGAGGTTTTGTAAAAATGTCAGCTAGTTGATGTTTAGTATCAATGAACTCTATGGTTACATCATGATTAGTAACATGATCTCGTATAAAGTGATATCTAATATCAATATGTTTTGTTCTTGAGTGTTGTATAGGATTCTTAGTTAAGCATAGTGCACTTGTCTTATCATATTTAATGGGATTATTTTTAAGATTAACTTTGTAATCTTCTAAGGTGTTTTTCATCCATACAACTTGTGCACAGCATGCACTTGCTGCAATATATTCAGCTTCGGTTGTTGATAGTGCAACCGAGTTTTGTTTCTTAGATGACCAGGAAACAAGGGCATGTCCTAAAAATTGACATGATCCTGATGTGCTTTTTCTATCTAGTCTATAGCCAGCAAAGTCCGCATCAACATAAGCAATTAACTCAAAATTCTCTGATTTTGGGTACCATAATCCTAGATTTGTGGTACCATTAAGATATCTAAGTATTCTTTTGACTACTTTGATATGAGATATCTTAGGGTTTGATTAAAATCTAGCACAAAGTCCTACCCTGAACATGATGTCTGGTATGGTTGCAGTGAGGTAAAGTAAACTTCCTATCACACCCCTATAAGTTTTTTGATTGAAGCTTTCTCCACTTTCATCAATTTCTAACTTAGTGGAGGTGCTCATAGGAGTGTTAATAGCCTTTGAGTTGTTCATATTAAACTTTTTTAAAAAATTCATAGCATATTTAGTTTGACTAATAAAGATGCCATTGCTTAGTTGTTTGATTTATAAGCCTAAGAAGAATGTTAATTCTCCCATTAAGCTCATTTCGAATTCAATACTCATAGTTTTAGCAAAAGATTCACAAAGAGATTCATTCGTAGAGCCAAAGATAATATCATCAACATAAATCTGAACAATGAGAAAATTATTTTCAAAATTCTTGATGAACAATGTAGTATCACCCTTGCCTTTTGTGAAATTATTTTCGATAAGAAAAGAACTAAGTCTCTCATACCAAGCCCTTGGGGCTTGTTTTAAACCATAGAGAGCTTTAGTTAATCTAAACACATGATTGGGGAGGCTATTATTTTCAAATCCAGGAGGTTGTTCAACATAAACTTCTTCAAAAATAAAGCCATTTAGAAAAGCGCTTTTAACATCCATTTGAAACAACTTAAAATTATTACTACTAGCGTAGGCAAGGAGCATCCTTATGGCTTCCAATCGAGCCACAGGGACGAAGGTTTCTTCGTAATCGATACCTTCTTCTTGGTTGAAACCTTTAGCCACTAATCTAGCCTTGTTTCTAACCACGATACCATTTTCATCATGCTTGTTTCCGAAGACCCATTTAGTACCAATAACTAAATGGTCATTTGGCCTAGGAACAAGCTTCCACACCTCATTTCTCTCAAATTGATTCAATTCATCTTGCATTGCGATAATCCATTAATCATCTTTCATGGCTTCGTCAACACATTTGGGTTCAATTTGGGAGAGAAAGGCGGCGTTTGCACAAAAATTTTTAAGAGAAGATCGTGTTTGAACCCCCTTTGACGTGTCTCCTAAGATTAGCTCCTTGGGATGAGCATCTACATACTTCCAATCCTTGGGTAAGGATGTTTCGGGAGTGGATGCATCCAAGTTGCTAGTTGGAGAAGGGGTTTCATTTAAATTCAAGGAATCAAAATTAACATCATCATCAAAATCATTTTTTCCGATTTCGGAAATATCATTGAAAACAATATGAATGGATTCTTCGATAATTAAAGTTCTTTTATTGAAGATACGAAAGGCTTTTGAAACAGAAGAATAACTAAGAATGATTCCTTCATCGGATTTAGCATCAAATTTTCCTAAGTTATCCTTTTCATTCAAGATAAAACACTTACACCCAAAGACTTTAAAATATGAAACATTGGGTTTTTTGTTGTTCCATAACTCATAGGGAATTTTGGTTAGTAGGGGTCATACTAGAACTCTATTCAAAATGTAGCATGCAGTATTTACGGCTTCGGCCCAAAAATATTTGGGTAGGTTGTGTTCATTCAACATGGTTCTTGCCATTTCTTGTAAATTTCGATTTTTTCTTTCTACTACTCCATTTTGTTGAGAATTTCTAGGAGTAGAGAAATTATGGTTGTATCCATTAAGTATTTTATACTAATTAGGAGTAGAGACAATCATGCTCCTTTTTTAGCAATTTGTATTTTCTACTAATTGTCTTACATTCATCAAATAATTCATTGAAAGCATTTAATAATTAATGATAAGGTAAATCTGCATCAATTAAATTTGTTACCTTATCTCCGATGGCCATTAAGGCGTAATGACCAACCTGCTCGGTGTTGGACTCCTCTTCTTCGGATGCGCTCGAATCATCCCATGTTGCTTTGAGCGCCTTCTTCTTTGATGTTCTCTTCTTGGCTTGGGGACAATCACTCTTGTAGTGTCTTGGCTTTTTGCACTCAAAGCAAATAACTTGGTCCTTCTTGGGTTCAAGTTTATTTTTTGCGTCATTCTTAAACTTGTTTCTTTTAAAGAATTTTTTAAATTTTCTAGTTTGAAGTGCTAAGTCATTATCACAGTCCTCATCACTTGAGTTTTCTCTCAAGTGGTCTTCTGAAGTTTTAAGTGTCATATCCTTCTTGTTCTTTGGAAGGACATCTTCTTGCTCTTCATGAGTTTTACAAGTCATCTCGTAGGTCATTAATGGCCCGATTAGTTCTTCAAGAGGGAAGTTGCGTAGATCTTTTGCTTCTTGAATAGCAGTGACTTTAGGATCCCAACTCTTATGAAGGGATCTCAGAATCTTATTTACGAGCTCAAAATCCGAAAAACTTTTTTCGAGTCCTTTTAGACCGTTGACGACATCTGTGAAACGGGTAAACATGTCGCCAATGGTTTCACTCGGTTTCATCCGGAAAAGTTCGAAAGAATGTAACAGAAGATTGATTTTTGACTCTTTCACTCTACTTGTGCCTTCGTGAGTCACTTCGAGTGTGTGGCAAATATCAAATGCGGTTTCACAAGTTGAAACACAGTTAAACTCGTTTTTATCAAGTGTAAAAAATAAGGCATTCATAGCCTTTGCATTAAGAGCGAAAGCCTTCTTCTCCAATTCATTCCAATCGATCATTGGAAGAGAGGACTTCGAAAATCCGTTTTCGACAAGATTCCAAAGTTCAAAATCCATAGAAATAAGAAAGATCCTCATTTGGGTCTTCCAATAGGTGTAGTTCGTCCCACTGAACATGGGTGGACGTGTAATAGAATGGCCCTCATAGTTTCCGGTGTATGCCATCTCTCTTCGGTTTTAATCCGTTAGAGAGTTAACCCTGCTCTGATACCAATTGTTAGGATCGAGAGCACTAAGAGGGGGGGGGGTGAATTAGTGCAGCGGAAAACTTTCTGCGATTAAAACGAAACTGCGTTCGATTGATAAAGATGATTTCTGTTTGAAAGCCGATTCTAAGATTACTTTAACTTAAGCAAGATGATGTTAAAGTCAATTTATGAAGGCAGTTTGCATTATGATGAAAACCAGAATATAAGCGCAAACTGAAATATGACGTTCGTACGAAGAAACTGATTTATGTCTAAATGCTTATTTGTAAATCGTTTGATTAGGCGAGATGCTTTTTAAGCAAGGGTATAAAGGCAGTTTGCAGTTATGGTAAAAATCAAAACGTAAACGTAATCTGAAATATGATGATCGTACGAAAAAACAGTTTTACGTCTAAACGCTGATTCGGAAAGTAAAAGGATTGAAACCCGATCGTAAAAGCGCAGAAGGCAGTAAGCTTTAGAGGAGGTTTGCAGTAAAGATGATATGCTCAAAGTAAATGCAAACCGAGATTTAGAGTGGTTCGGTCAATCTTGACCTACTCCACTTTTGGCTTCCTCCATCGACAAGGTCACCAACGTCAACTAGAGGCCTTCCTTCAATAGGCGAAGGCCAACCACCCTTTTACAGTTTCACTCCTTTTGACGGGCTTAGGAGACAACCCTTACAGAAATTTTCTCTCCTCTCTTTACAACTAAAAACTTTGAAGAACAAAGGAATGAGAACTTTTGGCCTTAACAACAATTTTGAGCTCTAAGAATCACAAAAAGAGATCAAGATTTCGAGTGTTTGTTTCTTACTCCTAGTGATAAATGGGTGGCGTATTTATAGGCCCCAACCTAGTTCAAATTTGGAGCTCAAAACTGTTAATTCCCGGAATTCCGGGATCAGGCGGTTGCACCTCCTGACTGGGGCGGTTGCACCGCCTGGCAGAGCTCGAAGACTGAGCCTCTGGGTGGTGCCACCTCTGTCAGGGGTGGTTGCACCTCTCTGCCAGAGCTCGAAGACTGAGCTCAGGCGGTTGCACCTCTCTGCCAGAGCTCAAAGACTGAGCTCAGGCGGTGCTACCTCCTGTCAGGGGCGGTTGCACCGCCCAGTCTCGGTCGGAGACTGAGCCCAGGCGGTGCTACCTCCTGGCTAGGGCGGTTGCACCGCCCAGTCTCCCTGGGAGACTTAGCCCAGGCAGTGCTACCTCCTGGCTTGGGCGGTTGCACCGCCCACAGCAATCAGGGACCGAATGGGTAGATCCATTCGCCTAATTTGGGTCTTTCAGGGGCCCAATTGCCCCAAGATTAAGCTAATGGGATCACCTCCCATTTCCAACTTAATCATTGTGCTAACTACGATGAATCCTAAGACAATTTCTACAGCTTGCTCCGGTGCGTCAATCGCTTCTTTCGGCGAGTTTCCGGCGAACTTCCGTCGATCATCCGATGAACCCTCGGTGATGCTCCTGCGGACTTCCGGCAAACTCCTTGACTTGCGACGATCTACTTGGCGAGTTCCGACGAGCTTCTTTTGCCAAGCTTATGGACTTCTCATATTTGTTCTCACAGAACCTCCGACGACTGTCCTATAACATCCCATTAGTCCCACATCGGAAGTGGGGAATATGTATGATTAGCTTATAAGGGCTTGATGAGTGTACTACGTTAAGTCTCGCTTAAGCATTTTGGTCCGTGGTTGCAAGGACCAAAATGGAGTTATTGGACAGTTAGCTCATCAAACTCGGGTCGTGACATTTGGTATCAGAGCCGACCTAGCATTTGGGCAGGGTGAGAGGGCTCGAGTAGGAAAGGGCTACCCGTGGATGGAGTCAGAGAACTTATCACGGCGTGGAGCCACCACTGAGTTAATCCTCACATGCACTATGCTAGGGTTCGATCTGGGTTATGTCAGGCCTTAACGAGGATGTCAAGCTAATTGAGTTGGGGATAATGTAACATCCCATTAGTCCCACATCGGAAGTGGGGAATATGTATGATTAGCTTATAAGGGCCTGATGAGTGTACTATGTTAAGTCCCGCTTAAGCATTTTGGTCCGCGGTTGCAAGGATCAAAATGGAGTTATTGGACAGTTAGCTCATCAGACCCGGGTCGTGACATGTCCGAACTTCCGTCGAACTCTCGAACTCCCAACGTGATCATTGTCTTGACTCCAGCGCAACTCCTGCTGCTTGTCTAACTTTCATCGTAGTTAATCCTGCACACTTATCTCAACACAGATTAGACAACAAATGACAATTGACTTCATCATCAATATCCGAGATTCAACACTCTGTGCTTGTGTGAATTAACCAGGGATGAGAGGGGTATTTATAGGCCCCAAACCAGTTTGAATTTGGAGCTCAAAACTGTCATCTCTTGGAATTCCAGGGTTTGCACCGCCTAGCAGAGCTCAAAGACTGAGCCTCTGGGCGGTGCCACCGCTTGTCAGGGGTGGTTGCATCTCCTACCAGAGCTCGGAGACCGCGCTTAGGCAGTGCCATCGCCTGACTGGGGCTCAGGCAGTTGCACCTCTATCAGATGCGGTTGCACCACCTAGCCAGAGCTCAGAGACTGAGCCCTAGGCGGTGCCACCGCTGACCCAGGCGGTGCCACCTCTGGCCAAGTAATCTGGGTCCGAATAGGCTGATCCATTCGGCTCAATTTGGATATGTCAAGGGCCCAATTGCCCTAAGATTAAGTTAATGGGATCACCTCCCATTTCTAACTTAATCATCATGCTAACTATGAATTTCTTAAGACATTTACTACAGCTTGCTCCGGTGCATCAATCGCTTCTTCCAGCGAGCTTCCATCGATCATCCGATGAACCTTCGATGATGCTCCTACGGACTTCCGGCAAACTCTTGGACTTCTCGGATTTGTTCCTGTAGAATCTCCGACGACCGTACGGACTTCCGTCGAGCTCTCGAACTCCCAACGTGATCATAGTCTTGACTCTGGTGCAACTCTTACTGCATGTCTTTCTTTCATCGTAGTTAATACTGCACACTTAAAACAAAATTTCGATCGAGACAATTAATCCTAAGCAATTAACCAAGTTGCCCGGCATGTCATTGGTCCCTCGACGCTTCATCCGATTCTTCGGCGCATCGTCCTCTCCTGCGGCCTATTGCCCAATCGGCCAGTTGACTTTGCAACTCCGATATCCTTGGCACAATACCCGCTCTTCTTAGCCCGATGCCCAAGTCCACGACTCGAAGCCTTCTGTCGATACATCGACCAATCCGTCGACCCGACATCCAATCTTCTGACATGTTCCTCCAGCACAACATGATTTTTCCTGCTTTAATTGTCTCAACCTGATCAAAGCATCCTGCGTCACTCAAAATGCAGATTAAAACATAAACACAATTATCAATTGGTTTCATCATCAAAATACGAGATTCAACAATGTCATCATACTTCTACCCCTTTGTCATCAACAAAAAGGAGAAGTTCCAACTCTTATGTGTTTATAGATAAAATGTTCGAATCATTGCATAATAAACATAGTATCAAATTTTATCATCATGCAATCTAGCAATTAAAGATGTACAAGTTTAGCATGTTTTCTTTTTTTGAGATAGCAATTGTTTGCTTTTTTTTAGACTACAAACTAACAATTTTTACGATATGCAAGTTTTACTTCATACAAGCTAGCAAAAATTTAGAAAGCAAATGTAAGATAGCTTTCTTGTGTAAGCTCATGACTCTTGCTTCCTATTGCAATGTGCAAGTTACAAGTTTTGCTTCTTGAGATAGGCAAGATAGCACTTTTACAATTTTTGTTTCTTAAGATAGGCAAGTTTGTGATGTTCAAGATAGCAAGTTTTTTCTTCTCTTTTGAGAAGTGTCATTTTTGCTTTCTTAGCAAAATGCCAAACTAGCAAGAGACAATGTTTTACATGAGGCAATCAAACAATTTGGCAAGTGTTACATTTGCATCTTCTCTTTAGATGCGTAAAGAAGTAAGTTTTTACATTTTCTTGACTTATGTAAGCTAGCTAATTTCTCTTTGAGATGATCCTTTACATCAATTCAAGATAGCATATTAGAAACTCTTTCTCCCCCTTTATCATTGGCAAAAAGAAAGGAAGACCCTTAATATCAATTTCTAAATCATGATAAAGGTAAGTATCAATCATTATATTTTCAAATTAAAGTATGCACAATTTCAAAACTTTACATTTGTATCCTTACTTCATGCATTATACAAATAAATTAATCACTATGGGCATATCATATATAATACATTATTTTGGTAACAAATTATAGCATTTATCAATATTTTGATCATGATACTGAGCATTCATCATTTAGAGCATTCATGATACACATTATATGCAAATATCATCACAATAAAAAGCAATTGCATGCATAATTTCAAATCATAAATGTTTCAAATCATGATGGTATTGATTTGTGAAATTGCATCTTACCATGCATGATCAAAACTTCTCCCCATTTGTATTTCATGCATAATTTCATTTCATCATATTAGGAATATCAAGAAGAATTAATTGGGTAATGAGATAAATATTTTATGAATACACGGAATTGTATAAAAATCATATCATAAGTGTTTCATGCATTTATATCATCATATGAAGGAATATAAAAAAAATTTGGTGATGAGATATTACTTCATGAATACAATAAAATTCATATAGCATATCATGGTTTATTAGAATTAATCTTCTTTTTGGTGAATAGCAAAAAAAATAGTAGGAGAGTAGGATCTCAATTCATGCATATCAAATATTCAATCATCAAAATCATGATTCATCTAGAAAATTCTCCTCTTTAAATATTCAAAGAGAGAATCATGATGAACGATCTTGATTTACATAAAGTTTCAAAACATAATTATCAAGATCATGAATACTAAAAGACCATGAAACATTTCGACAAATCTCCTTTTAAATAGAAAACAATCTTGATTCATTCAATAAAAAATTCAAATTATAATTACGAGAAATCAAGATCATGATTTCAATAAAACCCATTAAATTCAAATCATTTTCTTAATCTATGAGATTCATAAAAATAATACAAGTCAATAAGATAAAGAAAAAGAATTTTCAAGAAAAATACTTTTCTCTATTTAGTTGTTTCATACATGCCTTTGTCCTTTTTGTGCCAAAAAATATATATATATATATACATATCATCAATCATTTAGGATTGAAAAATAAATTGTCATAAAAACCATCAAGATTCTAATCATTATTTCAATCTACACATCATGAGAACAATAAATTTGCACTATAGACAATCTCATGTTTTATCATTCAAGCTAGCATATATTTTTACAATTAGCAAGCTAACAATTTTCTTTTTCTTTTATAACAGTGATTTAATCATATCATGCGATAAA
This sequence comes from Musa schizocarpa, assembly GCA_900464855.2. Taxonomy (NCBI): domain Eukaryota; kingdom Viridiplantae; phylum Streptophyta; class Magnoliopsida; order Zingiberales; family Musaceae; genus Musa; species Musa schizocarpa. The sequence goes on from LS990915.1 coordinate 23,688,110, forward strand.
CATATCATAATTACAAAAGAGTATTGAATCATAAAGAAAATTAATTTATGCATAAAATGTTGCAAGCATCAAGGTACATTTTCTCAAATTGTGGGTATCGAAAAATCAAGAGAAAATAACTTAATTATTTATTTTGAAAAATGTTCTCTTTGATAAAACAAGAGAATCATGATTAACAATCTTGATTTATAAAATGAATACTCAAGTTATAATTCCAAAAAATTAAGAGAAACTATGATTTATTTTATCTCCTCTTAAATAAATAATGTAAAGAATTCTTAGAAAATCATAAAAAAGATAGAATTTATTCAATCTTGTAAGAGATTAATTCATGCATATAGAATCTTGACTTAAGCATAAGAAATCTCAATTTATAAATTTTAAAAAATCAAGATAAAGCTTATTTAAATCATCAAATCAAGATCATTTTCAAGAGATTCACAAAAGTGATACAAATAGATTCATTAATTTTCCTTTTTGAAAAATTGATAAAGTCAAAAAAGTAAATTTTTAAGAAGAAACCTTTCCACTTTTTAGTTGTTTTAATTCATGTGATTTATTTCATACATGCATGTTCTTTTCTTTTATGACAAATAAAAACATGCATCAATGTTTAGGATAAAAAAAAAATCACAAAAATCATCACGTATAACTTTTAAAATCTCATGCATAAAATCGTCAATCATGGTATCAAAACATTTAATATTTTCATTACATCATTATGCATTGATTTCATTTAACATAATTTTGAATGAATCTTTAGATAACTAAAACTATTTTAGTTTTAATTTATGTGACTGACTTTATATTAGCATGCTTAAATTTTGTTCTTATGTCAAAACCATACATCATGTTTGAAAACCAAAGACAAGGTTCATAAAAAAATCATCAAGCCTCCCATACAAAAGCCATGCATCGTCATCAATATGGAAATCATCAAAATACACAATCTTGCTTCTCAAGCACGTACATAAGATTAATCTTACTAGGTGTACAAGTATCATATTTATATATAATATTTTATTACATTTAACATAAAACATATAATTTTTATTATCATTTTCAAAATTACGAGTATGATCATATCTTTACATTTTTATTTTTAAACATTTAATTTTCAAGAAAATTGATTCAAAACTAAATTACAAAAAAAAGTGCATTATGAAAAGAATTATGTAATTTTGAAGTAAATTAGGGGGATTTCGATTACCTCATCATTGAAAGCGGTAGATGTAGTTTGCCACCTTGCCTTTGTTGATTTTCTCCTCGTCTTCGGAGGAGCTCGATTCATCCCAATTTGTGTTCTTCTTCTTGTGTTCAAAGCAAGTAGTTCCGTTCTTTTTATTCTTTAATTTTTGTTTAATTAAATTTTTAAATTTCTTTGTAAATTCAAATTCACCGTCACTTATATATAAGTCCTTGCATGTGTATCGAATTCTACGAGCTTTGCATAACTCTTTTGGTTGCCGAGCAACCCATCCCTCTTTGCATGGTTTCATCCTTTACTAAGTACCCTACTTGCCTTGAGCACCATCAATTTTGGTTGTCAACATTGAGCCATAGCTCGAACTCAACCATCGTAACCTTTATGCACTACATGTTCTTCCCAACTTGTTTGTCCTCGTGGTGTCTCTCGCTCGAAGGGTTGGCCATTTCTTCGAATATCAATCTTGGATGCCCCCTCATTTAAGTGACTCATTTGCCTATATCTCTATGCCCCTCCCTCAAATAATTGCACGTATTGGTTACCCTCAACACAACCCCTTTGGGTCCCTCAGGTTTACATGCCAAGTATTCTTAAGTGTGCTTATCTCAATATAATATTATTTGTTGAATCTCGGATTTTGATGATGACGTCAATTGTCATTTGTTATCTAATCCATATATTGAGATAAATGTGCAGGATTAACTACGATGAAAGTAAGACATGCAGCAGGAGTTGTGCCGGAGTCAAGACTATGATCACGTTGGGAGTTCGAGAGCTCAACGGAAGTCCGGACGGTCGTCGGAGGTTCTGCGGGAACAAATCCGAGAAGTCCAGGAGCTTGCCAAAGGAAGCTCGTCGGAACTTGCCAAGTGGATCGTCGCAAGTCCAAGAGTTTGCCGAAAGTCTGTCGGAGCATCGCCGGAGGTTCGTCGGATGTTCGCCGGAAGTTCGCCAAAAGAAGCGATTGATGCACCAGAAATAAGCTGTAGTAAATGTCTTAAGAAATTCATAGTTAGCATGATGATTAAGTTCGAAATGGGAGGTGATCCCATTAACTTAATCTTGGGGCAATTGGATCCTTGACAGACCCAAATTAGGCAGAATGGATCAACCCGTTCGAACCCAGATTTCTTGGCTAGAGGTGGCACTGCTTGGGTCGGCGGTGGCACCACCCAGGGCTCAGTCTCCGAGCTCTGGCTGGGTAGTGCAACCGCCTCTGACAGAGGTGCAAACACCTGAGCTCGATCTCTGAGCTCTAGCTGGGCAGTACAACCGCCCTAGTCAGGCGGTGGCACCGCCTAAGCTCGGTCTTCGAGCTCTGGGAGGAGGTGCAACCGCCCCTGACAGGAGGTGGCACCGCTTAGAGGCTCAGTCTTCGAGCTCTGCCAGGCGGTGCAACCGCTCCAATCAGGCGGTGCAACCTCCAAACCCCGAAATTCTGGGAATTAACAATTTTGAGCTCGGAATTCAAATTGGGTTGGGGCCTATAAATACCCCACCCTTTCAGCAATGACAGAGTAACCAAAAACCACCGAAATCCTGATCTTACTCTGTGATTTTTAGAGCTCAAAAGTGTTGTATGAGTTAAAAGTTCTTCTCCCTCTTTTCTTCAAAGTTCCGATCTTTTAAGAGAGGAGAGAAAATTCTGTAAGGGTTGTCTCCTAAGCCCGTCAAAAGGAGTGAAACTATAAAAGGGTGGTTGGTCTTCGCCTATTGAAGGAAGGTCTCTAGTGGACGTAAGTGACCTCGTCGGTGGAGGAAGCCATAAGTGGATGTAGGTCAAGATTGACCGAACCACTCTAAAATCGCGATGCTCTCTGGTTTGCATTTACTTTGAGCATATTATCTTTACTGCAAACCTCCTCAATAGCTTACTGCCTTCTATGAATTTACGATCGTGTTTCAAAGTTCAGTATTTTCCGAATCGGTGTTTAGACGTAAATCAGTTTTATCGTACGAACATCATATTTCAGTTTCCGCTTACATTCTGATTTCCATCATAATTGCAAACTGCTCTTATATATTCGCTTTAATTGTATCTTGCTTGATCACAAGTTAAAGTGATTTACGAATCGGCTTTTCTATCGAAATCACTCTTATCGTACGAACGCAGTTTTAATCGTCGAAAGTTTTCCTTTTCACTAACTAATTCACCCCTAGTGCTCTTGATCCTAACATTATCGATCATAAACTTAGTTAATTTTACCTAAGTCGTACGGTACCCTTACATGTCAATATTCTCAAAACCTCTTATGGTTCCTTAAGAACTTACGAAAGTTTCTTAATAACTTACTAAAGTGAAGATGGGCCAAAGAAAATATTTAACTTGAGATTTAATAAATAATTATTTTAATAAATATTTAAATATAAATTACAAATATAAATTTTATCGCTTGAAAATCTTCAAAATAACTATTTGGATTATTTAATTTTGGATAGTTTTGCCAAAAAAAAAAAAAAACGATAAGTTTCCTTGGTCATTTATGTCAGAGTTGATCCTCCACGATGTACGGTGTCTGAAGCTGGCATTGAACCAGTAAACATGATCTACCCTTCTATGATTTTGCCGCTATCCGGTAGATAGACCATGCATCAAGAATATTAAATTATATATAAAGTCGATTTATGACTCTCCCTCAAGGTGCAAAATCACTTACTGCAGAAGATATGACTAGTAAACATGACCGACTGATAGAATTTGGAATAATCTGAAAGATATCATCATCATCATCATCCTCTTAAGGATTAAAATTCCATTAGCACACAAGTATTTTCCTCTCTAGAATTTGTAATTTCATTGGTAGACAAAGTAGTGTTCAAAGAGTCTGTAGAGTCACTGCCTCACTTCCCTATATTTTTCCCAGGGTTATTGTTGGAGACGCCATTGACATCTCCGTTGTGCCGTCCACATCCTTAAGTGCAATTTGACTGTGTAACCAAAGTTATCAGTTCTCTTGGCTGAGAACTCGTATGGATATAGGATCTACCCCAAAGACAAAGTTTGCTATCCTCTCTTTCTGGAATAAATTCAAAGAGGAGAGAGAGCACTATTTACATGCAGCTACCTTGTGAAGTCATTATCTTTTGAATGTCACCATCGAAGATTATTCAAAAGAGAGTGAGGATATATAGAACTCTTTTTTTTTTCCCTTAAGAAAGCAGAGAAGGAAGAGCATCAGAGAGATGAACATGACATCACATCCAATTTTATCTGGCTTCTGGAAAAGACAGAGAACAAAAGAAGTTTGGATTTTCCATGTTGTAGATAAGGGAAAACAAATTATATCTGAGGGGTGACATGACGCTGGTAATTAGTCCTCTAATTTTACTAGGAAGGAACTTCCAATACTTCTGTGACAACCAACAGGAAGAAAAGGGATGGTAGTGGTCCATCATTCATACATCACATACCGACATATGATTCTTGTATGATAAATATGAGCTTTGTATCAATCAATAGTTCCATTAGACTGATTCTTACAGGCCTACCATCTATAATTAAACCCCTAATTTTGTAAAAAAAAAACAAATAAGATTCTTGTAAGACAAAGATGGTAAGAATTATCTCACAAACTAACAACCATACAGAAGAAACAGAAGGTAGTCATCATTCATGTCAGAATATCAAGTATACAAAAGATGTGCTATTTTCTCTAAAATCTATTAACATATGTTATTAGAAAGAAGGAATCTTCGACCAAGCCATTTATTCTACAATAGTCTTAAATATACTTGGCATCTAATCCGCCATGTAGTTGAATCTTTATCTTGAGTGAAAAATATGTACCATTTTCTATCATGCAATGTGTATCAAAATATACAACTGGAAATGACTAAAAGCTTATGGGTTGACTGATAAATTTCTAATGACTACAGTATGTAATTCTCAAAAGTTCAGAGAGAATGTATGTGTTTGGCCTTCTGAAGTGCTTTTTTCACTCTAGACAAGGGTTCTTCATACAGCATTGCAGGATCATCAAACTGGGAAGCCAAGCTTGGTTCCCCAAGGAATGCTCGGAAGGTATCAGCAACAGAACTAGACAGAGATTGGAGATTGTATCCACCTTCCAAGAAGAACACACAGCGTCCGCCACATAGCTCATTTGCAAGTTGCTTTATGCTTGATGCTAGCATGTAGTATGTGCCAGTTGTAAATTGCAGACCAGCTAATGGGTCCAATGCATGAGCATCATAACTGCAAAGTAAATAAGAAATTAAAGATCGAGAGTTTGATGTACAACATTACTCTATGCACTATGGTGGATCTTTGATTTGCTAATACGAGGTTGACACCGTCATTCTTCCTATGTTTCTGAAACATCATGCACTAGAGTTTTTAGAAAGAGAGCCCGCTATGTGCAGTATCCCATAACTTTTTATTACAGAGGTTGGAGCTGAATTGAAAGATATTGGCCAACAGATGGAAATTAAGTAAAATTCTTGGAAGAATAACTGCATTTGCAGTTTCTATATAGAAGTTGCATAAGATCCATGATGTGATTGATGAAAAAGATTTTAAACTAAAAGATAAGCTCCATGGTCAGACTACAGAGCCCTCAGGATCCTATTTTAAGACCTCTTTCAACAACTTGAGTTCATTATGTAATTAACTCTAGTTTCTATATATAGTTGTCCTGACTAGATGAGGTGAATTAGTTAAAATCAGTGATGTGAAAAGAGATAAAAAGGAACCTAAGAAAACTTTAGTAGTGGCATGAGTCATCTGCATGACCATTGAAAAATGAGCTCCAATTCCTATTTCATATATAAGGTTGTTGCATTTGTTCAAACTTATTATTGGGCTAATCACTAGAGGTTTTGTTCAAAAGCTAAGAATGTGATGCTATAGAGACTTCTAAATGTCACATTTTTTCTCCAAAGGTGTTACCAGTGTATACAAGGTATCAGCAAGTTTATTCTGTACTAACATTTTTCACTTTTGCCTTCCTAAATAATAATATCATATTTTTTTGTTTCCTGCAACCAGAAAATAGCAAGAAGCATAGTAAATGACAGAGAAACTGACCCAGCTGAAACAAGAACTATGTCAGGCTTAAATCTTTGGGCACATGGAACAATGACCTCATCAAATACAGATCTCATTGAAATATCTCCTGACCCTCCAGGTAGAGGCAGATTAAGTGTTGTTCCTTCACCACTGCCTTGACCAACCTGTTCAATCTTGCCAGTACCAGGATAACTTCCAACCTATATCAAACAGATTCCCACAGAAATTCAAGAGTGAAAAGCCAGGTTCTCCTAAAGCAATGTGGGATCCAGTGTCAAAACACAATTCAATAGTGCAAAAGAAGGTAAATCTTACCAATATATGAGAAATGGTAGCATCTACCAGTGCAACATAAATCTTTATTAAGCATTATAAAATAAAATGTTCTGTATCGATCAGATGACTTCAACCTAAACTAGCCTCTAACTTCAAAAATCACTATATCTGCAATCTCTGTCAACAGTTTGAAATAATAAGAACTAACTACTCATAAACTTATTGGCTTCGTAATCATATATCACCGGTAATTTATAAGCAAAGGAATCAATTGCCATAATGCTCTAAACAGGTTCCAAACAGACTGTACACCTCTATGCTAATTGCATCCATGAAAAGTAAAAACAACTATAAAGAGAAGTAAGAGTCCCATGAATAAGCATATCTTCAATATTGATTGTATTGTTATAATGTATAATGATAAACAAGAACACTAAATATCAGCTAATTAAATATTTAGGCAATGAACAATGTTAAAAAAAATTCAAACTCTTTCCCTCCCAATATTAACTTTGATAAACTTTTTAATTTAAACTTTATAATGAAATATTTGAGGCAGTACATACACATTTATCCACACAACAAGTACAAAGCCATACAACCTGCTGTAACAATTGCATACAGCTTATCTTATTTGCAGCAGGGGAGATAATCTAAAGAAATCTAAGGTTTATCATGGATGTACTCATATAATATGTGAAAAAAAACCAACTAACCTGATGAGTAGAAATGAAGAATACATCTGGATCATCATAAAATGCATCACATGTTCCATTACCATGGTGAACATCAAAATCAATTATAAGAACCTTTTTCAATCCATGTGCATGTTGTGCATGCCGTGCAGCAACCGCAATATTTCCAAAGACACAAAAACCCATAGGACCTTTTGGAACTGCATGATGACCAGGTGGTCGTACTAAGGCAAATCCTATAGGTGGATTGTGGGTGGCCATTGATGCTTCAACCTATAGACAAACATACATATTTGTTGGCAAAGAAACACTGCAGGGAAAGATTTACTAAATCGTAATAGCAATAATGATATAAAGAGTAGACCATAAAGAAACATATATTTTACATATACCTTTTACCTTGTGACTAAAAGTTTGAACACAATTGCAACAGAGGGATGTGAAACAATTCATGGAAAGAAGTGTGAACAATTGACATAAACAACAAGATGGAGAAACAAAGCTAGATTTCCCAATTATTATATTACCACTGAATCAACTAAGGAAATCCCTGCACCGGCTGCAATAAGTGCTTCTTCAAATGTCTGCAAATTATAGCTGGATTATTAATAAATAAATGTAAAAGGTAAACAACAACATTAGTATTAAAATCGCCAGAATTATCTTATTTAAAATATACTCTGATTTATGGACAAAATAAACTAACAAAGTTTCAGTGAGTGTGATCATGTGCAAGTCCAATGGAAGGATTCCACTAACAAGGTCCAAAAAGTTAAACACATGCAGCATTTTTAATATTTACAACTTTCAGTTCACATGTAAGATCAATTAATATTATAACATATTAGAATAGAAGATCTTTCTTATGATTGTAAGTCAGAACCTATGCCTTTCAAACTTGCAAATCATTGTGTGATTTTCTTCATTATCTATCAAATGACAAAATGGCTATCTACTGGGAACCACAAACACCTCCCTAGTACATGCAAACTCTAATCAGTAACAATCATTAGTTGACTTCTTTTCAATCACATATTATCAATACAGCAAGAATAAGTCACAAATTTCCAACCTTTGGGGTTGGCACATGGAACTTTTCCCACTGTTAAATGTCCAATACATCTAGCTGGTGAACAGTGTAGTATGGGAGACTGCAAATGCAAGCCACAGTGTTCAGCTAGGCAAGAGAAAAAGAATAAGACATGAAAATGTGTGATTAACATTAGTTTCTTAAATTTATCTTACATTTAAAATTAATATAATTAACCACTCTATTTATGTTTTTTTTTTTTTGTTCTCTTATCCCGTCTCTTCATTTTCCTTCCCTTTCTTTCTTCTCTTTTCTCTTCTCTTTTATCTTTTAGAAACATAAGCACAAAAAAAAAGGGGTATTTATGGCAAAAGCAAAAGACTAAGACAATAACATATGAAATTAAATAATAGTTTTTCATTTTTATCTTATATTTAAAGAACATTGTAAAAATAATTCTGTTTCAATTATGTTTTTCTATTATTTATTCTCATCTCCATCACTTATTTTCTCTTCGCTTTTCTTCTCTTCCTTTCTTCTGTTTTCTCCTCCCTTCTCATGTCTTTTTGCAAGATGAGAAAAATTAAAAATTGGTTTAAAAATGGTCGATGGGTGGGATTCATGTCTCTGCATGGTTGAGATCCGAGAATGGGAGATTTCCAATTAAGATTGTAATAGGAGATGATCCTCTAAGAAGGAAATCATGTCAGTCACAGCATTTATATCCCATGAGTTGGGATTTCTGATCCCTCCCATCTCATCTTTCTCTTTCTCTACTTCCCTTCCTCTTTCAGTTTTTCTCCTCCCTTTCTGCTCTCTATTTCTTTGTTGTCCATGATGGCAGCAATATCGGGCAGCATCCTTTGCAGTGATGGTGGCAACAAGCAGAGAAGCAATGAAAATTAATGCTAAAGGACTTTTATGTAGTGAATTCAATTAGGAAAATTAGCACAAAGCAAAGAGCATTGTAAATGTTCCCCTTCTGTGAGGATTTCTAGTAAACAGGCACACAGACACCATGAAAAATAGTGGATCTCATTTCTAAAAAGCGGCACAGATGATTCTCATATACTACATGATTTGTTATTTTGTTATGCAGATTATTCATTAGAAACTAAAAAAAGAGAAAACAAAGAAAAAACAATCGATATATAGGAATAAGTGGTTACAGTTTTTGTGGCATATGTTGGCCCAGATCCATCAATAAAAATGATACCTTCATCAGTTGCCTTAGACATGGCCTACAGAACATATCAAACGAAGTTAAGTTTGTCATCTAGTTTTGCGATTAAAGAATCAGAATGCTAGAGCAAAGATTAACATCCATATGGAATCTGTTTGACAGCTTAAATTGGAAAGTAATCAGCACATTAAAGATGAAAGAGTATATAACATGACAGCCAACCAGTTTGAATAAAAAAAAAAAAACTCTAGCTAACCTTGCACATAAACAAAATGTTTTAACAACTTGCCTCGAGGTTATATAATGTCAACATGATTCAAAAAATGCATGGCGAAGTTCAAAAATTGATTCAAGGAATTACACAGTATATTGAAATCAGAATCTGTAACAAAAATGCTGATATTAAAAAAAAATTGTACTTTGTATTGTGTTGCTTTCAATCAGCAAAGAGATGTCATAGCTATCAGTAAACAACTTGTAATTTATGAAGTTAACTGAAGAAAAAAATAGAAAATCAACATGTTGTAATCATGAATATGAATACAAATGCATTTAATACAAGATATTAGTTTTCCTATCCATAGCTACGTGCAACATTTGCAACAAAAATTGATCACTAGAATAAATAGAGTGAGATATATAAAATCTAGTTAATCTATTACCTTTTGCTTCTGTACATCATAACAAAGAAACTACTAAATACCCTTATACAATGCCAATGGAGGAAAAAAATTGCCCATATTTTACTTAGGTGACTGAGAAATGCAATGGCAAGGAGAAGCGTCTGTTTCTTAAACTTCGGATTTAAAGATCATACTAAGAACAATCCACGTTGATTCTTCAGGTGCCTAATATCAAAAGTTATGGAAGAAAAAAATATCATTGCAAAACTGGCAGCCATACAGTAAAATGTAAATTACCCAGCAATTGATTAAAGAAGTGACAGAAAAAAAGAAATGTCAGAATTATTGACTGAAACTGACTGGATTGTCCGGGTCAAACATCATCAACTTGATTGATCTAGTCTAATCAAATGGAGGCAATGAAACTTGAAGTGCACTTACTGTTCCAAGTAGCCAAGAGATATTGTCAGCAAGGAAGGGAAAAGAAATTTTTGGGTGGTGTTTTGTCAAGGAGCAATGCACTCTAGGTGTTTAACGCATGTCCATGACACTTTTCCATTCTTATTTCTCGTTGTTTTCTGTGTTTTCGAGTGCTTTCTTGTAGGCAACATATACAGGACAGGAAACACTACCGTCAACCCTATTTTTGTTTGTTGTCAGTGTTTTTGTTTTGTGTTTCCATCATGCAAAACTTGGAAACGTTTCTAGCTCTGTGGTGTCACGCGAAAGGGAAAATAGCCCAAAACAGTCTCATAGCCATGTGCAATAGGCTCATTTCTAGTTAACGAACTGCGTTAGCTGTCTTAGCACCTTGGAACCCCTTAGGTAGTACCAAGGCGGATGGGGCCTTGGGTATAAGTTTGAGGGGTGATGCAACATCATTAATATGCTTGTTTTCTATTTGACAAAAGCACTACGTGACCATTGGGCCTGCATCTACCTTCAAAACCCCCTTTATGTGTGCTCGTTCAGGCCGTTTTTGAGACATTTTCAAGCCTAATAAAAGTTAATTGCTTTTTATTGCTTGTGATCTAAGTTATCTTGTCCTTTTGTGCGCAATGACGGCATATTATCTGCACATTCACCTTTCCAACCTTTTCTGTACTATGCAGGTCCTTTGTGGACTACACGAGGTTAAGGTCTATGCTGACCCTTCTAGGGTCAACTAAGAATATATTGGTGTGTCTACAACTAAGTAGCCAAAACCCTTCCTACCAAAGTACAAGATGGAATAGCAATTTGAACTCAATGAAGGAGTCAAAGATCCAATCGACCATCCACATTAGGCATCATTTCCAGAGCGGGAGAATCTCCGGGACCTCTCAAACAAGCTGATGGACGACAAATTTGAACTCAATGAAAGAGTCGAAGATCCAATCGACCATCTATATTAGGCATCATTTCTAGAGTGGATGAATCTCCGAGACCTCTCAAACAAGCTACTAGACGACAAATTGCTCCACGCTTATCTTTGTTCGCAAGTAACCTAGTGCTTTCGATGGGCAAGATTGGGCAAGCGATCCTCAATGCTAAGCAAACAGTCGAAGAATCAGAGTTGGCGGAGGCCATGCAACAAAAGGATAGTGGTGACTACATCGAAAAGTTATAGTTTAATAGGTGGAAGAACATAAGGGAAATGCTTCCTACGCCACAAGTTGTGCAGAAGCAACTGATCAGTAAAGGCATGGCATTGCAACGACCTTGAGTCTATGAGAGACTCGACTACCCAAGAAGAACTCGGTTGAGAAAGCGTCGGATTGAAGGCCATGAACATCAAAGGATGAAGCATGGTACCGCAGCGACAGGTCTTTCAAGTGTTGACCAAACTTGTTCTCCGAAGGGGAGAGCATAGTTACAGCCGCAAAAGGAGTATAGACAATCCCAAAGGCATAACTAAAGTTATCAGACAAGCGCTCTATAAGATCGAAACCTATCCTAGGTTCAAGCAACACTTGTAGCACTCCAGAAGTTCAATGGCGAAAAGTGGGTGAAGTCAAGTAACCAGTTTGGAGCAAGGAGTACAACCAGAGGAATTTGAGTGAATCCATTCAAAGCAAGGAGTTCTGCAATATGGCATCGGTGAAGCTCCAACCAGGTACAATCAATCTTTTGCAAGGTGACACCTCCAAGTGGCTTGAACACAAACATGAAGGCTCTTCTCTTGTCAACCAACAGATTCAAAGACAGCGAGAAGTCTACCAACTTAGCCAACTTCCCTAGTTGAACTAGCTCAGTGGAGAGTTGCAACAAAGTGGATGATCAAAGTTGACGACTCAACGGAAACTGAGAAACAAGTTGTGACTATGGACAATCATTCTTTTACATACCAAAAAGCTTCGACGAGGGTGTTGAAGGAATAAGTGGGGGAGAATGTCATGAATCAATGCAGTTCAGGTGTTCAACGTATGTCCATGATGCTTTTTGGTTCTTGTTTCCTATTGTTTTTCACATTTTTGGGTGTTTTCTTATAGGCAGCATATACGGGACAGAAAACACTACTGTCAGCCCCATTTTTGTTTGTTGTTAGTGTTTTTGTTTTGTGTTTCCATCATGTAAAACTTGAAAACATTTATGGTTATGTGATGTCGAGCGAAGGGAAAAATGGCCCAAAACAACCCCGTTCTCATGTGCCACAGGCTAATTTCTGGTTGACAGCCTTATGGCATGAAACTTCAATTGTCTCAACACTTTAGAACCCCCTGAGTGGCATCGGGGTGGATGGGGCCTTGGGTTTGTTAGGAGCGTAAACGGCACTAAGAGGGGGCAGGTGAATTAGTGCTTTCGTAAAAACCTCGGTTTAAAAAATTTTCGTTCGATCAAACCCGTATTGGAAATTTATTTAACTTGAAACATTCGTAAGAGTAGTGAGAAAATAAATCAGTTTACAATATGAATGAAAAGCATAAAGTAAATACAAACCAGATTTATAGTGGTTCGGTCATCCCGACCTATATCCACTCTCAATTCCTCTTCATTCTAGGCCACCGGCTTTCACTACCGATCTTCTTTCAACGGACGAAGATCAGCTATCCTCTTACAACTCTTGCTCCTTTTCACAGGCTCAAGAGAGAACCTTCACACCTCTCTTTTACACAAGTCCTCACTCCTCTATTAGAAAACTTCTAACTCTAGGAGGAAGAGACTCTAAACTTTAGAAAAGATTACAACACTTTTTTCTCAAGGATTCTTTCCCCCTTTCTACTCTATTTCTTACATACCCAAGCAGAAATAGCTGCGAAATTTATAGACCCCAAATTGCTTAAAAAATGGAGCCAAAAAATGTCTCATCCCGGGTTTCCGAGGTACTAGCGATACCACTGCCCAATCTAGGTGGTACCACCACCTGACACATGGGAGACCGTGTACTGGCGGTACTACCGCAAATATGGGCGATCTCACCGCCTGATAATGGCGGTACCACCATTGGGTCTTCCGGAAAACGTACACTTCGTACGTTCTAGCTCATAGGCAATTCCACCGCCTGTTCTGGCAATGCCACCGCCTGACCCAACTTTAGGTCACTGAATGGGCCTCCCAATAGGTCCAACTCAGCCCCAGATCAAGCCCAATGGGCCCCTAATTGAGTTGGTATTGATACATCTAAAACCAACTCAATTACAACCTAAACTATTTAGATCAAGACACGACTGATTACAAGACAAGAATACTATATTGACCGGCATGTCATTGGTTCATCCGGCGCTTCGTCCGAACCCTCGGCGCTTCGTCCGAACCCTCGGCGCATCGTCCTCTCCTTCGACATATTGCTCGATCCATCGGCATGTTGACCTCCCGCGACATCTGATCTCCTTGGTGCAATGTCCGATCCTTTCAGCCCGATGCCCGAACTTATGGCACGAAGTCCTTTTATCGGCACGTCAATCGATCCTCCAGCCCGACGTCCAATCTTCTGACATGATCCATTCTGGCCCAACGTCTGATTCTCCTGCTTCAATCGATTTGTCTTTCCATGATCGAAGTTAGTCATACGTCACTCAAACGCTGATTAGATCATAACTTCATCAATTGACTTCATCATCAAAATCCGAGATTCAACAGGGCTTATGTTTAAGGAATGATACAATGTCTTTAGTATACTCACTTTCTATTCAACGAAAGTGCTAGGTGAACAGTGGGTCTGCATCTACCTTCAGAACCTTGTTTGTGTGCCCTCATTTAGGCCATTTTTTAGACCCTTTCGTGCCTAGTAAAAGCTAGTTGCTTCATGTTGTTTGTGATCCCGGTTATCTTGCCCTTTTTGTGTGTGACAGTGGTATATTACCCACGCGTTTCTCTTTCTAACCTTTTCTTCATTGTGCATGTCCTTTGTGGACTACACGAGGTTAAGATCTAGTCCGACCCTTACAGACGGGTATCACTTGGGTGTCACACGTCTTAAGTAATTCCAGCTAAGGACGTGATAGTTTGTCACCAAAGGATTGCTAGTGAGTTTGCTTAAAACAAAAGGTTGAAGCAGGTAATCATGTTCTTGCATCAATCCTAGTAGTCGAAAGAATTTCCACTTGTAAACTTATGGTGGATTATAATGACAACACTTCTTCATAATGGTGTTTATGGAGCTTGTAAAGTAAAGCAAAATGTTTGACGAGAAATATAGTTTACAACAAAAGAGAGGTTACACATGTTATGATTTACAACAAAAAAAAGAAACTACTACCTTCTCAAGGCCAGTAATGTAGGTTCTTGCATGGACACGTGCAATATCATCCATAGAAGCAGGTCGAAAGTTTTGTACTTCAAACACCTCCGAATAGCGGTACTGTAATTGACAATGTGTTATGCTTCCAATAAATATGACATAGTCTTATATGGAAGCAAAATAAAATTTACCATAAATTCATGGAGATAAAGGAGTATCTATTCCAATTAGTCTTATGGTATCTAATTTTACTCAAGAAATGAATACAATAACTAGATAAAAGACTGTATTATCTAACCTTGTAGTAGACATAAGAAAGAAGAGAAATGTCCAAAGAAGTTGAAACTTGTTTAAGAAATACACTATGCAAAACAATTATTAATACTTCGATTATTACAATTTTTCACTAATGTATGATCAATCCATTTTTGAACTCTTCAAATTCCTATGCAATTATATTAACATATTATTTTTTATGGGTCATGTATTCACTAAGAAATTTTTTTATAAAACAAAGAAGGAAGAAAAGTTCATAGTAGGTGTTTAATATGCTTTTGCTCATGTAAATCACCAAATATTCATTTTTAAATTTTGCCAATAGATCATGACCTGAAGTTCTCACTGAATTTGATTTGTGTGACTTAATCATCATTTATTGAACAATCATATTTAATTGCCATGTCAACTACTCCAATGATTTTGCACGTCATGTGGTCCAGCATTTAATGCACTAAGTAAAACATAACCAAACAAATGCAACATGCTTTATCCAAATTTAAGGAGCCATACCAAGAAATACAAACTACAGACTCAAAGTAGTCTGAAAGTACCATCTGAACTTACTAATATAGAAAATCAAAGATTAAAGAAAATTGAATATAACTTATGACAAGAAAACAAGATATTAAAATTGCTCTTAAAAGAAATATATAACATATCTCATACCTTAGGAGAGAGTTCCAACTTTTCAAGAGCATCAATAATTGCTGGCACCCTTTTATTTGATTCTGGGTGAGATTCCTGTATATACACTTAATTTGATTACTGTATTTAAGATTTCAGCAACTATTTTTTTTTTCTTTACTATAGTAAATGAAACCAGATATTTCAGAAGACCTTACAAAGTCCTAAAACATGTAAGATATGTGTAAGAAAAGACAGATTAAGAAGATAGTTTGACTTAGTTCATAACATTGATGTCGATTTCCAAAGAAAAGAAAAATCCTATAAATAAAAACACATCCTTTCCATTGACTGTAGGATTGATTGGTTGGTGATGTTATCAACAAGGTATGGTAAATGAACCTTTCAATGAACTAGGACATAAAAAAAATTTCATGATTGGCTATGACATCTTAAATTAAAACCATCTCTAAGTTAACAGCCTTGTCTGTTAAATTAAAAATTTTTAAATTAAATATTCTTCATAAAGATTCTTCATGCTATGCTCATGGCAAATCTGTCAGCCATTTACCAAGAGTGTATTGTTAGGAATTGTTGTCTGAGCTATTAAAAAAATTGTTGTCTGTGTCCATCACATGGTTCCCTCAAGCCATTTTACTATGCCATGGCAGGAAAATTTGTGTGTCATGGCTGCGGAAGTGGGTTGTCAGACTTTCTGACAGACTGTGCCACAAGGAGGTTAGGCATCAAGCAGTCTTACCATACTGAGGTCTTACTAGGCATCAAGCAGTAAGTAGGGTTTTCATTTGCAGCAGGCTGCAAAGTTCAAAAAGAAACAGGCTGACAGTTTGTGTACCATCTCAACCATCCAGGGATAGTACTTGAGAGGTAAATAAAGAATATTAAGTTGACCACTTCCTATCAAGATTGTTTGTTGGCTTTCCCATTTAGGCAGCCAAGTGACTGATCCCTTGAGAACTTTTGATTTGACTGACTTTTTTTTGCAGGTGTGTGAAGATGGAATGTTCCACGACTTAGCCTAACAGTGCTAAGCCCATGAAAACACTAACAAAATTTTCTTGAATACTGGAAGTCATTCTTATTTTCAATGATAGTAAATGAAAGTAGAATATCCTTCAGGAACCAAAAATTAACATGAAACATGAAATTATTGAAGGTACTCAAGAATAAATTACCTTATTATGACCCATGGCTGGTGCTATGCTATAGAGAATACGGGCATCATAAAATGGTTTTATGGAGGAAGCTGCCTTCATATCATCTTTGATGCCACTATCATTCTCTGCTGAGCTTCTTATGTTCAACGACATGTGCCGCATGATCCGTCTTTGAATAAACATTAAATAATCCTTTGATTTGAAGGTCAAACGAATCCTTAGGCCATGAGTATGTTGTCTAACTGATGGAAGCATGCACCCTACAGATTAGCCAATGCCATCTTCCTTTTAGACCATGATACAATAAGAAAGTTCGCTATCGTAACAAGTGTACACGATTTAACACTCATACTCCTGACTTATCATCCTTGCTGCATGTTTATTCCATATTTCTTGCTTGAAAAAAACAAATTTGATGTTCTAATTACAGAAAGAACTATTTAAATTTGCTTCAAGGGTGATGAAGTGCATGGCCATACTTGAATATAAATGGTAGCACTGGAAAATAGATCAGGTAGGTAGTGGCTGAGATATTAAATGTATAAATCATCTATAAAATGAGAGAACCAAGGGAACTTGGCAATTCTAAGAAAGGAAAAAAGTTCTCTTTTTCTTATCCCAAATTCTCTCCCCTTCTTCTTCTCCTTGTTCCACGTCGAAAGGGCATTTCCACAAGCAACTGGACAGCAGAAAACAACTAGCACCGGAAGAAGAGATTTATTGACCAAGTTAAGACCTAACAATTTGGGAAGATTTCTTATTGTTGACGCAAAACGAGGATTACCAGCGAGGGTTGGAGGAGGCAGCGCTCGGAGCTCCATCAGCGGACTCATCTACGCTCACTGAGAGCATCCGCGCCACAACCCGTTTCGATGCGTTCGTTCTATTTTTTGTGATGGTGAATAAATATATATATATGTATTTGAACGGCTTCCGAGTCGGCACAAAGACGATCTCAACAGCCCATCCAACGCCCTTTCAAAAGGAGTGTGTATAACAAAATAGAAAAGTCAAAATTCTTGTTATTAGGGCGAATTTCCGAAAAAAAATTCTGAATTTTTCTTTAGAAGTGATCCTATTTTCAGAATTTTCAAACAGCATATTTTTTTATCTAATACCTAAAATACAGCATATTTTTTAAAATCAATTACATTATTCTTACACTGTGTTATAGAATTTTCAAATATATCAAAAAATAAAATGTTCCGAATATTCTTTAATTCTTTCAAGAAAAAAATACAATGAACACATTCACGTTCCAAATATGAAGACACACTTGGTAAATATTCAAAATTTTGTAATCTTGATAACAATCAAAAGTCGATCAATTTAATTTATTTATAGAATTAGTCACATAAGTTTCCTTCACTATAATTCAAATGTTTGATAATAAAAAGACTAACAATTCCATGTTTGTTGTTAAGATCGTAAAGGCACTAAAAGGGGGGAGTGAATTAGTGCTTTCGAAAAATTATGATTTGAAAACTTTCGTTCGATGAAACTCATATTGAAAATGTTTTTAACTTAAAATATGAGTGAAAGTAGTAAGCTAAGTAAATCAATTAGTAATAAGAATGAAAAGAATGAAAGAAAATGCACACCAAATTTATAGTGGTTCGATCGTCGTAACTTACGTCCACTCCCGATTCCTCTTCTGTCGAGGTCATCGACTTTCACTAACGATCTTCTTTTCAACGGGAGAAGATCAAGTACCCTTACAAGTCTTTTCTCCTTTTCACAGGTTTAGGAAAGAACCCTTTACAACTCTTTTTACAAGTAGTTCTCACAACTCCTTTAGAATGACTTAGAAGATTGAGAAGGAATGTAGTCAAGACTTTCAATAGAGTTTGTATACTTAGAATCACAAGTTTTTCATGCTCTTTTCTTACTGTCACAAGCAAGAATGAGTGGAGTATTCATAGGCCCCAGATGGTTTTAAAAATAGAGCCAAAAAGTCTCATCCATAGGTTTTCACGGTACTAGCGATACTACCACCAGTATTGGACGATATCACCGCCTATGGCACTGAGCATTGGCGGTACCATCGCTTGACACAATTTCAAAGACTATGTTCTAGCAGTACTACCGCTAGTCTAGGCGAACCACCGATTGACACAGTCTCAAAGATTGTATTCTAGTGGTTCTATCGGTAGTCTGGATGGTACCACCGCCTGACACTAGTAGTACCACTGTCAGGTCTTTCGAAAAAATATACTTCATACTTTCCAACTCATAGGTAGTTCCACCGCCTAGTCTAGCGATGCCACCGCCCAACCCAATTACAGATCACTGAATAGGCCTTCCAATAGGCACAAATAAACCTTGATTCAGGCCCAATGGGCCCTTAATTGAGTTGGCATGGTAACACCCAAAACCAACTCAATTAAAACCTAAACTACGATGATCAAGACATAAACAATTATAAAACATGAATCATATATTGTCCGGCATATCATTGGTGTTGAATCTCATATTTTAATGATGAAATCAATTAATGAATTTATGATTTAATCTGAGTTTATGATTTAATCTGTATTTTGAGTGATGCATGACTAACTTCGATCAAAAGAGGTAAATCGATTAAAGCAAGAGAAATCAGATGTTGGGCTAAAGTGAAACATGTCAGAAGATTGGATGTTGAGCCGGAGGATCGGTCGATATATCGGTAGAAGGACTTTGTACCATGAGTTCGGGCATCGGGCTGAAGGATCAGACATTATGTCAATGAGATCGGATGTTGTGGAGGTCAACATACCGATTGGGCAATACGCCAAAGGAGAGGACGATACGCCGAAAGATCGAACGAAGTGTTGGATAAACCAATGACATGCCGGACAATATAAGATTCATGCTTGAAATAATTTATTTTAATCAAAGTAGTTTAGGTTTAATTGAGTTAGTTTCGAGTGTAATCAAACTAACTCAATTAGGGCCCATTAGGCCGGAGTTGGGGCTATTTTGGGCTAAGAGAAAGGCTCATTCAATGACTCTTAGCTGGCCTAAGCAGTGGCACCGGTAGGGCTGGCGGTGGCACTACTTGAGACTCAACCTCCTAAGCTGTCCAAATGGTGGTATCGCCCAAACCGACGGTGGTACCACCCAAACAAAGTCTCTCAAACTATGTCAGGCAGTAGTACCGCCCAATGTTAAATTGACAAGTGATGGTACTACTAGTTGTTAGTCTAGCAGGTGGTGGTACCACCCAATATTGGCAGTGGTATCGCCAATACCCCAAAAATCCGAGGATTTGAATTTTGGCTCCAATTTTTGAAGCCATTTGGAATCTATAAATATCCTACAAATTTCTACTTGGAAAATACAAAAAAGTAAAATAAAAACTTTGTGATTCCAAGGTTATAATATCTTAAAGTATAGAGTTCCTCCTCCTAGAGCTTAGTGATAGCCTTAAGGGAGGTGTATGAGGGAACACTTGTAAAAGAAGGGTAAAAGGTTCTCTCACGGACCTGTGAAAATGAGAAAGAGTTGTAAGGGTAGTTGATCTTCGCCCGTTGGAAAGAAGATCGGTAATGAAGGCCGATGGGCTCGAGTGAACAAGAATCGAGAGTGGATGTAGGTCACGACGACAGAACCACTATAAATCTGGTGTGATCTTTTCCTTTGCTGCTTACTTAGCTGCTCATTTTACTTTACATTTACTCTAAGTCAAGCTTAAATACTTTTTGATACGAGCTTTATTGAAATAGTTTTTCTATATTGAATGAGTTTTAAATCGATGTAATTCTTATGTAAGCACTAATTCATCTCCCCCTCTCTCCCCCCCCCCTCTCTTAATGCTAATTTCAATCATAATAGTTGGCATTAGAGTGATATTTTTCTCAATTGGTTTAACACTAAAGAGAAATGACAATCAAGAAGGTCTTTCTATCGTTTGCCCTCTTATGTTTAATGGGATAGACTACACATATTGGAAAACTCGAATGAGAGTTTTCTTACTTTTTATAGATTTCGATTTATGGAACATTGTTGAAAGTAATTTTAAAAAGTCTTCCAAACCAATGAATGAATAAATGGAATGATTTGGAGAAGAAGAATTTATCCTTAAATGCTAAAGCTACGAATGCTCTACTTTGTACTTTGAACAAAAATGAGTTTAATCATATTTCTTTATGCAAAACTGCACATAAGATTTGACACACACTAAAAGTAACTCATAAAGGCATGAATAGAGTTAAAAAAGTATAAAATAAATCTTTTGATGTATGATTTTAAATTATTTCGAACGAAGCCAAGTGAAACCATTATTGACATGTACACTCGTTTTATGGATGTCGTCAATGACTTGAAAGCTCTTGGTAAATAATTTTCTAATCTCAAACTTATAAATAAGATTCTAATATTCCTTCCAAAAAGTTATGATCCTAAAGTAACGACAATACTGTTGAATCTCAAATTTTGATAATAAAACCAATTGATAAAGTTATGATCTAATATGCATTTTTGAGTATTGCAAGACTAGCTTCGATCATGAAGAGACAATTAAAGTAGGAATAATCAATATTGGGCAAGAGTGAAACATATCAAAAAATTGGATATCGAGCCGGAGGATCGGTCGACGTATTGACAGAAGACTTCGTGCCATGAGTTTGGGTATCGGGCCTAGAAGAATGAACATTACGCTAAGGAGATCAGAGTTGCGGAAGTCAACATACCGATTGGAAAAAAAGCTACAAAAGAGGATGATGTGCCAAAGGATTGGACGAAGCGCCGATGAACCAATGACATACCGAAAAATATTTGATTAATGCTTTGTAATAATTATCTAGATCAAAGTAGTATTAAGATGTAATTGGGTTAGAATTAGGCCAACTCAATTAAGGGAGGCATTGGCCCTAAGTAAGGGCTTAGTTGGGCCACATAAAAGGCTCACTCGGCCACTTGGAACCATGCTAGGTGGTGGAATCGCTTGAGGCTTAGCCTCCAAGGAGGTCTAGGAGATGGTACTGTCAGCCATAAAGGCTGTCAGGTAGTGGTACTGCCCTGTCAGGCAGTGGTATCGCCAGAGCCCAGTCTCCGAGGCTCTGTCAGGCGGTGGTACGACCTAGTGTCAGTGCTGTAAGCAGTAGCACCGCCAATACCCCGAAGACCTAGGATGAGATCCTTTTAGGCTCTAAATTTGAATCCATTTGGGGCTTATAAAAGCCTCTCTCATCTCTGCTTAGCAAAAATAACAACTGAGAACAAAAACGTGAGAAAATGCTATTGTAATCTAGTGAGAAATCCCCTCCTCTTCTCTAAGTTTGATTTTAGTTTAAGGGAGGCTGAAAGGATTGTAAAGGTTATCTCCTAAACCTGTGAAAAGGAGAAAAAAGTTATAAAAGGGTACTTGGTCTTTGCCCATTGAAGGAATACCTTTAGTGAATGCCAGTGGCATTGATAGAAGAGGAATCGGGAGTGGATATAGGTTACAACGACCGAATCACTATAAACTCAGTTTGCATTTACTTTATGCTTTTCATTCATATTGCAAACTGATTTATTTATTCACTACGCTTACAAATACTTTGAAGTTAAATTCATCTTTCTGATACGATTTCATCGAACAAATTTTTCAAACCAATGTTTTTCTCATAAGCACTAATTCACCCCCCTCCCTCTTAGTGTCGACTTGATCCTAACAAATACAAAAGGCAAATGACCTAAATAACTTTTTGCTTGAAGAATTTATTGGGTCATTAATGACCTATGAAATGATATCTATGGCATATGATGAACATGAGAACTGTTGAATCTCGTATTTTGATGATGAAACCACTTGATATGTGTTTATAATTTAAACTGCATTTAGAGTGATGCAGGTCTACTCAATCAGGATTAGACAACTAACGCAGGAGGAATTGACGTTGCGCCGGAGGAGATCACGTCAGGATATTGGACGGTAGAAGGCTTCGGACGTCGGGCATCGGGCTAAGGAGAGCGGAATTGCACCAAGGATATCGGGGTTGCGGAGGTCAATCGCCGATTGGGCAACAAGCCGCAAGAGAGGACGATGCGCTGAAGAATCGGACGAAACGCCAACCAATGACGTGCCGGGCAACGGAATGTCGATTCGCGTTGTAATAACTGTCTAGATCGGAGTAGAGTTTTGGCTTGCATGTGCAGGATTAACTACGATAACGATGAAGACATAAAGCGAAACAAAGTGCGGAGTCAAGCACGAAGGATTCGTTGGGAGTTCAAGAGTTCGACGGAAGTCCGAAGGATCGTCGGGAACGCTGCCGGAACTAGCCGAGAATGAGTAGGGAGATTGCCGAAGGGTTTTTTGGAAGCTCGCCGGAAGGTTCGTGGGAAGTTCGCAGAGTTCGCCGAGAAAGATCGGAGCTTGCCAAATAAGCTCATTGGAACTCGCCAAGATCAAATCGTGAAGTTTAAGAGCTTGCCAGGAGTCCGCATAATGGTTTCCGAGAGTTTATCGGAAGACCGCCGAAAGTTCGCCGAAAGCTCGCCGGAAGAAGTCTTGACTTATGAACTTTGTAATAGCTTATAAAATGTCTTTAAATTCGTAGTTAGCATGTTAATTAGGGTTAGGATTAGGTATTAATCCTATAACCCAAGTAGGGGCCTATAACACTATAGGCTGAAAACACTATAGGGGTGGGCTGAAAACACTGTAGGCGGTGGGCTGAAAACACTGTAGTGGGCTGAAAACACTGTAGGCGGTGGCACCGCCCAGTGCCCGAGAGCTGGGCGGTAGCACCGCCTGGGTTGGGCGGTGGCACCGCCCAGCACTGTCAGGGTCAGAAACTGACAGGCGGTGGCACCGCCAGCATCGGGAACCCAACGAGAATTCAAATTTGAAGCCCAAATTTGAATCCTCTTGAGGCCTATAAATACCCCTCAAATCTCAGCTGAGATTACAACCTTTTGAGAAGCTAGAAGTTGAGAAAATCTTTAGGAAAAGTCTTGTTTTCAATAGCTTGAATGTTCACCTCCTTTCTTTTCATTGAAATCATTGTAAAAGGGTGAACCACTTGTAAGAGGTTGTAAGAGGGGTGTAAGAAGGAGGTTGATCTTCGCCTAGTAAAGGAAGATCATTAGTGGATGCCGTTGCCCTCGACGGAAGAGGAATCGGAGGAGTAGATGTAGGTCACGATTGACCGAACCACTATAAACTACCGTCTTCTCTGGTTTGCATTTATCTTATTGTCATTTATATTACTGCAAACCATCTTCACTTTGATGCTCTACTTCTTTGTCTCTTTCTTACATATGCCTTCAAGTTAAAAACGCAATCGAAACAGTTTCAAACGAAACGTTGCTTTTATCATACGAAGTTTCCGTAAGTGTTTAAATCATCGAAAGTTTATCATACTTTACCGCTGCACTAATTCACCCCCCCCCTCTTAGTGCCGCTCCGATCCTAACAATTGGTATCAGAGCCCGGTATTTCTCATTTCGGATTTACACCCGAGAGAAATGACTCTTCATGGCTTTCAAGAGGGCTTTTCGGTTGTTCATCCACCGTTGTTTAACGGATTGGACTACACTTATTGGAAAACTCGAATGAGAGTTTTCTTGATTTCTATGAATTTGGATATATGGAATATTGTTGAAAATGGTTTTCAACTTCCCTCTAAACCGATGAAAGAATGGTCGGATTTGGAGAAGGAGTATTTTTCTTTAAACGCAAAGGCTATGAATGCCTTATTTTGCGCTTTGGACAAAAATGAGTTCAATCGGGTTTCTTTGTGCGAAACGGCTTTCGACATATGGCACACTCTTGAAATCACACACAAAGGCACTTCTAGAGTTAAAGATTCAAAAAATAACTTTTTAATACATGATTTTGAGCTTTTTCGAATGAAGCCGAGTGAAACCATTGTTGACATGTACACCTGTTTTACGGATGTCGTCAATGGTTTACAAGCTCTTGGCAAATGTTTCTCGAATTTTGAACTTGTTAGTAAGGTTTTACGATCACTTTCTAAAGCTTGGGAATCAAAAGTAATGGCAATACAAGAAACAAAAGATTTAAATATTTTTCCACTTGAAGAACTTATCGGCTCATTGATGACATATGAAATGGTGCGCAATGCACACGATGAACATGATGAACAAAATCACCTTCCAAAGAACAGGAAGGATTTGGAACTCCGGACAAATGAATACCACTTGAGCGATGACTCAAGTGATGAGGACAATGATGAACTTGAACTTCGAACACTAAATCTTAATAAGTTCATTAAACAAAAATCTAAAATAAACAATGAACTTGAACGGAGGAAGAGGCCAAAGAAAAGGAAGGCACCCAATGATGAATCAAGAACTTCCAAAGGTGAAACGGCGAATTGGACTTTGACTACAAGGTAAGTAACTCAACTCTTTTGAATTATTTTGAAATTACATAATACTTTTCATGAGTTATTTTTAATTTAGTTTAGGATTAATTTTCTTAAAAATTACATGAAAATAAAAAAATTAGAAATCATGCTTATCATTCTAGTGATTTTGAAATTCATGAAAATTGTATGTTTATAATAAACAAAATGATTTTGATTAAAAATACCTTATGAAATATGATATCATGCATAATAAATTTATTTTCTGAGGCTATGCATGATGATGATGAGTTTTGGGTAATTTATAGTTTATTAATTATTGATGATTTCCATAATGATCTTTTACGATTTATGAATTATCGATTTATACCATGATGAAAGTTGCTTTCGAAAATGAGGCACAACTTTTGTATTCAAACTAAGCATAAAAAAAAAAAATAGATTCACCTAAAAAGAAAATTGTATGACTAGAACAAATAACAAATGATTTTGATTGAAAATACTTTATACTTAATGAAACCATCATTGATGAATATGCTTTATGTTTAATAGTTTCTTTGGCTTATATGCTCTATCATGATAAATATTTTAAAAATAAATGAAATCATGTTTAATTTGAAGTAATGCTTAATGATGATGCTTAATGATGTATTTTTTGATTTGACATAAAAGTGGCATTAAAAAATGATGTATGTTTTGATTTGACATAAATGAAATAAGCATGCTTATAGGAAATAGTGAAGTGTCATGCTTGACAATTGTATACTTAACGATGCATAAAGTTGTAATGAAAATATTAATATTTTAATACTATGATTCGATGATTTTATGCATGACATTGTAAAGTTATATATAATGATGCATAATGATGAAATTATGTAATAAAAAATATTAAACATTTTGAAACCATGTTTTAGTGTCATGTATAATGATCATGCTTAATAAATTTCAAAATTATGCATATGAATCTTGTGATTTATGGATTATTGATTTTTACCATAATGAAAGTGCCTTATTAATCTTTATTGTAATAAATCTTACGCTTTCGGTTTTAAACATTATACATGTTTTTATTTGGTATAAGTGAAATAAAATCATATGAATTGAAACAACTAAAAAGAGGAAAATATTTTTTCCTTGAAAAATTATTTTTCTCTATCCTATTGATCTTGATGTTTATTATGATAAATCTATGTATACCATTTTGAATCTCTTGAAAGTAATGTTGATATTTTGATGATTTTGATGATTTAAATTTGAAATGAGTTTTATCAAAATCATGATATTGATTTCTTGGAATAACATGAGATTACCTTTGATGATCATTTTGATTCATGGAATTTTGGATTCATGACTTGGTCTTACATTTGTTTATGAGATGGTTGAAATCTTTGTACGTTTGAATTCTTCCCTTCTCCTTTCAATTTATGCATGTTATATGTTAAAGATTTAAAACCATGTTTTGGTATCATGCATATCTAAGAAATATTGATGTGACAAATTGAATAAGTTGAAAATGAATGATGATTTTTCTCTTGAATATAACTTGGGATATTTTTTATATAAATCATCATTTTGATTTCTCGACATTCGATACATGAGATTTTATTATAAATCAAAATTTCTCATTAATCGATCTTCTACGATTTTACTTGATATTCTCTTGAGAGGAGATTTTCTAAATGAATCATGATTTTTCCTTGTGAGTTCTTGGAGTTATTACTTGATTTTTCTTTTAAAACAAGATCTCTTCTTTGTACTCCTATGATTTTTCTTGATATTTTATTTAAAGAAGATATTTTCTATATGAATCATGTCTTTTGGTATTCAAATGATTTTATCCTTCATGACATGATTTCTTTGTATTTATGGCTTCCATGGCTTGAAATGTTTTGGTATAATACATGCAATGATGAAATATTCATAAAGTTAAAATGATGTATGCAATACTTATGATAATGATGTACAGGATGTATTTATTGCATATGATGTGTATCATGAATGCTTTAAATAATAAGTGTTTGGTATCATGATCAACATGTTGATAAATGCTTAAAAATGTTAATGTTTGAGTATCATGTATGATATGCTTATTAATGATGATTGATTTATTTTTCGGTATCGTGCATGAAAAATAAGGTTATTGAAATTGTGTATGTTTTAATTTGAATATATAATGATGCACAAATAAGAATGATACTTTGTCATAATATGAAAATTGATATAAGGGTCTTCCCTTCTTTTTGACAATAAGAAAGGGGGAGCAAGAATTTCTAGCATGGACATCATGAAAAGAGGCAAACTAACTAGCTTGCACAATTCAAGATGAAAGCAAAAAATTGCACTTCTCAAAAGAGAAGATGCAAATGTAACATTTGCCAAATTGTTTGCTTGCCTCATGTAAAATATTATCTCTTGCAAGTTTGGCATTTTTCCTAGCTTGTATGTTGCAAAACTTGATCACTTTTTCAAACATTTTGCTAGCTTACACATTGCAAAGAAAGCAAAAATGACACTTCTAGAAGAAAGAGCTTGTTATTTTGAACATCACAAGCTTGCCTATCTTAAGAAACAAAAATTGTAAAAGTGCTATCTTGCTTATCTCAAGAAGCAAAACTTGCAACTTGCACATTGCAATAAGAAGCAAGAATTATGAGCTTACACAAGAAAGCTATCTTACATTTGCTTTTGAATTTTTTGCTAGCTTGTAAATTGTGAAACTTACATATCGTAAAAATTGCTAGCTTGTAGTCTAAAGAGAAGCAAAAAGTTGCTATCTCAAAAGAAGCAAATGTGCTATCTTGCCTATCTTAAGAGGCAAAAATGCTAACTTGCATATCTAGCAAAACTTGACAAATTTGCATATTTCAAGAAGCAAGAGTTGCTTTCTTGAACATCTCAATATTGCTAGCTTGCATGATGTAGAACTTACTATCTTGAACATTACCAAAAGTGCTATCTTGTATGCTGTAAAACTTGCATATCTAAAACTTGATAGCTTGAATGTCCTAAGCATGATGTATTACTTGCTAAATTTTCTAGCTTCATAACTGCATGATGATAAAACTTAATATTATATTTTTCATGCAATGAGTTGAACTTATATTACCAACACAAAGAGTAGTTGTACTTCTCCTTTTTGTTGATGACAAAGGGGGAGAAGTATGTTGATGACATAACATGTGATGCATAAGTTTTATACATATGCTCATGATGATGTGTTGCAAGTATTCATGATGAATATTGCAATGACTTGAATTCTGCTTGAATTCAATGTTCTATCAATATGGCATATTGATAGGGAGAGTTTGTTTAAACTCCGGGAGTTAAGGTTAACTCCGTCATCAAGTGGTTGTCATCATAAAAAAGGGAGAGATTGTTGAATCTCGTATTTTGATGATGAAACCACTTGATATGTGTTTATAATTTAAACTGCATTTAGAGTGATGCAGGTCTACTCGATCAGGATTAGACAACTAACGCAGGAGGAATTGACGTTGCGCCGGAGGAGATCACGTCAGGATATTGGACGGCAGAAGGCTTCGGATGTCGGGCATCGGGCTAAGGAGAGCGGAATTGCGCCAAGGATATCGGGGTTGCGGAGGTCAACCACCGATTAGGCAACAAGCCACAAGAGAGGACGATGCGCTGAAGAATCGGACGAAACGCCAACCAATGACGTGCCGGGCAACGGAATGTCGATTCGCGTTGTAATAACTGTCTAGATCGGAGTAGAGTTTTGGCTTGCATGTGTAGGATTAACTACGATAACGATGAAGACATAAAGCGAAACAAAGTGCGGAGTCAAGCACGAAGGATTCGTTGGGAGTTCAAGAGTTCGACGGAAGTCCGAAGGATCATCGGGAACGCTGCCGGAACTAGCCGAGAATGAGTAGGGAGATTGCCGAAGGGTTTTTTGGAAGCTCGCCGGAAGGTTCGTGGGAAGTTCGCAGAGTTCGCCGAGAAATATCGGAGCTTGCCGAAGAAGCTCGTTGGAACTCGCCAAGATCAAATCGTGAAGTTTAAGAGCTTGCCGGGAGTCCGCATAATGGTTTCCGAGAGTTTATCGGAAGACCGCCGAAAGTTCGCCGGAAGCTCGCCGGAAGAAGTCTTAACTTATGGACTTTGTAATAGCTTATAAAATATCTTTAAATTCGTAGTTAGCATGTTAATTAGGGTTAGGATTAGGTATTAATCCGATAACCCAAGTAGGGGCCTATAACACTGTAGGCTGGAAACACTGTAGGCGGTGGGCTGAAAACACTGTAGGCGGTGACACCGCGTGGGCTAGGCGGTGGCACCGCCCAGTGCCCGAGAGCTGGGCGGTAGCACCGCCTGGGTTGGGCGGTGGCACCGCCCAGCACTGTCAGGGTCAGAAACTGACAGGCGGTGGCACCGCCACTTACAGGCTGTGGCACCGCCAGCATCGGGAACCCAACGAGAATTCAAATTTGGAGCCCAAATTTGAATCCTCTTGAGGCCTATAAATACCCCTCAAATCTCAGCTGAGATTACAACCTTTTGAGAAGCTAGAAGTTGAGAAAATCTTTAGGAAAAGTCTTGTTTTCAATAGATTGAATGTTCACCTCCTTTATTTTCATTGAAATCATTGTAAAAGGGTGAACCACTTGTAAGAGGTTGTAAGAGGGGTGTAAGAAGGAGGTTGATCTTCGCCTAGTAAAGGAAGATCATTAGTGGATACCGTTGGTCTCGACGGAAGAGGAATCAGAGGAGTAGATGTAGGTCACGATTGACCGAACCACTATAAACTACCGTCTTCTCTGGTTTGCATTTATCTTATTGTCATTTATATTACTGCAAACCATCTTCACTTTGATGCTCTACTTCTTTGTCTCTTTCTTACATATGCCTTCAAGTTAAAAATGCAATCGAAACAGTTTCAAACGAAACGTTGCTTTTATCATACGAAGTTTCCGTAAGTGTTTAAATCATCGAAAGTTTATCATACTTTACCGCTGCACTAATTCACCCCCCTCCCCCCCCTCTTAGTGCCACTCCGATCCTAACAAGAACAACCTTATAAAGAACGGGAAAGATTTGACATTTAAAACAAAAGAAGACAATTCCAACAAGAGCTCAAGTGAAGATGACATAGAACTCCTCATAAAAAAATTTAAAAAGTTTGTGAAAAAGAACAAGACTAAATTAAAACAAGAATCTAAAAATGAAGTTAAAAAGAAGTGGCTGCCAAAAAAAAAAAAGTATTCAAGGCCACATGGGATGAATCGAGTACATCATAAGATAAGAAGCTAACCAACAAATATAAGGTGGTGAACTATGCCTTGATGGCTTTCAACGACGAGGTATATAACTCAACTGAAATGTCTTTACCTTATGATAAATTACTATAAAATTTTCATGATTTATTTGATGAATATAAGCTAGTTGGTAAAAATTATAAGTTGTTAAAAAATGATCATGCTTCTCTTACTAGTGAATTTAAAAAATTAAAAAATGAGCTTGATAATTGCATGTTAAACTCTTGCACTAAATGTGAAAAATTAGATTCATGCAAAAAAAAAACTTTATTATTACAACAAAACAAACATTAGATAAATTTAAAATTAATAGCAAATCTTTAAATATGATTATTGTCAATAAAAGTCATATTTATAGAAAGGAAGGAATTGACTTTGTGAGTAACACTCAACAAAATCCAACTATCTTCGTTAAAGGACCCACATTACATGTTTCCCATGAAAATTGATATAATTTTTATGATAGATTTGGACATTATGGCTATATATGTTCATTTAAAAAGTATGATTCACATAAATTGGTTTGAGTTCCTAAAGGAACCATAAATGAACTTATGTCAAAAAATAGGTACCTACAACAAATCCACTTTTCTTGTAGACAACTCTATAATTGAAATCTAGGAGCAAAAATAAAATTTTGATAGTGGATGCTAAGGCTTATGATCGGAGATCCAACACACTTTACAAAGCTCATTAGCCGAAACAAAATAATTTATGTTTAATTAAATCATGCTTGACGATTTAATGATTTAATTATGCATGATGATTTGAAGTCTTGATGATTTTTATGATGAATCTTATTTTTCAATTTTAAACATGATGTATGGTTTTGACATAAAAAACTTGGGCATGCTTGTATAAAATCAATTACACAAATTGAAACGAAAGAATTTTAGCTATTTTTAATCTCATAGGAATCAATGTACATTATTTTCAATGAATTTTTTGAATGTAAGAAAAGTGATTTTGATGATGAGTTTGGAGTTAACAAATTGAATTTGAATGAGATTTTTTTTTAATCGAATCATGAACTTTCTTTTGATTTCTTTACTTGAGGTATATTTTATGAGAATCAAAATATTTTCTATCTTTAATGATTTCTTCTTACCATTTACTAAAGAAGAGACTTATGCAAACAAACTATGACCTTGATATTTATGAATTGAGATTTTTTTTTTTATGAATCATAATATTAATGACTTAAGATTTCTTATGCATGAATCAAGTTCTCTTATGTTTCTTTGAATTATAACTGAAATTTTATCCGAATCAAGATTTTTCATTAATTGTTCTCCTATGGTTCTTCTTGGTATTTGCTAAAGAAGAGATAAACCATGATATATCACTAGACTTCTTGATGATTATGACTTGAATTTTATTAAATACAATTATCTTATATTTTATGATTTGTATATCTCATAATATGATTGAATCATTGATGTAAAAAAGGTGAAAAATTGTACTATTATATTCTTTCCTTCTCTTTGATAATAATAAAGGAGGAGAAAGTCTTGCTAGCTTGCACATTACAAAGAAAAGAAAAATTGCTAGCTTACACATTACAAAAAGAAGCAAAAATTGCTATCTTGCTCATCTCAAGAAGCAAAATTTACAAACTTATCTCAAAAGAGAAGCAAGAATTGCTAGCTTGCAATCTCAAGAGAAGCAAAAGTGCTATCTTGCCCATCTCAAGAAGTAAATAATTACTAAACTTACATATCTCTAAAACTTGTTAGCTTGCATGTTCTAAAATGATGCAAATTTGCTATTTTACTAGCTTGCATAATTAAAAAAATTGCTAGTTGCATTTTTCTCCTTTTTGTTGATGACAAAGAGGGAGAAGTTATGATGATGATATGAAATTATGCATGAAATACTCATGATATTATGATAATGCATACAATAAGAAGTTATGATGATCATATATAGTACGATGTAATGTACCTCAATATTTTGATACTATAATGATTTGAAATATTTATGATTTGGAATGATATATGCAATACTCATAATTTTAAGATGCATGCAATGATGTGAATAATTGGCTCTTTAAATATTCATGATGCTTGCAATGATGAAATAGTCATGATTTTCTGAATTCAAAGTTTCTATCAATATGGCATATTGATAGGAGGAGTTTAGTTTAAACTCTATCATCAATTGATTGTCATCATAAAAAAGGGGAAGATGATTGAATCTTGGATTTTGATGATGAAATCAATTGATGGGTTTATGATTTAATTTGTGTTTTGAGTGACGCGGGACTAACTTCGATTAGAAAAAAGCAAATTTATTAAAGTAGGAGGAATCGAACTTTGGGCCAGAGTGAAATATGTCGGGAGATTGGATGTCGAGCCGGAGGATCAATTGACATACAGGCAGAAGGACTTCATGCCATGAGTTCAAGCATCGAGCCAAATGATCGGACATTGTGGCAAAGAGATTGGATGTTGTGGAGGTCAACATGAGACTCATGATTATAATAATTTGTCTATATCGAAGTAATTTAGGTCTAATTGAGTTAGTTTTGAATATAATTAGGTTAACTCAATTAGGGGCCCACTAGGCAAGAGTTAGGGTTTTTTTAGGTTAATAGAAATGCCCATTTAGTGACTGTTAGCTGGCCCAAGCTGTGGCACCGTTTGAGGCTCGACGTCCTAAGATATCTGGGTGGTGGTACTGACGATGGTACCGCCTAGACCGATGGTGGTACTGTCTAAACACAATCTCCCAAACTATGATAGGTAGTGGTACCGTCAAATTGAGATGTGGTACCACCTAGTGTCAGACTGATAGGCGGTGGTATTGCTAGTTATTAGTTTGGTAGGCGGTGGTACCGTCAATGCCCCGAAAACCCGAGGATTTTGAATTTTGGATCTAATTTTTGAAGCTATTTGGGGTCAATAAATACCCCACAAATTCCTGCTTAGAAAACATATAAAAGTAGAACAAAAACTCTGTGATTCCAAGGTTGTAATCTCTTAAAGTGTAGAGTTTATCCTCCTAGAGCTTAGTGATAGTCCTAAGGGAGATGTGTGAAGGAACACTTATAAAAGAGGAGTGTAAAGGTTTTCGCCTGAACTTGTGAAAAGGAGAATGAGTTGTAAAGGTAGTTGTTCTTTGTCTATTAGAAAGAAGATCGGTAGTGGAAGCTGATGGCCTCAAGTGAAGAGAAATCAAGAGTAGATGTAAGTCACGACAACCGAACCACTATAAATCTGGTGTTCTCTTTTCCTTTGCTGCTTACTTTTATTGCTTACTTAGTTGCTCACTTCACTTTACATTTATTCTAAGTCAAGCTTAAACACTTTCCAATACGTGCTTCATCAGAAACATTTTTCTACATTGAACGAGTTTTCAAATCAACGTAATTCTTATGTAACCACTAATTCACCCCTCCCCCCTCTTAGTGTTGATTTCGGTCCTGAAAATTGGTTCATCTGAACTCGGGGTGCATTATGCTTTCCTTTGACATATTGCCCGATCCATCGTCATGTTGACTCTCACAATATCCGATCTGTTGGGAAATCATGGGGGGTGACATCATTTGCGCAGCGGAAGAACAAGAAAACAAAAATTCCCGATTCCCAAAAAGATGTTCGTCGTCGTGCGAAGATTGGTGCGCAAAAATCCGCAAAACACAAAACTGCGTATAGAGATTGTGTTACCTAGGGAGATCGTATATCCCTGTTTCCTTGCAGATCCTTAGGAGAGGGTGAAGGAGGTCAAGCGTCCTCCTCTCTAGCGGTGATCCACACACAGCAGGGTTTGCGGCGACCCTCCTCAAAACTCCGGGCCTCCGAGGTGGAGAGGGAGAGGAGAATAGGAAAGGCAAGCAAAGACTCTAGCCCTATGAGGCTGTGAATCCCTCCTATTTATAGAGATCCGTGTCAAACCCTAATGGGTCCTTCCCTAGTGGGTATTGGATCTGCATCCAATAAGACAAAGGCTCCGCCGGATATCTCATATCCGAACCTCTACTCATCATAATACCTACCATATATGTGTGACCCTCTAGGCCCAATATCGGGCTGGTCGTGAGTCATACCTATCAGAACTCTTTTTAACTCGGTGAATTATTATCTCTGTAATAATTGGGCCGACTCATCGATTCTGGACGTATTAGGCCACTACGTCAGTAGTCCCCGACGATCTGGGAATCCAATCCATTGGACTGTCGTCCTCGATTACCATGTACATATAGTCCCTCATCCATCTAATATCCTAGAGACCGTATATATCGAGCATGGTGTTGTCGGACCCATACGGTTTCTACTCGAGTCTCGCTCTAATCGGATTCTCCGGAGAACTCTTTTTCTCTCAACCCGAATGACCCTGGCCAGGATTTGTCCGAGCAAGAACACATGGGATATTCCTCTCATGGCCGAGAGTGGATGATCCTCTATCGACACTCAATAGCCCTCGTGAAGGTCGACTACCATTCCCAATGACCAACTGTACTACTAGATGCGGGACAGCCAAACCTATAAGTCACGGTATCAAAGAGTGGAGCACTCATCATAGGACATCCTTGGTGTCTCAAGTCTAAGGACGAGATACCCCACTAGGACTACGGAATCATTGTCGACAATAAGGCATCATCAACCATCCAAAGATTCTGTAAGCGGATCAATCGGTGAACTCATTCTCCAATGAGCACATGTCTTGTATCCCTAGTGTCCCTACACGAGCGACTATGAGACCATTTGCATCCATCATATGGACGGGTATACAGCACACCAGTCTATCCGGTTATCACGATGTCCCTCTCGAGTAACCTATGACCGGGATTATTTAGAATATGTGTTTAAAGGTGAATCGATCTCATTATCTTGATCTCATCACGATCCGATTCCCATTGCACAAATCCAAGGACATCACAATATATATATGCATTTATGTAATAGTTATAAAGTGATATACGCCAAAATATAATAAGCAAAAAGATTCTGTATCAAGTCACACGTGTCATCACTCACGTGATTGGCTTGCTGGGCACCTTTGACTAGCAATCTTGGCGCAATGCTCGATGCTTCTGACCTAATGCTTTATCTCTAACTCCGGCTCAACATTTAATTCTCCTACTTCAATCAATTTTTCTTTTCATGATCGAAGTTAGTTTTGCATCACTTTCTCAAATGCTGATTAAATCACAAACTAATCAATTGATTTCATCATCAAAATCTGAGATTTAACAATCTCTCCCTTTTTTACGATGACAACCAATTGATGTCGGAGTTTTAACTAAACTCCCTATATCTATATGCCATAAAAATAAACTTGAATTCAGAAAATGATAACCTTGGAATTTAAGTCGAAACAATTATAATGATTTTCTATGCAAAGATCATATGCAAAATACACTTCATATGCATAGTTAAAGTAACATTGCATACATCATATGCATCATCAAGGTATATCATAACATGCATGATTCCAAAACATTAAAATTTCAAATCATCATAACTTCTCAAATCATCAAAACATTAAGATATCAGGCATAATTTTCAATCATTAAGGTACATCATGTATGATTCCAAAACATTAACACCATCATAACTTCTCCCCCTTTGTCATCAACAAAAAGGAGAAAAATATAACTTTTTTACTTCTCTTTGAAACATAAAAGCTAGTAATTTTTGCTTCTCATACGTGCAAGCTAGCAATTTTTGCTTCTCAAACATGCAAGCTAGCAATTTTTTACTTCTCTTTTGAGATGTACAAGCTAGCAATTCTCCCTCCCTTTGTCATTGTCCAAAGGAAGGGAAGGATACAATGATGGAAAAATTTATATCAATAGGAAGGATAACATGAAGAATATCAAAGATAAGTTCAAATCATGAAAGATCAAATCATGAATACCAAAAATCATGAATCATTTTGATAAATCTCTTCTTTTGTAAATAGCGAAAAGAAAGAATTATAGTAAACGATCTTGATTAAAAAGAAAACTCAAGTTATGAAAATCGAGAAATCAAAATAATGATTTATAAAAATATATGAGAAGAATTCATGTGTTTAGAAGATTCAACATGCCTAATTCTCTACTAATAAAATCAAATTGTTCCTTATTTAATGGTTTAGTAAAAATATCTGGTAATTGATATTTTGTGTCAATAAAATCTAAAGATATATCATGATTATTAATATGATCCCTAATAAAATGATGTCTAATATTAATGTGTTTAGTTCTAGAGTGTTGAATGTGCTTCTTTATTAAACAAATAGCACTAGTATTATCGCATTTTATAGAGATAATTTTCAAGTAAAGTCCATAGTCTTCTAAGGTGTTTTTTATCCATATTAATTGTGTACAATATACATCTATTACTATATATTTAGCCTCGGCTGTATATAATATAATAGAATTTTATTTCTTGACAAGAAATAAGTGCATGACCTAAAAGTTGACATGTTCAAAAAGTACTTTTTCTATCTATTCTATATCTAACAAAGTCAGCATCAACATAAGCAATTAAATTAAAATTTTTAGATTTTAGATACCATAATCCCAGATTATAAGTTCTTTTTAAGTATCTAAAAATCCTTTTAACTACTTTATAATGAGATTATTTAGGATTAGATTGAAATCTTGTACAAAGTCTAATACTAAACATTATATTAGGTCTATTTGCAATAAGATATAATAAGCTATCTATCATACCTCTATAAGTCTTTTGATTAAAACATTCTCCTTCATTGTCCATATCTAAATTTGTAGAAGTACTCATTGGTGTATTAATGACCTTAGCATTATCCATATGAAATTATTTTAATAGATCCAAAGTATACTTAGTTTGACTAATAAAAGTTCCATTGCTTAGTTACTTAATTTGCAATCCTAAGAAAAATATCAATTCACCCATTAAACTCATTTTGAATTCTTGGCTTATACTTTTGGCAAAAGATTCATACAATGATTCATTTATAGAACCAAAAATAATATTATCAACATAAATTTGAATAATAAAAAAAATATTTTTAAAATATTTGATAAATAATATAGTATCGACCTTGCCTTTCAAAAAATTATTCTTAATAAAAAATGAGCTAAGTCTCTCATACCAAGCCTTTGGGACTTGCTTCAATACATAGAGAGCCTTAGATAACTTAAAAATATGATTCAAAAAAAGAACAAAATCAAATCCGGATGGTTGCTCAACAAACTTTTTTGAAAATAAAATCATTAAGAAAAGTAGTTTTGACATCCATTTGAAATAACTTAAAATTATTACAACATGTATAGGCAAAAAGTATCCTTATGGCTTCAAATCTTACCACAAGAGCAAAAGTTTCTTCATAGTCGAAACCTTCTTCTTGGTTGCTAATCTAGTCTTGTTTCGAACCATGATACCAAGTTAATCTTGCTTATTCCTAAAGACCCATTTAGTGTCAATTACAAGATGATCACTAGGTCTAGGAACAAGAATCCATACCTTGTTTCTCTCAAATTTATTTAATTCTTCATGTATTGCAAAAGCCCAAGAGTCCTTTAAGAGCATCGTCAATGCATTTAGGCTTAATTTGAGATATAAAGGTAATATTAGCATAAAAAAATTTAAATGAAGAATGAGTTTGATTACATTTTGATGTATCCCTAATGATTACCTCTTTAGTATGTGTATCTACATATTTTCATTTCTTGGATAAGGATTCTTTACAAGTAGATGCATCTAAGTTGCTTGGGAGACGAGAATTCTCATTCAAATTCAAAGTATCAAAATCAAAATCATCATCAAAATTATTTTTCTTAAATTTGAAAAACTCATTAGAAACAACATGGATAGATTTCTTGATAACCAATGTTCTTTTATTAAAAACTTGATAAGCTTTAAAATGAAGGAATATCCAAGAAAAATACCTTCATTGGATTTTGCATCAAATTTTCTTAAGACATCCTTTTCATTTAAAATAAAATATTTACAACCAAAAACTTTAAAATATGAAATGTTGGGTTTTTTATTATTCTACAATTCATAAGGAGTTTTAGATAGTAGTGGTCTTATAAGAACCCTATTTATAACATAGCATGTAGTGTTAATGGCTTCGACCCAAAAATATTTATGTAGGCTATGTTCATTAAGCATGGTTCTTATCATCTCTTATAAACTCCTATTATTTCTCTCAACAACTCCATTTTGTTATGGAGTTCTTGGAGTAGAGAAATTATGGTCATACCCATTTGAATCATAAAATTTTTTAAAATCATGGTTTTTAAATTCACTACCATGATCACTATGAATAGATGAAATCATAAAACCCTTTTTATTTTAAACTTATTTGCAAAACTTTAAAAAATATTTAAAGCAATCACTTTTATGTGCCAAGAAGTATGTCCAAGTATATCTACTATAATCATCAATAATCACAAAAGCATATTTACTAACTCTTGGACTTATGATATCAATTGGTCCAAATAAATCCATATGAATTAATTGTAGTGGTCTACTTACTTGATTTTTAGATTTAAAACTACTATTTATTTGTTTACCTAGTTGGCATGCATCACAAACTTTATCTTTGACAAATTTAATTCTAAGCATACCTCTTACAATTTCTTTAATTGTAATTTATGAAATTAATTTCAGATCTAATCTCTTATGCCAAAGTCATGCACCATCATTTAAAATTGAAAAATAAGTTTTATCATAAAAATCATCAAGATCAATAGTATACACATTATTAGTCCTTAAGGCAATCATAGATCCATTTTTGTGTGGTATCTCTATAATGCAAGTATTAGATTCAAATTTGATGTTATATCCCTTATCACACAATTGACTAATACTTAGTAAGTTATGTTTTAAACCATCTACTAATAAAACATCTTCAAGAGGTTTGATTTATTACCTATATTTTATTTGCCAATATTTTTTTCTTTGTTGTCTCCAAAGGTGACATACCCTTTGTCTTGGCTAGTGAGCTTAGAGAAATGTGTTGGATCTCCGATCATATACCTTGAGCATCTACTATCAAAATACTATATCTTGCTCCTAGCTTTTGATTGTAGACATATCTCATCGTTGAGAGCCATCAAAGCGTAGTTCATCACCTCATTTTCATTGGTTTGCTCTTTGTCTTTTGAGTTGAATCTCAGATTTTGATGATAAACCAATTGATAATGTTATGATCTAATCTGTGTTTTGAGTGATGTAGGACTAGCTTCGATCAGAAGAGACAAATTAATTAAAGCAAGAGGAATCAGATGTTGGGCCGGAGTTGAACATGTCAGAAGATTGGATGTCGAGCCGAAGTATCGGTCGACGTATCGACAAAAGGCTTTGTGTCATGAATTCAGACATCGGGTTGAAGGATCGGATATTGCGCCAAGGAGATCGGAAGTTGCAGGTGTCAACATATCAATTGGGTAATACGTCGAAGGAGAGGACGATACGCCAAAAGATCGGACGAAGCACTAGAAGAACCAATAGTATGTCGAACAACATATGATTCATGCTTTGTAATAATTTATCTAGATCAAGTTAGTTTAGGTCGTAAGTAGGTTAGTTTAGAATGTAATTAAGTCAACTCAATTGGGAACCCATTGGGCCTGAGTTAGGACTATTTTGGACCAAGTGGAAAGCCCATTCGGTCACCCAAAGTTAAGAGGAACCACCCATAAGCTAGAAAAGTCAAGAGCATACTTTTCCATGCTATCAGGTAGTGGTACCGCCAAGTGTCAGGTGATGGTACTACTAGACTAGGTGGTGGTACCACCCAGTATTAATACTACAGGCAGTGGT
Source organism: Musa schizocarpa (assembly GCA_900464855.2). Taxonomy (NCBI): domain Eukaryota; kingdom Viridiplantae; phylum Streptophyta; class Magnoliopsida; order Zingiberales; family Musaceae; genus Musa; species Musa schizocarpa. Next base: position 23,728,192 of record LS990915.1, read on the forward strand.
CCTGCCCAACACAGGCGGTGGTACCATCAGTATCCTGAAAATCAGGGATGAGACACTTTTAGGCTCCAAGTTTGAATCCATTTGGGGCCTATAAATACTTCTTTCATCCCTGCCCAGATTACATAAGAATTGAGAGAATAAAGAAAGAAAAATGCTATTGTAATCTTGTAAGAACTCCTCTCAAGCTCTAAGTGTTGGTGAAGTTTAAAAGAGGTGGTGGTGGGGGTGTAAATGTGCTAGTCATATGTGCCCTACAAGCTAATCACGTGAGTGATGACACGTGTGACTTGACACATAGTCTTTTTGCTTGTTATATTTTAGTATTTATCACTTTATATCGCTTATTGCATATATGCATATATATATTGTGATGTCTTTGGATCTGTGCAATGGGAATCAGATAATGATGCGATCACAATAATGAGACCGATTCGCCTTTAAACACAGATCCTAAATAATCTCAGTTATACGTTACTCGAGAGGGACATCGAGATAACTGGACAGACTGGTGAGCTGTATACCCATCCATATAATGGATACAGTAGGTCTCATAGCTACTCATGTGGAGACACTAAGGATCTAGTACAAGTGCTTATTGGAGAATGAGTTTATTGATTGATCTGTTTACAAAATGCTGGATGGTTGATGATGCCTTATTGTCAGATAGCGATTCCATAGTCCTAGTAGTGTATCTGGTCCTTAGACTTGAGATACCAATGATGTCCTGTATGAGTGCTCCACTCTTTGATACCGGAATTATAAGTTTGGATGTCCCAAATATAGTACAACCGGTCATCGGGAGTGGCAGTCAACCTTACGAGGGCTATTGAGTGTCGATAGAGGATCATCCACTCTTGATGTCATGAGAGAAATATCTCATGTGTTCTTACTCAAACAAATCCCTAGCTAGGGTCATTCAGATTGAGAGAGAAAGAGTTCTCCGGGAGAATCTGATTAGAGCGATACTCGAGTAGAAATCATATGGGTCTGACAGCACCATGCTCGATATACGGTCTCTGGGATATTAGATGGATAAGGGACTATAGGTATATGGTAACTAAGGTAGACAGGTCCAATGGATTGGATTCTCCTGTATCGTTTAGGGACTACGGCGTAGTGCCCTAGTATGTCCGTAGTCGATAAGTCGAGTGAATTATTAAAGAGATAATAATTCACTAAGCCAGAAGGAGTTCTAACAAGTATGACTCACGGCCAGCTCGATATTAGGCATAGGGTCACACATATATGGTAGGCGTTGCAATGAGTAGAGATTCGGATATGAGATATCGACCGGAGCCCCGATCTTATTGGATATCCAATAAGCCCTTGAATTATTGGATCCTATGGATGAGATCCAATCAGAGCCCATGAGAGATTATTGGATAGAGATCCACTAATTTAAGAGGCTTGGATAGTTGGATGGAGATCCAATATCCAATAGGGGAGGATCCATTAGGGTTAAGTTGATAGAGGACCTTTATAAATAAAAGGGATTCAGTGGTTCATAGGCTAGAGTCTTTGCTTGCCTCTCCTATTCTCCTCCCCCTCTCTACCTTAGAGCAGGCCTAGAGTTTTGAGGAGTATCATTGCAGCCCTGCTATGTGGATCACCATTAGAGAGGAGGGCGCTTGACCTCTTTCACCCTCTCCTAGATATCTGCAAGGACGCAGGGATATACGATCTCCCTAGGTAACACAATCTATTCTATATGCAGTTTTAAGTTTAATGAATTTATGTATACCAATCTTTGTACAATGACGAACATATCTTTGGGAATTGGAAATTTTATTTTCTATTCTTCCATTGTGCATGTGATGTTGCCCCCAAGATTTCCCATCAAAAGGTTCTCTCTTAAACCTGTTAAAAGGATAATTTACTTGTAAGGGTAGTTAGTCTTCGTCCATTAAAGGAAGACCAGTAGTGGAAGTCGATGGCCTCGAGTGAAGAGGAATTAGGAGTGGATGTAGGTCATGACGACTGAACCACTATAAAAATCTGGTTTACATTTCTATTTTGCTCTTTACTTTCATTGCTAACTGCTTTACTTTTACAATGCTTCTATATGCCTTTAAGTTAGACATATTTCCTATACAGGCTTTATTCGAATGAAAGAGTTTCAAAATCGACGTTTTTATCGCTACACTAATTCACCCCCCCCCTCCCCCCCCTCTTAGTGCCGACTCGATCCTAACAATTAGTATCAGAGCTACGTTTTTCTTATTTAGCTTAACACCCAAGAGAAATCACTCTTTTCGACTTTTAAGATGGTCACTCTATCATTCGTCCTCCTATATTCATTGGGACGAACTATATATATTGAAAAACTCGAATAAGAGTTTTCTTGCTTTCTTTGGATGTATATTTATGGAGTATTATTGAAAATGACTTTCAAAAACCCTCAAGACCAATGAATGAATGGATTGAACTAGAGAAGAAAATATTTTCTTTAAATGCTAGAGCTATGAACACTTTATTTTGCACCTTAGACAAAAAATGAATTCATAAAATGGCTTATGAGATTTGGCATACTCTTGAAATCACACACGAAGGCACGAATATAATTAAAGAGTCTAAAGTCAATCTTTTGATATATGATTTTGAATTATTTTGAATGAAGTTGAGCGAGACTATTGTTGACATATACACCCGTTTTATGAATGTTGTCAATAGTTTAAAAGTTCTTAGCAAATGTTTTTCAAAATTTGAACTTGTTAACAAGATATTAATATCTCTTCCAAAGAGTTGGGAACCGAAAGTAACTGCAATATAAGAGGCAAAGAACTTAAATAATTTTCTACTAGAAGAACTTATTGGTTCATTGATGACATATGAAATGACGTGCAAGACACATGATGAACTTGAGAATAATCTTCCAAAGAACAAAAAGGACTTGGCACTTAGAAAAAAAGAAGACCACTCGAGCGAAAGCTCAAGTGATGATGACATAGAACCCCTCATAAGTAAATTTATAAAACATAAGACTAAGGATAAAAATGAACTTAAAAAGAAGAAATTGCTAAAGAAAAGAAAGTATTCAATGTGGCTTGGGGCAAATAGCTTTTAATTACTTGATGCTTAATAGCTTTTAATGTGGTTTGAAGACGAGAAGCAAACCAAAGACAATGTGGCGAACTACGGCTTAATAGCTTTTAATGATGAGATAACCAAAACCCCGTTAGTTTATTTTGAAATTACTTAATGCTTTTCATGAGTTATTTTTAATTTAATTAGTAAAAAATAAAAATATAAAAAAAATCATGCTTCTCTTTCTAGTGATTTTGAATTTTTTTTTAAAAAAAATGATCATGACAATTGCATTTCTTTATAATAAAGGAACAAAATGTTATATTTAAATCTAATGCTCGTACATCTAATAAGATTAATCCTATGTATGTTTTAAGAAGCAATAATATTTATCTTGATGATTTCTATATTGCTTTACTATTATAAATTATTTTGATTGAAAATGCTTTATCATTAATGAAATCATGCTTGATGATTTAATGCTTTAATTATGCATGATGATTTGAAGTCATGATGATTTTTGTGATTTATGGCTTATTGATCTTTGTCGTAATGAAAGTTGTCTTTTTTATTTTAAACGATGATGCATATTTTTGTTTGGCATAAAAGACAAATGCATACTTGTATGAAATCAAATCACTTAAATTGAAACAAAAAGGGGAGAGTACATGTTTCTTGAAAATATCTCTAAAGCTTTTCGATTTTTTCAACAAGTGATTTTTAGTGATGAATCTATTTTATGTTATTTCTTAAATTATGAAAATAATTTTAATGATTTATCAATTTGAATGTTTTGAAAATAAATTTTTGTATCATATTTGATGATTTTACATTTTGAAACTATGCATGATGAGTTGAAGTAATAATGGTTTGAATGCACGAATCGACAATTATTTTGTTACACGAATCATGATTCCTTCACTTGATACTCTAATTTTTTTTATGATTCATGATGAATTGAGACATTATGCATGAATTAAGTTCTCGTGTGAATCTATCTATGTTGCCTTATTTTTTGAAAAGTGATTTTGATAATGATTTTGGATCTATGACTCATTTTACTAATAAGATGATATATCCAACTAAATCATTTATCCTATTTATGACTTGTGATATATTCAACATGAAACATCTTTTTTTATATATGTATGATTCACTCTTTTAAGAGAATATTTATTAAATCATGATAAATTGAGATTTTCTTTATATGAATCAAGATTTTTCATTGTTCTCCTATGATTCTACTTACTATATATTAAAAAGAAGCATTATTGAAATCATGATCTTGAATTCTCGGAATCAAAACTTGATATTTTTCTTATGTGAATCAAGATCCCTCACTTTTTATTCTCGAATGATTTCTTATATTTTATTAAAGAAAATATTTATTAAAATGAATTATGTCTTTTATTATTCATATGATCTTATCTTTCATGATATGATTTTTTTTGTATAATTCCTTGTATTCATGAAGTATATCTCATCACCAAATTTTTCTTGATATCTTTCATGTGATGACTTGAATATTTACACTTTTGTGTTATTCCCCTCTTTTTGATTATGACAAAAGGGGAGAAAGAATTGCTAGCTTACATATCTCAAGGGAGATAGCCTTGTTAGCTTGTGCATCACAAAAATTAGCAAAAAGTGCTAGCTTGCACATTGTAAAGATAAGCAAAAAGTTGCTATATCAATAGAAGCAAAAACTTTACTAAACTTCACATCTCAAAAAATTTGCTAGCTTGCATATTCTAAAATGATGTGAAATTTGCTAGCTTGTATATTCTAAAATGATGTAAAATATGCTAGCTTGCATGATATAAAATTTATATTTTTTAAAAAATTTGCTAGCTTAAACATCACAAAGAAAAGCAAAATTGCTAGCTTATATGTTCTAAAATGATGAAAAATTTGCTAGTTTATATATTATAAAATGATGTAAAATTTTGCTAGCTTGTGCTTTACAAAGAAAGCAAAAATTGTTAGCTCGAATATTGCGAAGGAAGCAAAATTACTAGATTGCACTTCTCAAAAGAAAAGAAAGAATTTGCTACCTTGAACATCACCAAGAATTGCTAACTTGCAATCTCAAGAGAAGCAAAAGTGTAATCTTGCCTATCTCAAGAAGCAAAATTTGTAAACTTGCATATCTCAAAAAGGAAGTTAAATTTGTAAACTTGCATAACTTAAAATTGTTATTAGCTTGTATTTTGTAAAATTTTCTAGATGCACTTCTCCTTTTTGTTGATGATAAAGGGGGAGAAATAATGATAATGATTTGAATCATACGATATGATGTAGTTTTATACATTGCATGATTTTCTGAATTTAAAGGTTCTATCAATATGGTATATTGATAGGGGAGTTAAGGTTAACTCCGTCATCAATTGGTTGTCATCATAAAAAAGGGGGGATTGTTGAATCTCGGGATTTGATGATGAAACCAATTGATAATGTTATGATCTAATATGTATTTTGAGTGACGCAGGACAAGCTTCGATTAGGAGAGGCAAATTGATTAATGTAGGAGGAATCAAATATTGGGTCGGAGTTGAACATGTCAGAAGATTAGACATCGGGCCGGAGGATCAGCCAACGTGTCAGTAAAAGGCTTCGTGTCGTGAACTCGGGCATCAGGCAAAAGGATCGGACATCGCGCCAAAGATATTGGAAGTTATGAGTGTCAACATGCCGATTGAGCAATACACCGAAGGAGAGGATGATGCATCAAAGGATCAGACGAAGTGCCGAAAGAACCAATGACATGCTAGACAACAGATGATTCGTGCTTTGTAATAATTTATCTAGATTGAGTTAGTTTAAGGCGTAATTGGGTTGGTTTAGAATGTAATTAAGCCAACTCAATTACAAGCCTATTGGGCCTAAGATGGGACTATTTTGGGTTAAGTGGAAGGCCCATTCAGTCATCAAAGTTAGGGGGAACCACCCATGAGTTGAAAAAGTCAAGAGCATACTTTTTCATGCTATCAAGCAGTGGTACCGCTAGTATGGGCAGTGGTACCAACCAGACACAGTCTCCTAGATTATGTCAGGTGATGGTACAGCCAAACTGGGTGGTGGTACCGCCAGTACCCCGAAAATCAGGGATGTGACACTTTTAGGCTCCAAGTTTGAATCCATTTAGGGCCTATAAGTACCCCTCTCATCCCTGCTCAAATTACACAAGAATTGAGATAAAAAAGAAAGAAAAACGTTGTTGTAATATTGTGAAAACTCCTCTCTAAGCTCTAAGTATTGGTGAAGTTTAAAAGAGGAGGTAGTGGGGGTGTAAAGGTTCTCTCTTGAACCTGTCAAAAGGAGAATTGAGTTGTAAGGGTAGTTGGTCTTCGCCTATTAAAGGAAGACCGGTAGTGGAAGCCGGTGGCCTCGAGTGAAACGGAATCGGGAGTAGATGTAAGTCACAATGACCGAACCACTATAAAAATCTTGTTTGCATTTCTATTTTGCTCTTTACTTTTATTGCAAACTGCTTTACTTTCACTACGCTTCTGTACGCTTTCAAATTAAACATATTTCCTATACAGGCTTTGTCAAAATGGTTTTTTATCAAATGAAAGAGTTTCAAACCTGGTGTTTTTATTACTACACTAATTAACCCCCCCCCACTCCCCCCCCAACCCCCCTCTTAGTGCCGACTCGATCCTCTGAAACACTTGATTTGTCCTAAGTCACCTTAAGTGTTTTTTTCTTCTTTTATGCTAGCATCATCTTCTTCAGTTGTGGACACTCAATTTTAAAGTGCCCTAGCTTCTTGCATTCATAGTAGATGATTGTGTCATCTTTTAGTTCAATTTTGTTCTTAAAGTCTTGTTTTACAAGATTTGTTTTATTCCTTTGTATGAATTTTTAAATTTTCTTATAAGAAGTGTCAAGTCATCATCATCACTTGAGCTTTCATTAGAGTGGTCTTCTTTGGTTCTATGTATCATATTCTTTCTGTTCTTTAGAAGGTTGTTCACATATTCATCGTGTGCCTTAGGTTATTAACGATCCTATGAGTTGTTCAAGAAGAAAATTGTTCAAGTCCTTTGTTTCTTGTATTGTAGTTACCTTTGGATCCCAACTTTTTAGAAAGGGTCTTAGAATTTTGTTAACAAATTCAAGATTAGTAAAATATTTACTAAGAACTTTCTAACCATTGACAACATCTATAAAATGGGTATACATATCACCAATAGTTTCACTTGGTTTCATTCGAAATAATTCATAGCTATGTACCAAAAGATTTATCTTAGATTTTTTTACTCTACTTGTACCTTCATGAGTAACTTCAAGTATATGTCAAATATCGTGGGCAGTTTAACAGATAGAAATATGATTAAATTCATTCTTATCTAAAGCACAAAACAAAGCATTCATAGCTTTAACATTTAAAGAAAATATTTTCTTCTCTAGATCATTCCATTTATTCATAGGTCTAGAGGATTTTTAAAAATCACATTCAACAATATTCCATAAATCAAAGTCCATAGAAATAAAAAAAAAAATCATCATTCGTATTTTCTAATATGTGTAGTCCATCCCATTGAATATAGGAGGATGAGTGATAAAGTGACCATCTTGATTACGTGAAAAAGCTATATAATCTCTCTTGGGTGTTAAATCAACTAAGAGAACTTGGCTCTAATACCAACTATTAGGAGCGTAAAGACACTAAGAGGGAGGGTGAATTAGTGCTTTTGAAAAATTATGATTTGAAAACTTTCATTCGATGAAACCCATATCGAAAATATTTTTAACTTAAAATGTGAGTGAGAATAGTAAGAAAGTGAATTAGTTAGTAATAAGAATGAAAAACATGAAAAGAAATGCACACCGGATTTATAGTGGTTCGGTTGTCGCGACCTACATCCACTCTCAATTCCTCCTCTATTGAGACCACTGGCTTTCACTAATGATCTTCTTTTTGTTGAATCTCATATTTTAATGATGAAACAAATTGATAGTATTTATGATTTGATATGCATTTTGAGTAACATAGGAAGCTTCGATCAGGGAGAGACAATTGAAGTAGGAAGAATCATGTTAGGTCGGAGAAAAACATATCAGAATATTGGACGTCGAGCCAAAGGATCGGTCGACATATCGGCAGAAGGCTTCAGGCCATGGGTTTGGGCATCGGGCCAAGAAGAGCAGAAATTACGCCAAGGAAATCGGAGTTACAGAGGTCAATTGGTCGATTGGACAATATGCCGCAAGAGAGGACAATGCACCGAAGTATTAGACAAAGTGTCGATAAACCAATGACATATCAGACAACTTTGATTCAAGCTTTGTAATAATTGTCTAGATCAAAATAGGTTTTAAGTATGTAGGATTAACTACAATAGCAAGGCATAAATCAAAATGAAGTCCTGGAGCCAAGAACGAGATTTTGTTAGGAGTTTGAGAGTTCGTCGGAAGTCCGGATGTTCATTGGAGGTTCTGTCAGAATTGATCGAGAAGTCCAGGAGCTTACCAAAGAAGCTCGTCAGAACTCGCCAAGAAGATCATCGTGAAGTCTAGGAGCTTGCTGGGAGTCCACTAGAATATTACCGAGAGATTGTCGGAAGTTCATCGGAAGCTCGCCAAAAAAAACCTAGACTTGCAGACTTATTTAGATTAGTGAATATCTTAAAATTTGTAATTAGCACATAATTGGGTTGGAATTAGACCAACTCAATTATGGACCAATTGAGCCTAAATTAGGAGTGATTTGGGCTCATTAGAGGCCCATTCAATGACCCAAATGTTGGGCCAAGTGGTGGCACCATCAGAATAGGTGATAGAACCGCCTAAGAGTTGGAAAACTCGAAAAACTCAGTCTCTAAGGCTATCAGGCAGTGGTACCACCAAACTGGGCGGTGATACCACCCAGTGACAATGTATCAGGTGGTGGTACCGCCTAGTGTCAGGCTATAGGTGGTGGTACTGCCCGTACTCGGAAGACCCAGAAGTTTAAATTTTTGGCTCCATTTTTTAAATTATTTAGGGCTTACAAATACCTCACTTGAGCAACAAGAAGGAAGTAAGAATTCTATAGAAAAAAATTGAGTAAACTCTGCCAAACCTTTAAGTTCCCTCCCCCTAGTGCTTAGAGTTAGTCCTAAGGGAGGTATGTGAGGGAATACTTGTAAAACAGTGACTTGTAAAGGTTATCACCTAAACCTATAAAAAGGAGAAAGTATTGTAAGAGTGTAGTTGGTCTTCACCATTGAAGGAAGACTAATAGTGGATGTCGATAGCCTCAATGGAGGAGGAATTGAGAGTGGATATAGGTCATGACGATCAAACCAATATAAAACTCAGTTTGCATTTACTTCTTGCAATTTACCTTTATTGCAAACTTCTTTACATGCTTTACTTTCTCATTACACTCTTTTGTATATTTTTAAGTTAATATCTTTTTGAAATGGGTTTAATCGGAACAAAATATTTTTTGAATTGATGTTTTACCGCAGCACTAGTTCACCCTCTCTCTTAGTACTGACTCGTTCCTAATGTTAGGATCGGAGCGGCACTAAGAGGGGGGGTGAATTAGTGCAGCGGATTAAAACGTTGGTTTCAACAAATCTTTCGTACGATAAAAATCGGAATTAGAAGTGCTTAACTTGAAAGCGTATTCGCAAAGTTGTGTAGCAAAGGTAATGATGAAATAAAGCAAGTAAGAAGGTTTGCAGTAATGTAAATAGCAGTAATGAAATGTAAACCAAAGATTACGCCGTTTTTGAATTGGTTCGGTCAAGTGACCTATATCCACTTGCGAGGCCCCTCTTCGATGAGGCTCCCACCTTCCACTAGCAAACCTCTTGAAAGGGAAGAGTGAATACCCCTCTTATAACTCTTTTACAAGCGGTTCACTCTCTTACAGATTTTCAGCAAGAAAGAAGGAGGTGAACACTAGTAAATTGAAAACAAGACTAGCTAAGACTTTTCTAAGGCCTTTCTCTTAAACAATTGCTGCTCAAAAAGTTGTAATCTCAGCTGAGATTTGAGGGGTATTTATAGGCCTCAAGAGGATTCAAATTTGGGCTCTAAATTTGAATTCTCATTGGGTTCCTGATGCTGGCGGTGCCACCGCCTATCAGTGTCAGACGCTGACAGTGCTGGGCGGTGCCACCGTCCAGCTCTCGGGCACTGGGCGGTGCCACCGCCCAGCTCTCGGGTGCTGGGCGGTGCAACCGCCCAGTCTAGCGATGCCACCGCCAAACCCTTCGGTTCACTTGTTTGGGCTTCAAATTTTGCCCAAACCAAGTCTAATTTTGGGCCCAGTTGGCCCCTAACCAGGATATAGGATTATCTCTTAATCCTAATCCTAATTACAAGTGAACTACATAACAAAACACATCCTAAGCAATTTTTCAACCGCAAACGTCGAGTCTTGTTCCGACGAACTTCTTCCGACGGGCTCCCAGCAAGCTCCCGAACTTGTGATGACTTTAATGAGTAGCCGAGCCTTCTCGGTGATCTTCGTGAACCTCCGACGATCTCTTCGGTGAACTTCCGAAAATTCCGACAGGTTCCCGATTTCTTCTCGGTTGGTTCCAGTAGCATCTCCGACGATTCTTCGGACTCTTAAACGTCCATCAAACTTGACTCCGGTATCCTTGCTTTGTGTTTTCTGGTTATCGTAGTTAATCCTGCACACTTAACTCAATAATATGGATTAGATCATTTAACCCATCAATTGATTTTATCATCAAAATCCGAGATTCAACAATCTCCCCCTTTTTGATGATGACAATCAATTGATGATGGAGTTAAACATAACTCCCCCTATCTATATGCCATATTATGAGAAGATAAAAACATATAAATTCCATCCCATTGAATTCAAGCATAAACCGATAAGTTCTAACCGTAGAACTTATCGTTATTCTCATTAAGCATAATGTAAATATGAAACTTCGATGAAAATCCTTTTCAAGTCGAAAGATAAGAGACAAATTTTACTACGACAGGAGATAAAGATTTTCAACATGAATTTCATGATATACTTGTTAGACATGCTTTCAATATGATCAATCGATCTTGCGATATTCTCAAAGATTTTGCAAGGCATATAAGACATTCATCGATCGATCACTTTTCTCAAAGATTTTGCAAGGCATATTCTCAAAGATTTTGAAAAGCTTTTGCAATTCATATAAGTCATGTTATTAAAATGATACAAGTCATCACTTTTCTCCCCCTTTGTCATCAACAAAAAGGGAATGAGACTTGAAGCACATAGTTTGTCATACAAAGATTTTATCATTCAAAATTAAGTATGCTAAAATATTTACGCAGAGTTCATCTTAAATGAAAATTCAGCATTCATTCATATTATCAAATCTCTTCGTTCTATAAGTAACAAAAGTTGTAGATGTACAAGGAAGAGATTGGGATAAGACAAAAAACGTTTCAAGTAGTAACTCCAATAAGTCAAGATCATAATTTGAATACAAATTCATTCAAATTCAATTTGTCAACTTGAAACTCATAATCAAGCCATCAAAATCAATTTCGAGATTCAAAATATCATAAAATCATTAATCTTGATTAGATGGGAGCGGTGTTTGACTCAAGATAGGATAAGAAAATTTAACATGTCATTAGAATCGAAAGAGAAGGATCAGTTCACCGAGGAACGGAGAGAGAATGAAAAACTTTACAGAAAATCCATTCAAACAAGTTTATTGTTTAGGGACAATTTAACATACCTAATTCCTTTCTAATAAATTCAAATTGGTCTTCATTCAAGGCTTTTGTAAATATATCTGCTAATTGATGCTTTGTGTCAATGAATTCTAGAATAACATCATTGTTAAGGACATGATCACGTATGAAATGATGCCTAACGTCGATGTGCTTAGTTCTAGAGTGCTGAATTGGATTTTTAGTAAGACATATGGCACTAGTATTATCACATTTTATGGGAATGTTTTTAAAGTGAATTTCATAGTCTTCTAATGTATTTTTCATCCAAACAACTTGTGCACAGCATGCACTTGCAGCAATGTATTCGACTTCTGCCGTAGATAGTGCAACTGAATTTTGTTTCTTGGAAGTCCAAGAAACAAGTGCGTGTCCTAAAAATTGGCATGTTTCGGATGTACTTTTTCTATCTATCCTGCATCCGCCAAAATCGGCATATGCATAAGCTATTAAATCAAATTTTTCAAATTTTGGATACCACAGTCCTAGATTTGGAGTTCCTTTAAGATACCTAAATATTCTTTTAACACTTTTAAGATGAGATAATTTAGGATTTGATTGAAACCTAGCGCAAAGTCCTATACTAAACATAATATCCGGTCTAGTCGCGGTAAGGTAGAGTAGACTACCTATCATTCCCCTATATGTTTTTTGATTGAAATTTTCACTATTTTCATCCATATCTAACTTAGTCGTAGTACTCATAGGGGTGTTTATTGCTTTTGAATTATCCATGTTAAATCGTTTTAACAATTCTAATGTATATTTAGATTGGTTAAGAAATATACCATCCCTAAGTTGTTTGATTTGTAATCCTAAAAAGAAGGTTAATTCACCCATTAAACTCATTTCAAATTCATGACTCATACATTTGGCAAATGATTCACATAGTGATTCATCCGAAGAGCCAAAAATAATATCGTCAACATAAATTTACACAATAAGAAAATTATTTTCAAAATATTTAATAAACAATGTAGTATCAACCTTGCCTTTGGTAAAATTATTTAAAATAAGAAAGGAACTAAGCTTTTCATACCAAGCTCTAGGAGCTTGTTTCAAGCTATAGAGAGCCTTAGTCAATTTGAATACATGATTAGGAAGAAGAGAATTTTCAAATCCGGGAGGTTGTTCGACATATACTTCTTCGGAAATAAAACCATTCAAGAAGGCACTTTTGACATCCATTTGAAATAGTTTAAAATTATTACTACTAGCATAGGCAAGGAGCATCCTTATGGCTTCTAATCGAGCCACGGGAGTGAAGGTTTCTTCGTAATCGATACATTCTTCTTGGTTGAAACCTTTGGCCACTAATTTAGCCTTGTTTCTAACCATGATACCATTTTCGTCTTGCTTGTTTCTAAAGACCCATTTAGTACCAATGACTAAATGGTTATTAGGTCTAGGAACAAGCTTCCATACCTTATTCCTCTCAAATTGATTCAATTCCTCTTGCATTGCGATAACCCAAAAATCATCTTTTATGGCCTCGTCAATGCATTTAGGTTCGATTTGAGAAAGGAAGGCGGCGTTGGCACAAAAATTCTTGAAAGAGGAACGAGTTTGAACCCCTTTTGATGTATCCCCTATAATTAGCTCCTTTGGATGAGCATCTATATACTTCCATTCCTTAGGTAAGGAAATTTCGGAAGAAGGTGCATCCAAGTTGCTATTTTGAGGAGGGGGTTCATTTAAATTCAAATTATCAAAACCAAGATCATCATCAAAATCATTTTTCTTTAAATTTGAAACTTCATTAAAAACTACATGAATAGACTCTTCTATTACTAAGGTTCTTTTGTTAAAAACCCGAAAAGCCTTAGAAACAGAAGAGTAACCAAGAAAGATGCCTTCATCGGATTTAGCATCAAATTTTTCTAAGGCATCCTTTTCATTTAAAATAAAGTATTTACAACCGAAAACTTTAAAATAGGAAATATTTGGTTTTTTGTTATTCCATATTTCATAGGGAGTTTTTGATAAGGATGGTCTTATTAGGACTCTATTCATGATGTAGCAAGCCGTATTTACGGCTTCGACCCAAAAATACTTATGTAAACTAAGTTCATTTAACATAGTTCTTGCCATTTCTTATAGGTTTCTATTTTTTCTTTCAACTACTCCATTTTGTTGGGGATTCCTCGGAGTGGAGAAGTTGTGATTGTATCCATTAACTTCACAAAAATTTTGAAAGTCACGGTTTTGAAATTCGCCACCGTGATCACTCCGAATTGATGAAATCATGAAACCTTTTTCATTTTGAGTGAGTTTACAAAATCTAGAGAAACACTTGAAACAATCACTTTTGTGAGCTAAGAAATAGGTCCAAGTGTATCTAGTATAGTCATCCACAATTACAAATGCATATTTGCTTCCTCCTAGACTTGTCGTATCAATTGGTCCAAATAAGTCCAAATGAATCAATTGTAATGGTCTAGTGGTGCTAATTTGAGTTTTTGATTTGAAACTAGTTTTTATTTGTTTACCTAGTTGACATGCATCGCATACTTTGTCCTTAATAAACTTTATATTTGGAATTCCTCGCACTAATTCTCTAGATGAGATCTTAGATATTAGTTTCATGCTTGCATGGCCTAGTCTCCTATGCCAAAGCCAAGCATCATCATTTAAAGCAGAGAAGCACATTTCATTACTTAGTTCATCAAGGTTGATGGTGTAGACATTATTTTGTTTTAATGCAATCATAGTCATGTTATGGTTTGGTTTTTCAATAATACATACATTTGATTCAAATCTAACGATATAACCTTTATCGCATAATTGACTAACACTCAAGAGATTATGTTTCAATCCATCAACTAGTAAGACATCATCAATAGAAAATTTTAATTTGTTACCTATGGTTCCCTTGCCAATGATTTTCCCTTGTTTGTTGTCTCCGAAGGTGACGTACCCTTCTTTTTTGCTAGTGAGCATAGAGAAATGAGATGGATCTCCAGTCATATGTCTTGAGCATCCACTATCTAGATACCATCTCTTGCTCCTAGCTTGTGATGGAGTATGTTTCTACAAGAAGGGATTATTTTTAGGTACCCATTTTCTTTTGGGTGCCTTAAAAACTTATTCATCATATTGCATATAATTGATCATGGTTCCTTTAGGAACCCAAATTAGTTTGTTCGGACTAATTTTCTTGAATGGACATTTATAAGTTTTATGTCCATATTTGCAACAAAAGTTGCAATGGCTTTGGTGCCGAACATGTAAGACGGGGCCTTTAATGAAGGTGGTTGGATTTTGGTGAGGACTTCTCACAAATCCGATTCCACTTCTTTTAGGAATGTCACCCTTATTTGTAAGGATAATGTTCAAAGATTTGCTACCAACCTCGAATTTCTTCAAGGTGTCCTTAAGTAGCAAGTTCTCCTTTTGGAGAGATTCTAGATCATGGCATTTTATACATGGAGCTAAACTATCATGATATTCAGTTTTTAATTTATCGATATCACAAGTGAGACTATCATACTCCTTTTTTAGCAATTTATATTTTCTACTAATTGTCTTACATTCATCAAATAACTCATGGAAAGCATTTAATAATTCATGATAAGGTAAATCTGCATCAATTAAATCTGTTACCTCTTCTCCGATGGCCATTAGGGTGTAATGAGCAACTTGCTCGGTGTTGGACTCCTCTTCTTCGGACGCGCTTGAATCATCCCACGTTGCTTTGAGCGCCTTCTTCTTCGATGTTCTCTTTTTGGCTTGAGGACAATCGTTCTTGTAGTGTCCCGATTTTTTGCATTCATAGCAAATCACTTGGTCCTTCTTTTGTTCAAATTTATTTTTTGTATTATTTTTAAATTTATTCTTCCTTAAATATTTTTTAAATTTTTGAGTCAAAAGTGCAATGTCATTGTCACTGTCCTCATCACTTGAAGTTCCTTTCAAGTGGTCTTCTTGTGATTTGAGTGTCATATCCTTCCTGTTCTTTGGAAGGGGGTTCTCGAGCTCGTCATGAGCTTGACATGTCATTTCGTAGGTCATTAGAGACCTAATGAGTTCTTCAAGAGGGAATGTTTTAAGGTCGTTGGCCTCTTGAATGGCCGTAACTTTTGGATCCCAAATTTTAGGGAGGGATCTTAAGATTTTAGTTACTAGTTCAAAGTTAGTAAAATCTTTACCAAGAGCTTCGAGTCCATTGATGACATTCGTAAACCGGGTGTACATGTCTCCGATGGACTCACTTGGTTTTATTCGAAAAAGTTCGTAAGAGTGCACAAGGATGTTGATTTTGGACTCTTTCATTCGGCTAGTGCCTTCATGAGTGACCTCAAGAGTTCTCCAAATATCAAAAGCCGATCACAAATTGAAACACGATTAAATTCATTTTTGTCTAGTGCATAAAACAAGGCATTCATAGCCTTTGCATTTAAAGCAAAAACCTTCTTCTCCGATTCATTCCATTCGCTCATCGGAAGAGAAGATTTTTGAAATCCGTTTTCAACAATAGTCCAAAGCTCGAAATCCATAGAAATGAGGAAGATCCTCATCCGAGTGATAGAGTGTGATAGAGTGTGATAGAGTGTCCCTCATGCATGCCGGAGTAAGCCATCTCTCTTGGGTATTAAACCAAATATGAGAGTGAGCCTTGCTCTGATACCAATTGTTAGGATTAGAGCGGCACTAAGAGGGGGGGTGAATTAGTGCAGCGGATTAAAACGTTGGTTTCAACAAATCTTTCGTACGATAAAAATCGGAATCGAAAGTGCTTAACTTGAAAGCGTATTCGTAAAGTTGTGCAGCAAAGGTAATGATGAAATAAAGCAAGTAAGAAGGTTTGCAGTAATGTAAATAGCAGTAATGAAATGCAAACCAGAGATTACACCATTTTTAAAGTGGTTCGGTCAAGTGACCTACATCCACTTGCGAGGCCCCTCTTCGATGAGGCTCCCACCTTCCACTAGCAAATCTCTTGAAAGGGAAGGGTGAATACCCCTCTTACAACTCTTTTATAAGTGATTCACTCTCTTACAGATTTTCAGCATGAAAGAAGGAGGTGAACACTAACAAATTGAAAACAAGACTAGCTAAGACTTTTCTACGGCCTTTCTCTTAAACAATTGCTGCTCAAAAAGTTGTAATCTCAGGTGAGATTTGAGGGGTATTTATAGGTCTCAAGAGAATTCAAATTTGGGCTCCAAATTTGAATTCTCGTTGGGTTCCCGATGCTGGCGGTGCCACCGCCTATCAGTGGTGGTGCCATCGCCTGTCAGTGTCAAACGCTGATAGTGCTGGGCGGTGCCATCGCCTAGCTCTCGGGCATTGGGCGGTGCCACCGCCCAACTCTCGGGTGCTGGGCGGTGCAACCGCCCAGTCTGGCAGTGCCATCGCCAGACCCTTCGGTTCACTTGTTTGGGCTTCAAATTTTGCCCGAACCAAGTCTAATTTTGGGCCTAGTTAGCCCCTAACCAGGATATAGGATTATTTCTTAATCCTAATCCTAATTACAAGTGAACTACATAACAAAACACATCCTAAGCAATTTTTCAACCGCGAACGTCGAGTCTTGTTCCGGCGAGCTTTCCAACGAACTTCTTCCGATGGGCTCCCAGCAAGCTCCCGAACTTGTGATGACTTTAATGAGTAGCCGAGCCTTCTCGGTGATCTCCGTGAACCTCCGACGATCTCTTCAGCGAACTTCCGAAAATTCCGACAGGTTCCCGATTTCTTCTCGGTTGGTTCCGGCAACATCTCCGACGATTCTTCGAACTCTTAAACGTCCATTGAACTTGACTCCGGTATCCTTGCTTTGTGTTTTCTGGTTATCGTAGTTAATCCTGCACACTTAACTCAATAATATGGATTAGATCATTTAACCCATCAATTGATTTTATCATTAAAATCTGAGATTCAACACCTAACACTTTTCAACGGACGAAGATTAACTACCCTTACAACTCTTTTCTGCTTTTCACAAGTGTTTAAGAGAGAACCTTTTGCAACTTTTTTTATAAGTTGTCCTCACAACTCCCTTAAAATGACTTAGAATATTGAGGAGGAAGGAACTCAAGACTTTCAATAGAGTTTACATACTTAAAATCACAAATTTTTCATGCTCTTTTCTTACTATCTCAAACAAGAATGAGCGAGATATTTATAGGCCCCAAATAACTTAAAAAATAGAGTCAAAATGTCTTATCCTTGGGTTTTCGGGGTACTAGCGGTACTACCACTAATGTTGGGTAGTACCACCGCTTGCGACACTGAGCACTAACAGTACCATCACTTGACATAGCCTTGAAGATTATGTTTTGACGATACTACTGTCAATCTGGGTGGTACCACCGCTTGACATAGTCTCGAAGACTATGTTCTAGTGGTACCACAGCTAGTATAGGTAGTGCCACCGCCAGACTATGTACTTTCTTTGCAAAGCGTAAGCTAGCAAAATTTTACATCATTTTACAACATATAAGCTAGTAAATTTTTTATCATTTTAGAACATATAAGCTAGCAATTTTTATTTTTCTTTGTAATGTTCAAACTAGTAAATTTTTTTAAAAAATTATATATTTTACATCATACCAGCTAACATATTTTACATCATTTTAAAATATATAAGCTAACAAATTTCACATCATCTTAGAACATGCAAGCTAGCAAGTTTTTTTAATGTGAAGTTTAGCAAAATTTTTGCTTCTCCCGAAATAGTCTATCACTATTGTTATTAATATTTTGTTATTAATAACTTATAAGTAGTCATAAATTTTTTACTGACAAGATAGTCTATCACTATTGTTCTTTCCATCTAAATAAGTATTAGTAACAGACTCAAGTAATTTGTCACTAAAATTTTACATCTGAATTTTTAGTGATATATCAATCCATCACTAAATTGTCATTGTCCTTTTCATTTAATCAAACATTAGTGACAGGCCGAATTATGTTGTCAATAAAAGTTTTCATCAACACATATAGTGACAGAACTGTTCACACCAAATATTATTTATTAATTTATTATTTTTTAGTGATGGAACTTCAAATGTATTGGTCTAAAAAATAAGTTGCCATGAAGAAATCATAATTTATTGATAATATATCTTTTATTACCACTAAAGCTTTTAACCATGTGATTACATCGGGTGATAACTTACTCTTTAATGACAACTTATTCTGGTGATTATTTATTTTTCTTATAGTGTTGAGAATTATGTTGAAACAAAGAGTGAAATGATAGAAATAAGAAAAGCACATTTCAATTAGTATCACATAAAGTCTATTTATAGACGGTAAAAGAGAAGATTTTTTTAACTGAGTAGAGATACTTTTTTTAGTTGAAAAAATATCATCTGCTATATAATTAAGAAAATCTTTTTGTTATAATTAAGATTATTCTACTACCACTTTTAAGATTTAAGCGAATGACATGAGATTTGACATCCACCCACGATCTCTGCGATGTGTGATAGATATTCCACTGTTGATGGGAATATAAATTCTGTATACAGTTCCGAGTAGAGGAAAGTGGGCAACCTTCGTCCATGTTATATTTCCTTTTTAATCTCACTCGTTTATCTATAATTATGACACACCAAACACAGCAAAATTGTTGATTGATCGATCGTCATATAGCAAAATCGAAGGATCGAATCACATTCTCACACTTATTATTATTTTTTTAAGTTTAAAATTTAGCAAAAAATAATCAATATATACAAAATTTTACTGAACCAGGTAACTTAATCCGTAAGTTATGTCAGTAGGATTTAGATCAAGAATTCAACCTTTGATCTTTCGGTAGGTTAGGATTAATCATCAGTGTCATTATTATCCCAAATTCGATCATCAATTTGCATCGAACAATAGATTTGTCATAAGCTAATTGTTAAAAAAAAATTATTAATTGATGCAACTTAGCAAACAAATATGTGTGGTGCACTAGAAATGCTCAGACTATGATTATTTCTCGTCTATTTACATTGGTCTAAGTTGCTTTCTCTACCCTGCATCCTGCACCTGATCATGATCACACAAATGGATGCCGCTGAGGAGGAAAAAATTCACAACTATCACAAAGTTCAACAAGTGAAATGTGGATCATGTGATAGTTTGTCGTTTGCTACATGAATACTAAATAAGTGGTCGTTAGATTTGTATGTATAAATATATAACCATTATGGAACAAGCTTTAGTATTAACATCAATATTTATTCAATTTTGGATTTGAAAGCATAATATTGTTGGAAACTTAATTATCACAGTTATGTCTTGCCAACCAAATCGAGACTTGAAGTGGTCAAAAAAAAAAAATCAAAACTTGAATAAAGTTTTTCTTTTTTTTTTTTCTGAAAAGTTAAAAAATTATTATTTAGATATTCTTATACAAAAATTTTCCTTGGATATCTGAGCAAATTACTGCAAAACAATCATGGGTCATTCATCTTTCAAAATTAGTGCAAACATTTTCTATCTTTTAGAATAATTTTTCAACTTTGTTGGTCACTCAGATTACTCTCCTGTATAAATGAGAAAATTTATACTTGTCAAATTTTAGTAGTAAGGACTTGATGTCATTAAAAGGTTTTCAGTAGAAATATTTTATATGCGGTAGAAATGAAAGATTCCATAAACAATAATACCATTAGTCCCCATTGTCTAAATTTTTACCCAAATGGTAAAGTAAACAAATTAATAGATTGATTTAATAATTCAAATGTCTGACTCGAGAGCTAGATTGACATCACAAATCTTGTTAGTTAAAATTGGACGAAACATACGATCTAATTTTATTCAGTCCCATTGCCAATGGTTTCTAAACTTTAAAAAAATCACTGCCATTTAAAAATATAGATTTGTAAGCAAAAGGAAAATCAAGAATTCAATTATCCATGAGTCATATTTTTGGATGGAAGAACCTGTTCCAATCAATTTTTACAAAACCAGAGCATAAATTTTCAAAGGCAGACAAGAAAGGATGCCAACTCAAGCTCATTTCAGCATTGTATTGAATGTGCCATGTGTTGATAGTATCATATTTGGCTTTGACTATGTTGGCCAAATTACAATTAGAATCAGTAAGATATTGATAAATGTGTTTGCCATGCAAAGTAATTTCCATGAAATGTAATTTTTTAATACCAAGACCCCAACTATTTTAGGGAGAGTCACGATGTCCCATGCAAGATCTAAACTATTAGAATTAGGTTTGTGATATGTTAAGTATATCGATTGACATCTAAGTCACACCAAGAGAAATGAAATAGAATGGAATTAAATACTAAGTTGATAAGTACAATTCTGCCTGCATGGGATAAAAAAAAGGGAACGAAACCTTTTAAGCTAATTAGGGTTGATCGTTGCACTTTGCAATTAGAGGACATAAACATTGATGATCGAGATCAATGTTTATACGAATTATGTAAGATAGGATACAGTAGAATATGATTGTGCGACATAACTAGTTAGAACGATGAGATGGAATATAACTTTTTAAGATAATTAAGATAAAAAATCATATCGGAATAGAGAAGTACAAAAGAGGACACCATCAACAATCTCATGTTCATAAGAAATACGTGAGATGGAATACGGTTGAATAAGATGAGAATATAACTGTGTAACAGTACTGATTAAAACAATGGAGCAGTGACTTCCTTTCGCAGCAAGCAAGCCAAAAGTCTTGCTGCTTGCTTGCTGCGTGGCTGTTCGAATCCCTCAACAGCAGCGAGAGGGACAGACGGTGAGTACAGCGCATCGGCGCCGCGGCGGGCTGCAAATAACCATCACCACCAACGTGAGGGTGACCACGACGAGGACGCTCAGCAAGTCCATGCCACCATTTCCGTTGTCTTCTGCAGCGCAGCACACCTTTCCCATGGCGGGAGAGGAAGAAGAAGAAGAACCAGAGAGACGAAGAGGGAGAGCGATGGTTCTGAGAACAAATCCATGTTTGGTTCTGCCAGGTATATAGTGATCACAAGTTGCTTTCCATGATCGAGTGGTTACAACATCACCATCAATTGCCTCCTTTTTCTATCGAGTTGTCCGTGGACGGGAGAAGACCGAACGTCAATCATGGCGTGCACACGCTAACCAGCGCGTGTTATCTTAATGGGGCGAACGTTTCCGCTACATGTGATGTGCTGTTGTTGGCTTGGGTTCAATCGGGTCGGGTCGAGTTGCGGAGTCAGTAGCGTCTAGTTGTCGAATAAAAATCAGGGATTTGACCCACACCTAATGCTTCGTGCTTTCTTTTTTTCGTTTTTTTTTGTTTAATGATGTGCGAGACGGGGCTGTTAGTTTGCTCGCTCGGTGTTTGATTTATTGCCGGATAAGGTTTGTTGGGCAAAGACATTCGACTACTGGATGTTTAGCCACCAATAATTTGAATTCCGTCATTTAAGACTCTCTTGTCTTTTAGCCCCCACTTGGGCTTCTTAATCGAGACGCATCTTTCCTTCAATACTTTTTGTGAATGTTTCCAGGTCATGACTTAAAAGAGCTTATGAGAAAAAATCGCATCGTTTATCTTAATGAGGATGCGTAAGCTTGTGACAACAGAACAGTTCAATGACCGATTGAGTCTTCCACAATAGGATGCATTTTTAAGTACAACAATAACCAAACCGTAAAATGCTGCTCATGTGAATCTTTCGGTAAAGAGTCATGTTTTTAAATTAAAAATATTAAAATCATTATTTATGATCTCTAAATCATCAAAATATTTATTTTATGGTCTCTAAATCTTACGGATATATCATTAAGTAAACCACCAAAATCATTTGCTAGTGTTGCAATAACAAAAACTGCAAGTTTGGATCCAAGTTCAAAGCGAGATCGTTTAGCGTCAAGAAAGGAAGTGCTGCTTTAGGAGCTGGAGCAACCTGCTATGTTACAAATAAGCACGGTACTCCATTACTGCATCGTAGTAAAGAAGCACCAATTGAGCACATTAACAGTATATGCAACGACTACATACAAGAAGAGCCTAGAGGTTGCACTCGATTTGCCAAACTGGAGAATTACCTTCTCATGCTCCTGGCTGGCTACTCCATTCTCTTCAGAGACCACCAGCTGGAAGTCCTTGACACACCAGCACTGAAGCTGTTCAGGCCACCTCGGATTTTCCTTCTTTGAAATCAATTTTCCCTATTTCATGCTGGATGATGATCCTGGCAAACTTTCTGCGTGAGATGACTTAGAAGAATGGAATGGATTGCAAAAGAATCGAGGTTGATATGCAGAAATCTGTCCGATGCACAAGTCGGTATCAGAGTCCATGGCACACTGCATTATCCGAGGACCTCTGGTAGTTAATTAATAATATAAATCAGATTCTAGACATATTCAAATATTTTTACATGTAGAACACAGTATGATAACAAAATACACAACCAGTTAATAACACAGTGCATTCTTCAAGTGTTTCTTATAGTTAATCGATCATGTAAATCAGATTATAGATATATTAAAATAGTTTTACATATAACATACAGTATTACTACAGCAGACACAAATAGTTAAGTTCCAACCCAAGTAACTGCAGAAGCAAGATGCTAAGCATTTCCTATAGTGTCTTAATAGTTTAAACTTTTATTCGTTAGTGAAATCAACATGCAGACCGAGTTGCTTTCTGTCAGTAGACCAAAGAGGAAGTTTGAGAGACGTTTTGATGGGGAGTTAGTTTGAAGGCTCGCCTAAGATAAGGGCACCCAAGATCAGAATTCTTATTCCTGAGATGAAACCTGAGAAAGCTTTGAGTTTAACTAAATTCCAACCGAAAGAATAGAGTTCCAACTTTTTATTGTCCCTGAGTGGGATACTACTATTGTTACAAGTAAATTAGCTACATCCCATGAATTGGACATTTTATTAAACATGAATTAAGTCAAGGCAAATATCATCAACTTGTGGCAGTCTACTGTGGGGCGAGTATTCCTTTGTCACACAAGCAACTCGGCTATGATCAGAGAAAAGCAAGAGATTTTGTGCTTTTCTAATCCGAAAAAAAACAAAGTAAAACATAATCCGTTACTGTGAAAAAAATTATTTATATTCCTAGATAACTTGAAAATTGAAGTAAAAAAGTTAACAAAGTTTGTGCAATTTGAGGTGATCTGGGGATGAAATTAAGAGGATCATACGGAAGGAAGATAATCACTTGGAAGGCAAAATATTCTGCATCATTCAGTAAAAGTAAACTAGAACTTGATAAGGGAAAAACTGCCTGAGGTTTGATGATTTTGCAAAGGTAAAAACTACTCTGAGGAAAAGTGGAGATGAGGAAAATATTACTTGTTGCAGCAATAGACCAAATCAGGATTGAGAAATACACAAGACCATGAGGAACGATCGCTAAGAAGAATCAACGATTAAATCTAATGCAAGTTGCATATCTTACGGTTTGCTGTTTTATATTTGATTTTTATTTACAGTTTCAGCTATGATGGTCTGAGCCTTTCAGTAAAAGTGGAGTTGAGTATAGAGTTTCCTCGTGAGTATTTTTTTCACAAGTATAGATGCCAGAAATGCATATTTTTTAATCTTACCAAAATAAAATAAAGAAATGAAGCAAGAGGCGAGGAATAATCTCATTAGTTTTAGTGAAGAATAAATATAATTTAACAAGTATAAGTCCATGAAATGCAACATAGAAATGGATCGATGTTCTTTTTTGATGTGCGGGAACACGAAAAGGTTTCATAATAGTATATAAAAATAAATAAATTTTTGTATATGAACAAATACTAATAGTCGAATTAAATAAAATTATAATCAAATAGAATATTAAGATTTATATAAAAAATCCCTCCAATGTGATAGGTAAAAATCACAAGACAAACTAGAGATAATCCACTATAAGAATAATGAATATATAAATATAAGTCTTTTGTCTAAAACCCAAGCAACAATCTCAAGAGAATAACTGGGATACAAAGATTATGTCACTATGCACAATATTTAAATTCTCTCCAAGTAATCATAGTAAGAATTTACTGTAGATCTGATCTAACCTGAGATGAGAATATTGCCCGGATGATTGAGAACACTCTTTTTGTGTTGTTTTTATCTTGTTCTCTTTTCTTCTCCTTTTTTAATCAAGATGCTACTGTAATTTGAGAACACTCTTTTTGTGTTGTTTTTATCTTGTTCTCTTTTCTTCTCCTTTTTTTAATCAAGATGCTACTGTAATTTGAGAACACTCTTTTTGTGTTGTTTTTATCTTGTTCTCTTTTCTTTTCCTTTTTTAATCAAGATGCTACTGTAATTTTCTGTCTTGTTAGTATAGTTTTTTCCTATGTTTTTGCAACCACCACATCCCTTATTAGATCTGGGGTTAGATAAAAGAAAAGATAGGCTATGGGCATGGGTTGTTAGCCCAACATTCTACCTTAGCCAATCTGATAGAATTTGCAAAATGAATGAGGCAGAAATTTCTGCACAGAAATTTGCAGGATGTTTTATTTCGTAATAAATAAAGAGCAACTCACATCAGATATGCAAATATTAAAGTCTGAAAACTTCAGTATATCAGATGAGAAAGACTTACCTTGTGGAAGACAAAGGTAAAGATGGTAAGTTCGTATGGTCCGGTTCCGCCTTATCAAACATTGAAGAGGAAAATCCCTTGGGCCAGGCTGCAAATGGTGGATAACAGTTGAATGACTTTGACTAAGGTGATTGAATTACAATAACAATGGACCAAGATGCATATAGATGTTCATAAATTAGTTGATTTCAGCAGGACATCATTTAAATCACATCACATGAAACTGAAATGATGCTTAAAATCCGTTTGCCTCTATTCTTATTCTCAAAGCAAGGGCTACGTCTGAGTTCTGAGTTCGAACAAGCAAGGGTGTTTGGCTAACGCAAGAGATTTGTTTATTTGAAGCAATGCTATGTTTGTTTAGAGAATGAAAGCCTTTCGAAAGGAAAGGTACGTGTCATATGCGAGATGAATTCTATTCAACAAGAAGAACAAGCAATGAGTCAACAGAAGAAGCGAGGGCTAATGCACTCGAACTGAGATTACACTCGTATTCAATGAAACTACTCTGAAAGCGCATGCACTCTCAACCGACAGTTTATACATGTCTTTCACAATCCCAATCCTTCAACAACGAAGATAGTCTAGAGACTTTGTAAATCTAAAAAAAAAAAGGGATAAAATCATTTTGGATTCTTTATATAGTTGTGTTTCTG
The DNA here is from genome assembly GCA_900464855.2 of Musa schizocarpa. Lineage (NCBI taxonomy): Eukaryota > Viridiplantae > Streptophyta > Magnoliopsida > Zingiberales > Musaceae > Musa > Musa schizocarpa. Next base: position 23,754,085 of record LS990915.1, read on the forward strand.
CTGCCACCACTATCTGTAAATATAAAAATCATGATTATGTTACTGTTATGCAAAATGGGATAAAGTAATGGATTAGAGACAAAGGAGAGAAAAAAAAAATCTTTAATCTCTCAATGACTTATTGTTTCATTCCTAGGAGATTTTTTTTTTTTTTTACAAGTGAGAGCAAAGGGTCTAGGATGATAATTAGGAGAGTTCGTAATGAATTCTATTATAATTGGACTATCTTTCCATTGGTCGATAACCGTAATCAAAATAAAATCAAATCTATTATATATCTTACATAATTAGAGTTATATAATCTAACATTCTCTTTCTTGACCCATTAATTGGTAAAATATAAAATAGTTTTAAAATTAAAATAAATAAAATAAAAGTTTATTTGAAAATAATTTTACTTAATTGAATTCTAAAATTTTTAAAACTTTTTTTTACATGTGCACACAAATTTTATAAAATATGTCAATAAGTCCAATAAACATAGTACTATATTAAGTTTGACTATCAATAAGAATCATAACGATTATATGTCATCAATATCATATTTTCTTCTATGTATTATAATACTATTAGCTCTTTCTAACATAGTCCAAAATTATATCCATAATTTGTTTTGTCAAAATAATCATGTTATACATATTCAATCATAATATTCATACATAAATATAAATAGGATAGTAGAAACTATATATATATATATATTATAATGTCCACTCAAATTTATATTATCATATCTTTTATAGGTTGCTCACAAATCCAATTATAAAAATATATTTTTTTAAATACCTTAAATTATAAGGCCTTATTGAATGGATCACATATTCTTTCAAACTCATGTTCTTAATTGACATTAATTATTTTTGAATTATTTTATCTTCAGCGACTTAACAATTAAGTCTAATCATACCAAGTCTTATGATAAAATTTTATAATAATAAGGCTTGATTAGTAGTCTTAAAGAATATCACAAAATCAACTTTTATAGTTGATAATGAAATAATAAATTGTTTTATTTTTTTTCTTGTAAATTGTCCCTCCAACTAATTTATAAAATCAACATATGAAAATATCATCATTTCAATCTAATATATTTTCATATATGTAAGTATATAATCCTTCATCCTTTTCATATATTTAATTATTTTCTTTGTAGTTTTTTAGTATCTTATTCTTAGGTAACTCTAATATATATTTAGTATTCTAACTACAAAAATTAAAATCTGATCGACTTCACATACAATAGACTTTCAACTATGCATACATAAAGAATATTTTTTTTATTTGATTTTTTTAAATTATTTTAAAAATACTTATTTGGACTAAAATTTTTACTTATATCATTTACTAAATAAAGTTGTATACTAAATCTCCTTGGGACTTGATCAATATATCATTTCTATGATAGTCTTAATAATATTTGAGATTTATTTTTAAATATTTCAACACCAATAACATAAGTTACCTCATTTATATCAATTATCTTAAAATTTTTAATGAAAAATTTTAGTAAAATAAATCATAATCACTATTCGCAAGCAAAATATTATTCACATATAGATCAATATAATAAACTTGCTCCCACTGATCTTTAGTTAAAAATACTAATCAATAGTATTTTTCTTGAATATGAAGGAAATAATAATATTTATACTATATATATATATAAGCTTGTTAAATTCATAAATGGATTTCCTGAATTTGCAGACTAAATTTAACATTTCTTTCATTTTCTCTATGAATTATGTATGTTAATTCATATAGTTTTAGATCTCCATTCAGAAAAGTTATTTTTATATATAACTCAAGATTAAGCCACTAATATCATGATGATTCTTAACAAGTTTATTTAAAAAAATATCTCATTATGATCAATGTATTTTTTATTAGTAACGGTTTTGATCATAAATTTAGTTATTATATCGTTTGATATTGCCCTTTGAGTTATGTTCACATAGTAAACTCTTTAAAAGTTATTAGGCAATTCAACAAGTTCTCAAACACTATTTTGAACCGTTGATTTTAACTCTTATTTTATTATATTATATTATTTTTTAGAATTGTTATTTTCTATAACTTATGAAAATAATAAGATATACTTTTGATTCCTATATTATAGTATGATTCTTATAGATATACTATATAATAATCAGAAATGACAGGTCTCATTTTTTTTTTAGATCTTTTCAAAACTATCAGTTGTAGTTATTTTACAAGATTATTAGTGTTGATATCAATATTACTTAGGAGTTCATATCTCAGGATAATATTAAATATGTAAATATCTCAAATTGGGTTTCTTACTAGTCTATAACTTAAAAGAGGTCGATAAAATAGACTTACTAAAAACCCCATTCAAGATATACATAATCATCTTTAAAACTTCTCCTTACATTGATTCAGATATAAAAGAATAAATTATTATGCTCCTAACCATATCATAAAAGTATAATTTCACCTTTCAATAATTCTGTTCTATTATATCACATTTGGTAAAACATATTGAACATAAAATACTCTACATTTTTAGAAATCTAGCAAAAGAATAATAATTATGATCAGGCTCATCATGTTGAATCTCGTATTTTGATGATGAAACTACTTGATATATGTTTATGATTTAATCTGCGTTTTGAGTGACGCAGGGTGCTTCGATCAGGATGAGACAATTAAAGCAGGAAAATCATGTTGTGCCGAAGGAACATGTCAGAAGATTGGATGTCGGGCCGGTGGATCGATCGACGTATCGATAGAAGGCTTCGGGCCGTGGACTCGGGCATCGGGCCAAGAAGAGCGGGTATTGTGCCAAGGATATCGGAGTTGCAGAGTCAACCGGCCGATTGGGCAATAGGGCTGCAGGAGAGGACGATCGCGCCAAGAATCGGACGGCGTCGAGGGACTAATGACATCATTGGGACAACTTGGTTAAATTGCTTAGGATTAATTGTCTCGATCGAAGTTTTGTTGTGTAGGATTAACTACGATGAAAGTTAGACAAGCAGTAGGAGTTGCGCCAAGTCAAGATCATGATCACGTTGGGAGTTCGAGAGAGTTCGATGGAAGTTCGGATGGTCGCCGAGGTTCTGGCGAGAACAGATCCCAGAAGTCCGAAGCTTGTTGCCGAAGCTTCGCCGGAACTCGCCAAGTGGATCGTCGCAAAGTCCAGGAGTTTTCGAAAGTCCAGAGAAGAATCACCGAGGGTTCATCGGATGATCGATGGAAGTTCGCCGAAACTTCGCGGAAGAAGCGATTTGACGATCGAGCAAAGCTGCAGAAATTGTCTTAGATTTAATCGTAGTTAGCACGTTGATTAAGTTGGAAAATGGGAGGTGATCCCATTAGCTTAATCTTGGGGCAATTGGGCCCCCTGAAAAGATTGAAATTGGGCGAATGGAGCTAACCATTGGGACCCGATTGCACCGGGAGGTGCAACCGCCTAGCCCAGGAGGTGGCACCGCCTGGGCTATGTCTCCCAGCCGAGACTGGGTGGTGCAACCGCCCCAGCCAGAGGTGCAACCGCCCAGAGCTCGATCTTCGAGCTAGATCGGGCGGTGCAACCTCCCCGACAGAGAGTAGCACCACCGAGCTCGATCTTGAGCTCAGGCAGAGAGGTGCAAACGCCTCGGTCAGAGGTAGCACCGCCAGGGGCTCGATCTCCGAAAGCCGGACTCAGGCGGTGCAACCGCCCCGACAGACAGAGGTGCAACCACCGGGCTCGATCTCGAAGCTCTACCGGCGGTGCAACCTCTCTAGTCGAGGAGGTGCAATCACCGATCCCGAATTCCGGGATTTGATCGTTTTGAGCTCCAAATTTGAACTGGGTTGGGGCCTATAAATACCCCACCCATTCAGCACAGATAGAGCAAGAGACCCACACCGAAATCTTGATCTTCTGTGATTCTTGAGCTCAAAATTGTTGTAAAGCCTTTAAGTCTCCTCCTTTTTTCTTTAAGTTTTGAATTGTAAAAGTGAGGAGAGAAAGGTTCTGTAAGGGTTGTCTCCTCGAGCCCATCAAAAGGAGTGAAACTGTAAAGGGCAGTTGGCATTCGCCCATTGAAGGAAGGCAGCTAGTTGACATCGGGTGACCTCGTCGGAGGAGGAGGAAGCCAAAAGTGGAGTAGGTCAAGACCGACCGAACCACTCTAAATCTCTGGTTTGCTTTTACTTTGAGCACTTTATCATTACTGCAAACCTCCTACATAGCTACTGCCCTCTGGCGCTTTTTTTAACGAAGTCTCTATGTTTTGATCTTTTTGAATCTGCATTCAAACGTAAATCGGTGTTTTCAGACGATCTTTACACTGCAGTTTACGCTTACGTTTTGATTCCATTTATAACTGCAAATTGCTTTCTGCGTATTCATAAAACGCTTTTCAAAGTTCAAAACCGCGTTTAGACGCAAAACTACGTTTAGACGTAAAATTACGCTTTGACGCAAAAACTGCGTTTAGACGTAAAGTGAGTTTAGACGCAAAACTGCGTTTAGACGTAAAACTGCATTTAGACATAAAACTGCGTTTAGACGTAAAACTGCGTTTAGATGCAAAACTGCGTTTAGACGTAAAACTGCACTTAGACGTAAAACTGCACTTAGACGTAAAACTGCGTTTAGACGCAAACTGCGCTCAGACGCAAACTGTGTTAGACGCAAACTGTGTTTAGACGCAAACTGTGTTTAGACGCAAACTGCGCTTAGACGCAATTTGCGCTTAGACGCAAACTGCGCTTAAATGCAAACTGCGCTTAGACGCAATCTGCATTTAGACGCAAACTGCATTTAGACGCAAACTGCGTAAACTACACTTAGATACAAACTGTGAATCGGCTTTTACATCGAAATCGTTTTTATCGGACGAACGCAGCTTTCGTTTTTAAATCGCTGAAAGATTTCCGCTGCACTAATTCACCCCTCTTAGTAGTGCTCGATCCTAACAATGGTATCGAGCGGGTATTTCTCATTTCGGATTTACACCCGAGAGAAATGGCTCTTCAAGAGGGCTTTTCGGTCTTTCGTCCACCGTTCTTTAATGGATTGGACAACACTTATTGGAAAACTCGAATGAGAGTTTTCTTGATTTCTCTAAATCTGGATTTATGGAATATCATTGAAAACGATTTTCAACTTCCCTCCAAACCGATGAACGAATGGTCGGATTTGGAGAAGAAGTATTTTTCTTTAAATGCAAAGGCTATGAATGCCTTATTTTGCGCTTTGGACAAAAATGAGTTCAATCGGATTTCTACGTGCGAAACGGCTTTTGACATTTGGCGAATACTTGAAATCACGCACGAGGGAACTAGTAGAGTCAAAGACTCGAAAGTTAATATTTTACTGCATGATTTCGAGCTTTTTCATATGAAACCAAGCGAAACCGTTGTTGACATGTACACCCGTTTTACGGATGTCGTCAATGGTTTAAAATCACTTGGTAAAAGCTTTTCGGATTTTGAACTCGTTAACAAAGTTTTGCACTCACTTTCTAAAACTTGGGATTCAAAAGTAACTGCTATTCAAGAAGCTAAAAACTTGAACCAATTTCCACTTGAAGAACTAATTGGTTCATTGATGACATATGAAATGGTGCACAATGCACATGATGAACATGTTGAACACAATCACCTTCCAAAGAACAGGAAGGATTTGGAACTCTGGACAAATGAATGCCACTTGAGCGATGACTCAAGTGATGAGGACAATGATGAACAAAACAACCTTCCAAAGAACAGGAAGGATTTGGGACATATAACATTTGAAGACCACTCGAGCATAAGCTCAAGTGATGGTGAACTTAAACTACAAATGAAACGAAAATTAAAAAGCAAAAAGAATGGAACTACTTGCTTTGAACGCAAGAAGAAGAACAAAAATTGGGATGAATCGAGCTCCTCCGAAGACGAGGAGAAAATCAACAAAGGCAAGGTGGCAAACTACGCCTTTACGCCTTTCGACGCTGAGGTAATCAAAATGCCTTTAATTTACTTTGAAATTACATGATGCTTTTCATAAAGCTTTTTTTTTTTAATTTTCTTGAAAATTGCATGTTTAATAATCTTATAATGAAAATACAAACAATTAGGAATCATGCTATATGTGGTTGAGAAGTAATAATATGTATCATGTTAATTTCCATTATTATTTCTCGATGAAATCATGAATCTATTTATAAATTTTGTGAGCCATAAAAATGATTTTGATAATTTAAGATTGAAATAATATGAATGATGATTTGGAATCATGCATATAATAATGAGTTTATTTGTTTTGAAAATGTGCATGTTTTAATTTGAAAATATAATGATGCACAAATAAGATTGATACTAACCTTTGTCATGATTTAAAAATTGATGTAAAGGGTTTTTCCTTCTTTTTTGACAATGACAAAAGGGAGATAGCTAGCTTGCACAATTCAAGAAGAAAAGCAAAATTGCACTTCAAAAAAGAGAAGAAATTGCTATCTTGAACATCACTAAGAAGTGCTATCTTGCATATCTCAAGACACACAAATGCAATCATGCAAAATTTGTAATTTTGCACATCATTAAAATTTATGATGCTTTGGTGATTATGCATGTTCTAAAATGTTATAAAATTTATTAGATTGCATGATGTAGAACTTAGCTATATTGAACATCACCAAGGAATGCTATCTTGCCTATCTCAAGAAGCAAAAAGTTAACTTGCACATCTAGCAAAACTTATATTTCAAGAAGCAAGAGTTGCTTTCTTGAACATCTCAAAATTGCTAGCTTGCGGGCCTTAAAATTTAGAAATTTTTTGCTAGCTTGTATATGGTAAACTTGCTATCATACTATCATGATGATGAGCATGTCTTATCTTTATGATTGTATTTGAAAAACTATGGCAAAAATACGTCCTAATGATTGAACGTGTTAAAATTATTTTTCGAACCTTCTTGATTGAATGATTGAATCACTTGATTGGCATAATGATTTTACACAATTACATGTTGAAAATTATGTGCTTGAATACAAAACTTCCATGGTAACAAGTATGCTTTACCTTCATGATTGTAATTGAATATCTATAGCAAAACCTTGTCCGAATGGAAGAAAGAGTCAAATTTCATTTTCGGATTCTCTTGAATCTCACATATCAAGTTCATCCTCTTCCGAATTTAACAAGCATATGTCATATCAAGTTTAATTCACATCATTGATTTTTGACATATGGAATCATCTAGCAAATGCACTTATCATGTGAAAAATATTTTTCAAAAAACATATTTGATGATTCCCTCTTACCAAAGGAAGATATTTTTACATACAAGGATTTGACTCACTTACATATCTTAATCCTTGCAAAAATGAAGTGTGCTTTAATATCTTATCAATTTGAACTTCACATATGGCTTTCCTCCTTCATGTAAAAAGATAACAAATAAAAAAGAAGCAATAAAAGCTATCTCCATGTCATGTTTTCCTCGAGATGTTTGCATTACTGGTATCCTATCACTCACTGTTGGAAAATGACATGAACCAACTTATGGCATCGCACTTATATTTAAAATTTGTTTATATCGTTCTCCTTGTTGTTGATGACAAAGGGGGAGAAATATATGAATTGATATGTTTGCTATCACTAATGGTTGCTATCACTGATGCTGATATATTTGCTATCACTAATGATGATATGGTTGCTATTACTGATGTTGATATGCTTGCTATCACTAATGATGATATGGTTGCTATTACTGATGTTGATATGTTTGCTATCATTGATGTTGATATGGTTGCTATCACTGATGCTATGATTAGGCCATACTTGCATCACCAAGAAATATATGATTGCTATCATTTCTATGATTAGGCCATACTTGCATCACCAAGAAATATATGATTGCTATCATTGCTATATGCCCTGTATCAAGATATCAAACAAAAATTTGCATCGTACGAGCTGATATCTTACCATGTGATGCAATGCTACACTTGCTAAAATATTCGAAATGTGTACATCATGAAATGATATCAAAATCTTGCTTCACAGCTATACATGTCGATATCATGCCATATGATGAAATGCTATAATTGATAAACACTTGAAATAGTTGCGTTACAAAAGCTAACACTGCAAAGGAAGCAAAAATTTGCTAGCTTGCAACTTGCATATTTCAAGAAGCAAGAGTTGCCTTCTTGAATATCTCTAAACTGCTAGCTTGCAAGCTCTAAAATATTGTAACATTGCTAGCTTGCATGTGCTATCTTGTATGCCGTAAAACTTGCATATCTAAAACTTGATAGCTTGAATGTTCTAAGCATGATGTAACATTTGCTAAATTTTCTGGCTTCAAAACTGCATGATGATAAAACTTGATATTATGATTTTCATGCAATGAGTTAAACTTATATCACAAACACTTGATTGTGGTACTTCTCCTTTTGTTGATGACAAAGGGGAGAAGTATGTTGATGACATGACATGTGATGCATAAGTTTATGCATATGTTCATGTTGACGTGTTGCAAGTATTCATGATGAATATTGCAATGACTTGAATTCAGTTTGAATTCAAGGTTCTATCAATATGGCATATTGATAGGGGAGTTTGTTTAAACTCGGGAGTTAAGGTTAACTCCATTTATGATGACATGTTGCTTAGATTTTTGAATCTAAGAGTTTCTATCAATATGGCATATTGATAGGGGAGTTTGTTTAAACTCAGGAGTTAAGTTTAACTTCCGTCATCAAGTAGTTGTCATCATCAAAAAGGGGAGATTGTTGAGTCTCAGATTTTGATGATGAAACTACTTGATATATGTTTATGATTTAATCTGGCGTTTTGAGTGGACGTAGGGTGCTTCGATCGAGGATGAGACAATTAAAGCAGGAAAATCATGTTGTGCCGAAGGAACATGTCGAAGATTAGACGTCGGGCGGTGGATCGGCCGACGATCGACATAAGGCTTCGGCCGTGGACTCGCATCGGGCCAAGAAGAGCGGGGTATTGTGCCAAGGATATCAGAGTTGCAGAGTCAATCGGCCGATTGGGCAATAGGCTGCAGGAGAGGACGTCGCCAAGAATCGGACGAAGCGCCGAGGGACCAATGACATCTTGGGACAACTTGGTTAAATTGCTTAGGATTAATTGTCTCGATCAAAGTTTTGTTGTGCAGGATTAACTACGATGAAAGTTAAACAAGCAGCAGGAGTTGCGCCAAGTCAAGATCATGATCACGTTGGGGAGTTCGAGAGTTCGACGGAAGTTCGACGGCCGTCGGAGGTTCTGCGAGAGAAGATCCAGAAGTCCGAAGCTTGCCTGTTTAAGCTCGCCGGAACTCGCCAAGTGGATCGTCAGAAAGTCCGGGGAGTTTGCCGGAAGTCCGCAGAAGAATCACCGAGGGTTCATCGGATGATCGACGGAAGTTTCGCCGGAAACTTCGCCGGAAGAAGCGATTGACGATCGGAGCAAAGCTGCAGAAATTGTCTTAGATTTAATCGAAGTTAGCACGTTGATTAAGTTGGAAAATGGGAGGTGATCCTATTAGCTTAATCTTGGGGCAATTGGGCCCGAAAAAAAGATTGAAATTGGGCGAATGGAGCTAACCATTCGGACCTTGATTGCACCGGGAGGTGCAACCGCTTCAGGCCAGGAGGTGGCACCGCCTGGGCTATGTCTCCTGGCCGAGATCTGGCGGTGTAACCGCCCTGACCAGGAGGTGCAACGCCCAAAGCTCGATCTTCGAGCTAGATCGGCGGTGCAACCTCCCCCGACAGAGAGAAGCACCGCCTGAGCTCGGTCTTCGAAGCTCAGTGCAGAGGTGCAAACCGATCGAGGAGAGGTAGCACCGCTAGGGCTCGGGATCTCGAAGCGGACTTCAGGCAAAGGCAACCGCCCGACAGAGAGGTGCAACCTTTGGGCTCGATCTCCGAAGCTGCGCTAGGCGGTGCAACCTCTCCAATCGAGGTGTAATCACCGATCCCGAATTCGGGATTTGATCGCTTTTGAGCTCCAAATTTGAACTGGGTTAGGGCCTATAAATACCCCACCCATTCAGCACATATAGAGTAAGAGACCTACACCAAATCTTGATCTTCTCTGTGATTCTTGAGCTCAAAATTATTGTAAAAGCCTTTAAGTCTCCTCCTTATGTTCTTTAAGTTTTGAATTGTAAAAGTGAGGAGAGAAAGGTTCTGTAAGGGTCGTCTCCCTCGAGCCCATCAAAAGGAGTGAAACTGTAAAGGGCAGTTGGCCTTAAGCCCATTGAAGGAAGGTAGCTAGTTGACGCTTCGGTGACCTCGCCGGAGGAGGAAGCCAAAAGTGGAGTAGGTCAAGACCGACCCAACCACTCTAAATCTCTGGTTTGCTTTTACTTTGAGCACTTTATCATTACTGCAAACCTCCTACATAGCTACTGCCCCTCGCGCTTTTACTTAACGAAGTCTCTAAGTTCTGATCTTTCCGAATCTGCATTCAAACGTAAATCGGTGTTTTCGTACGATCTTTACACTGCAGTTTACGCTTACATTTTGATTCCATTTATAACTGCAAATTGCTTTCTGCGTATTCATAAAACGCTTTTCAAAGTTCAAAACTGTGTTTAGACGCAAAACTGCGTTTAGACGCAAAACTGCGTTTAGACGTAAAATTACGCTTTGACGCAAAAACTGCGTTTAGACGTAAAGTGAGTTTAGACGCAAAACTGCGTTTAGACATAAAACTACATTTAGACGTAAAACTACGTTTAGACGTAAAACTGCGTTTAGACGCAAAACTGCGTTTAGACGTAAAACTGCACTTAGACGTAAAACTGCACTTAGACGTAAAACTGCGTTTAGACGCAAACTGCGCTCAGATGCAAACTGTGTTTAGATGCAAACTGCGCTTAGACGCAAACTGTGTTTAGACGCAAACTGCGCTTAGACGTAATCTGCGCTTAGACGCAAACTGCGCTTAAATGCAAACTTCGCTTAGACGCAATCTGCATTTAGACGCAATCTGCATTTAGACGCAAACTGCATTTAGACGCAAACTGCATAAACGACACTTAGATACAAACTGTGAATCGGCTTTTACATCGAAATCATTTTTATCGGACGAATGCAGCTTTCGTTTTTAAATCGCTGAAAGATTTCCGCTGCACTAATTCACCCCCCCCACCTCTTAGTGCTCTCGATCCTAACACATCACAAGTATTATAAAATTTATCAGAATATTATAACGATCTTGAAATCAAATATTGGAATGAAATATAGTTTCATAAACTCCATGAGATTATATATGGTTATGTTTATGAGTCACTTCATATATGCTTACGTTAATGACCATGTGCATATATCTTATTTATTTATGAGAGTATCTAAAGATTGCTCAGATCCTTAGTCACAATCGTCTAGGGAGTCATACCAAGGATATGTATAAAGTCATATATCATCAAAAAATACTATTTCAAGTTTCTTGTGGAGTCTTTTTCTTTTTACACCTCTACGAAGAAGCACTAATTAATATAGAGACGGGGTTATAGATAAATTTTATATTTATTTGCACTAAAGTGCTAACCCATATGCTCATTAACCAATCAATCAATTTATTATTGCTAGTCATAGGTGCCCTATAAGTCAATCACGTGAGTGATGGCATGTGTGACATGATACACATTCATTTTGCTTATTATATGTTAGCAATTTTATCACTTTATATTGCTTATTTCATATATGCATATATATTATGATGTTCGTGGATTTGTGCAATGAGAATCAAATAATGATGAGATTATGATAATGAGACCGATTCGCCTTTAAACATAAACTATGAATAATCCTAGTCATAGGTTACTCGAGAGGGACATCGAGATAATCGGATAGACTGGTGTATTGTATACCAGTCCATATGATGGAGGTAGCTAGTCTCATAACTACTCGTGTGGGAACACTAAGGATACAGTGCAAGTACTCATTGGTGAATGAGTTCACTGATTGATCTGCTCACAGAATACTGGATGGTTGATGATGTCTTATTGTCAGACAACGATTCCGTAGTCCTAGTAGTGTATTTGGTCCTTAGACTTGAGATACCAAAGATGTCCTGTATGAGTACTCCACTCTTTAATACCAGACTTATAGGTTTAGAAGTTCTAAATCTAGGACAACTAGTTATTGAAAGTGTCAGCCAACCTTACGAGGGCTATTGAGTGTCGATAGAGGATCATTCGCTCTTGATATTATGAGAGGAATATCCTGTGTGTTCTTGCTCAAACAAATCCTTAGTTAAGGTTATTTAGATTAAGAGAGAAATAGTTCTTCGGGAGAATCCGATTAGAGCAAGACTCGAGGAGAAATCGTATGGGCTTGACAGCACCATGCCCGCTATATGGTCTCTGGGATATTAGATAGATAAGAGACTATAGGTACACGGTAATTGAGGATAGATAGGTCTAAAGGATTAGATTCCCTTGTATCGTTTGGGGATTACGGCGTAGTGGCATAGTATGTCCACAATCGATGAGTCGAGTGAATTATTATGAAGATAATAATTCATTGAGCCATAAGGAGTTCTGATAGATATGACTCATAGCTAGCTCGATATTGGGCCTAGAGGGTCACATAAATATGGTATGTGTTGCGACGAGTAAATGTTCAGATATGAGATATCCACTAGAGTCCCTATCTTATTTGATATCCAATAAGCACATAAATTATTGGATCCCATGGAGGAGATCCAATAAGAGCTAATAAGAGATTATTTGGTAGAGACCAACTAATCTAGGAGGCTTACGTAATTGGATGGAGATCTAGTATCTAATAGGACAAGATCCATTAGGGTTAATTGGGGGTCTCTATAAATAGGAGGGAACTAAAGGCCCATAGGCTGGGGCTTCTTAGTAGCCACCTACTATTCTCCTCTCCCCTTCTCCTTAGATAGTAGGTGTGGAGATTTGAGGAGCGTTGACGCAGCCCTATTGTATAGATTACCGCTAGAGAGGAGGACGCTTCACCTCTTTTATCCTCTCTAACAAGCATATATGGATTCAGGGAGATACGATCTCCCTAGGTAACACAACTATCTTACACATGGTTTTCTTTTTCGTGGGTTTTGTGTACAAATCTATGCACGATGACAAACACATATTGGGAAATTTAGGGTTTTTGTTTTATGTTCTTCCACTACGCATATGATGTCGCTCCTAGATTTCCCAATATTGGTATCAAAGCCAAGTTGTTTGTATGAAAGATTGGTTTTGAATTGCGTGTATTATGTTTTAGCAATGCTTTAGACATCAAAATGCGTGCAGGTGGCTGATGGCCATTTGCGTGCAAAGGCTGCTTGCAGCCTTAGCCACATGCGTGTAGGTGGCTAGTGGCTGACGACAACACTTATGGGCAGGGCGCCCATAGGCAGGCACCTACATACAATGATAGCGTTGGCGGGCGGGGCGCCCGTAGGCAAGTTGCCTGCATGTAGCGGCAGCGCTTGCGGGCGGGGCTCCCATAGGCAAGTCGCCTGCATACAACATCGACGCCCATAGGCAAGCCGCCACGTAGGCATTGTGCTAACCTATAGGTAGGCGGCACATCACCCGTGGGCGAGCAGCCTGCAGGGGTGACACTCGCCTGTGAGTGAGCTACCTACAAGGGCGACGTTTGCGGGGGGTTGATGGCCACCCTCAAGGGGCAGTGCCACCCATGAGCATAGCACCTACGGGCGAGCCACCTGCAGCGGTGCTTGTAGGGGCGCCTGCCCACAAGGGGCGGCGAGGGTTTTTCTAGGCAAAAGATAATTTTGCCCCTTAGAATTTCAGAATTTCTAAGTCTGTTCTTCTTGTCTAAATTATCAAAATACCCTTCGTAATTCAAGAAATTCCCTATATGTCCCAAATTTCATAAAAATATTAGTTAATTAAATGGTTTAATTAACTATTTTTATTATCTAGTAGTTAGGCATGATGATGATATTTATATATGATGTATGATGTTGACAGATGATCATGGACCGTGTCATGTGTGTTTATAAGTGATTATTATTATTATTATTATTATTATTATTATTATTATTATTATTATTATTATTATTATTATTGGGGCCTACGAGCCTCCATTTTATTTCTCATTTATTGTCGGGCCTGCATGCCTACGATTAAGTTGTAATCACATGAGGAGACACAGCGGGAGCGTGGAAGCGCGATAGCGGAACCCACGAGGTCGAGATGGACAATTGCGATGCATGGAGATGCGTCGAGATGTCGACGGAATCGGCAATGATGAGATGGATGATCATAAAGCATGGAAATGCACCACCGCACACATAAATCTTGATGTGAGTGATTAGGCCCATTCACTCAGGCTTGATCACAATAGGATGTGGTCCATAATCATCGGGTGTGATTGCTCATTTGATGTGTGATTATTTATACACCTATTATATATATATATATATATATATATATATATATATATATATATATATATATATATATTTGTGTGCGATGTAGATGTATATTAAATATGTATGTATATGACACGTCATATTAGGAGACCAAATAAAAAATCCCCTCTCTTTATAATATTAAGTCGATAAATGTGATATAATCATATTGACCCATGTGACCTTCTATCATTATAGGTAGGGACCGATTCATGACGTAAGTTGAGTTAGTCGAGTCACTCGAGGATCACCTATTTCCCGATTCGCTATCTTGCCTACAATTAGAAAATCTTGGGGCGATATCACATGCGCAGTGGAAGAACAAAAAATAAAATCCCCAATTCCCAAAGATATGTTCGTCATCGTGCGAAGATTAGTATGCAAAAATACACGAAATAGAAAATCATGTGTGAGATAGATTATGTTACTTTGGGAGATTGTATATCCCTAAATCCATACAGACCTATAGGAGAGGGTGAAGGATGTGGTATCCAAAATATGAAAACTTTAAATTAATTGCTTATGCTGATGCGGATTTTGTTGGATGTAGATTAGATAGAAAAAGCACATCCGGAACATGTCAACTCTTAGGTCATGCACTTGTCTCTTGGTTTTTCAAGAAATAAAACTCGGTTGCACTATCTATAACCGAATTCGAATATATAGTGGCTAGTGCATATTGTGCACAAGTCGTATAGATGAAAAATACATTAGAAGATTATATAATTTATCTTAAGAACATTCGCATAAAATGTGATAACACAAGTGCAATATGTTTAACGAAAAATCCTATTCAACACTCTAGAACTAAACATATTGACACTAGGCATCACTTTATACGAGATCATGTTAATAATCACGATATAATCTTAGATTTCATTGATATGAAACTTTAATTGGTTGATATATTTATAAAACCTTTAAATGAAGAATAATTTGATTTCATTATTTCTTTTCCGGTTTATCTTTCTCTTAATGTATTTCATGAATGGAGCTTTCATGAATTTATTTCATTTTCATCTTCCTTGATATCAAGTTTATTTCATATCCTTGCTCCATCACTTAATGATTTTTGAAACACTTAGTCCCTTCACTCATGGAATTCATCGACAAATACATCTCTCACGGATTTCACTCTTGTGAATTTTTAATGGATTTGAATTACGAAGTTTTATTTGTGAATTTTTTTTTCATGTGATGCTCCTCTCCCATGAATTCTTCCTTATTCTTCTCCTGAAAGATGAATTTTAGTGTGTGATGATTACTTGCAAGAATGACGATTTGATTTCACATGATATTTTGATTCAAATCATTTCACAAATTTGGTTATTATTGGATTCCCTCCTTACCTTCCTTCCTCTTCTTAATGTAAAGTTTTGATGACAAGGGGAAGAATCTATCTCCTTAATGTTGATAACTTTTTATGTTGAGAACTTTTGATGTTGTTGTGATCGCTTTAATTTTGATAACTTTTGATGTTAAGAACTTTTGAATGTTACCGTGCAACGATGCAATATCGATTGGATAAATTAGTGTGAAACTTGCTTGAATTTTTACCACACTTGCATTGTTGAATTGTTCTCCTTTTTATTGATGACAAAGGTGGAGAAAAAATGATACCAAAATATGACAAATTGATGACCAATTGGCATTGGCATTGTAAATATATGCAATGTATCTTATCGTAAATACTTGTATGATTATCATAAATGCTTGAAACATGATTGGTATTGTCAAATACAAATACTTTAAAAATATCAAATGTTTGCTTGAAATATATTGTAATGTGGCATGATTTCTTATGTGGCATGATTACTTATAAATGTTTCATTCCTAGTATCATGCTTGATTTTGTATCAAAATGATAAATATCTATCATTATGATGAAATATCAAAATTATCATGCTTTATTTCATATTGGAATCATGTCTAGGATTGATGAATCATCATTTTCTGAAATTTGAATCTTCGAAAGTTTCATATTTATAATCGAAAGTTAAGAGCAAAAATAAAATTTTGATAGTGGATAAGAATTATAACCGTATATCCAACATACTTCACAAAGCTCACTAGCCAAAACAAAATGATTTTAATTGAAGATGCTTTATGAAATCATACTTGATGATATTATATTATGTATAAGGATTTGAAGTATTGATGATTTAAAATCTTATGTTTTGGAATTATGTGTTATACTTTTGATCTTGATAATTTTTGTGATAAATATTATCTTTCAATTTTAAATCATGATGCATTGTTTGAGTATGGAATGCTAGAGCATACTAAGTATAAAAACGAATTAAGCTAAAAAACCTTAACTATTTTTAATCTTATAAGAAACTATCTACGTTGCTTTCGTTGGATTTCTCCGAAAGTCATTTTGATGATGACTTTGGATTTGTTTTCGAATGAAATAATATGTTGATGTTTACAACTTGAGATGTACTATACATGAAATAATTTTCTTGATTCTTGAGAATATTTATCTAAACAAAATTTGATTCTTTCACAGATATGTTTTGAATTTATTTCTAAGTTTTTAATTAATCATTTTCCTATGATTTTGCCCCTTATTGACTAAGGATTTTGTTGAATCTCGGATTTTGATAAGTGTCTATGATTTGATTTGCATTTTGAGTGATGCAGGAAGCTTCAATCAAGGAGAGACAATTGAAGTAGGAAGAATCATGTTGGGATGGAGTAAATATATCAGAAGATTGGACGTCGGGCCGGAGGATCGATCGACGTATCGGTAGAAGGCTTCGAGCAGTGAATTCGGGTATTGAGCCAAGAAAAGTGGATATTACACTAAGGATATCGGAGTTGTTGAGGTTAACTGGCCGATTGGGCAATAGGCCGCAAGCGAGGACGATGCGCCGAAGAATCAGATGAAGAGTCGATGAACCAATGACATGCCGAACAACATTATTTAAGCTTTGTAATAATTGTCTAGATCGAAGTTGGTTTTTAAGTGTATAGGATTAACTATGATAGTAAGACATAAAGTAAAATGAAGTCCTGAAGTCAAGAACGTAATTTCGTTGAGAGTTCAATAGTTAGTCGGAAGTCCAGACATTTGTTAGAAGTTTTGTTGGAATTGACCAAGAAGTCCTGGAGCTTGCTAAAGAAGCTCATCAGAACTCGCCAAGAAGATCATCGTGAAGTCCAGGATATAGTCGAGAGTCCGCCGGAACATTGTCGAGAGATCGTTGGAAGTTCACTAGAAGATAGTTGGAAGCTCACCAGAAGAAATAGGACTTATTTAGCTTATTATATGCCTTAAATATCATATTTAACATATAATTGGAGTTAGGATTGGGAGATAATCCCACTAACTCAATTATGGGCCAACTGGGCACTTAACAAGGCTGAATTGGGCCGGAGTGAACAGCCCATTCAGTATTTGAAAGCCTAACCGACGGTGGCACCACTTGGGAGACAGTCTCTCAGGTTGTCTAGGCGGTGGTACCGCCTAGACTGGGTGGTGGTACCACTGGCAGCAAATGCTGCCAGTGGTGGTACCGCCCTTGTCAAGCGGTGGTACCGCCCAATGACAGACCAATGGCGGAAGTACCACCCAATAATGATGGTGGTACTGCCAGTACCCTAAAATCCATGGATGTGACATTTTTTAGCTCCAATTTTGAAGCCATTGAGGTCTATAAATACCTCTATCATCCTTGGTTAACTTACATAGAATAAAAAGGAAAGAAACGCTACTGTAATCTTGTGTGAACTCCTCTCAAAGTTCTAAGTGTTAGAATACTTTGAGAGAGGAGTAAGTGGGGGTGTAAGGGTTATCTCCTAAACCTGGTAAAAGGAGAAAGAGCTATAAAAGGTGGTTGGTCTTTGCCTATTGAAGGAAGACCAATTGTTGATTCCGGTGGCCTCGACAGAAGAGGAATCGATGGAGTGGATGTAGTTCACGATGACTGAACTACTAAAAAAATCTTGTTTGCCTTTACTTTGAGCAATTTACTTTTATAGCAAACTGCCTCTCCTCCTTACTGTGCTTTTACTATGCCTACACTCACATATGCTTTCAAGTTTCCGAAATCGATTTTCAATATACAAAAGAATTTTTGGAACCAATGTTTTTACCGTAGCACTAATTCACCCCCCCCCACCTCTTAGTGCTGACTCATTCCTAACAGTTGGTATTAGAGCCTCGTTATTTCTCATTTGGTTTAATACAAAAAAGAAATGACTCTTTTCGGCTTTCAAGAGGGATTTTCTCTCGTTCGTACTTCCATGTTCAATCTGATGGACTACACATATTGAAAAACTCGAATGAGAGTTTTCTTACTTTCATTGAATCTCGATTTATGGAATATAGTCGAATTTGGTTTTCAAAGGTGTTCTCTTCTAATAAACCATTGCAATGATTTAGAGAAGAAGACTTTTTCTCTAAATGCAAAGGCTATGAATACCCTATTTTGCACCTTAGACAAAAATGAATTTAATCGGGTTTCTACTTGTGAAACAACTTTTGATATTTGGCACACCCTCGAAATCACACACGAAGGCACTAGTAGAGTAAAAGATTCTAAGATAAATCTTTTAATACATGATTTTAAACTTTTTCGAATGAAGCCAAGCAAAACCGTTGTTGACATGTACACCCGTTTTACAAATGTCGCCAATGGTTTAAAAGCTCCTAGCAAATGCTTTTATAATTTTAAACTCGTTAACAAGATCTTAAGATCTCTTTCTAAAAATTGGGAATTGAAAGTAACGACAATACAAGAAACAAAGGATTTAAATAAATTTTCACTTGAAGAACTTATCGGGTCCTTGATAACCTATGAAATGACTCATGATGCACTTGACGAATATGAGAATCACCTTCCAAAGAATAGGAAGGATTTGGCGCTTCAAACAATAGAATACCACTTGCGTGATGATTCAAGTGATGATGATGATGACCTTTAACTTCTCACAATAAATCTTAAATAACTCTTAAAACAAAAATTAAAAAATAAAAATAAACTTAAAAAGAATGCAACTACTTGCTATGAATGTAAGAAGAAGAAAGTAATTTGGGATGAATCAAGTTCATCCGAAGATGAAGAACAAACTAACAAAGGCAAGGTCGTCGCTTTGATGGCTTTCGTGGTAAACAACTCAAACGAAACCCCTTTACTTTATTTTGAAATTACTTGACGCTTTTCATGAGTTATTTTTAAATTAGTTAGTAAAAATAGAAAATAAAAATAAAAAATAATTAGGATCATGCTAGTAATTTTGAAAATGATAATGATAATTGCATGTTCTATAAAAATATAACAAAATATTATATATAAATTAAATGCTTGCACACCAAATAAGATTAATATTATGTATATTCTTAAGAAGCAATAATGTGTATTTTGATGATTTCAATATAGCTTTTGATTTTGATTAAAAATGCTCTATGTTTAATGAAATCATGTTTGATGATTTAATGATGTATAATAAAAATATTAAAAGTCTTGGTACCATGCTTGATGATTTTATACAATGCATGAGAATTTGAAGCAATGATGATTTGAGATCATGCTTAATGAGTTTATAGTTTGAAATTGTGCATGTTATACCTTGAAAACTTTGAAACCATGTTTTGATATCATGCCCAAGTGATGCATAATAATCATGCTTAATAAGTTCATATTTCGAAATTATGTATGATGATTTTTGTGATTCATGGCTTATTGATATTTGTCATAATGAAAGTTGCTCTTTCAGTTTTAAACGATGGTGCATGTTTTTATTTGGCATAAATAAAATAAAGACATGCTTGTATGAAATAAATAACTTAAAATGAAACATCTTTATCTTATTGATTTTTTAAAAAAAAATTAATGAATCTATGTATATTATGCTTTTGTGAATCTCTTGGACTATGAAAATGAATTTGAATGAGTTTTATCCAAATTATGATATTGATTTCTTGGAATTACTTGATATATAAATATATATATTTTTTGAATCAGTATCTCTTCTTTGTACTCCTACAATTTTTTCTTGGTATTTTATCTAAAAATAAGATTTACTATATGAATAATGTCTTTTGGTATTCAAATAATCTTATCTTTCATGATATGATTTCTTTATATTTATGGCTTGTATGCTTTGTAATAATTAAAATATTTTACACCATTATGTTCTTCCCTTCTTCTTTTTTGTTTACAATAACAAAAATGGGAGAAGTTATGATAGTAATTTGATAAATTGATACCATCATAATGTGAAATATTTATGATTCACAATGATGCATGCAATACTTATGATTTTATTATGATGATGTATATGATGTATTGCAAATGATGTGAATCATGATTTTTCTTGTGAATTATTAAAATTATAACTTGAGTCTTCTTTTTTAATCAAGATCATTTCCTATCATACTTTTGATTTATAAAAGAAGAAATTTATCAAAAATGATATATGGTCTTTTGACATTCATGACTTGATTCTTTATCTTTGTTATTTATCCTTGCAATGATTTGAAAATTGAAATAAAGGGAAAAGAATTACAACATTGTATTCTTCCCTTCTATTTGATAATGACATAGGAGGAGCAAATTTTGCTAGCCAGCTAGATAGCTTGCATACTTAAAAAAGCAAAAATTTGATAGTTTGTACATCATAAAGAGAAGCAAAAAAACTTGCTCATCTCAAAAGATGAAAAATTTTGCCAATCTTTATATATGAAAAACTTGCTAGCTTGCATGTTCCAAAATTATGTTAAACCTACTAATTTGTTAGCTTGCAAATTGCATGGAGAAAGAATTGCTAGAAACGCAAAAATACTAGCATGCACATTTCAAGTAGATGCAAAAACATGCTGTCTTGCATATATCAAAAGGTGTAAATTTTTTGTAAAAAACTCACTAGCTTGCATGATGGAAAATTTGTTAGCTTGCTTCATCTAAAACATTGCTATCTTGCTAGCTTGCTATCTTGCATTATTTTTTAAAAACTTGCTAGTTTGAACATTGCAAAGAAAAGTAAACATGCTAACTTGCACATCTAACAAAATTTACAAAATTGCAAAACTCAAAATTGTTGCTAGCTTGCATGTTGTAAAATGATGTAAAATTTTGCTAGCATGGACTTTGCAAAGGGAGCAAAAATTGCTAGCTCAAACATTACAAAAGAAGCAAAAATTGGTAGCTTGCACTTTTCAAAAGAAAAGAAAGAAAATTACTAGCTTGCATGATGATAAAACTTGATATTATATTTGTTATGCAATGATTTGAAATTATGTCTCAAACACTTGATAGTTGAACTTCTCCTTTTTGTTGATGACAAAGGTGGAGAAGTATGATATTATGCATAAGTTTATGATAACATGTTGCTTGGATTTTTGAATCCAAGAGTTCTATCAATATGATATTTTGATAGGGGGAGTTTGTTTAAACTCCGTCATCAATTGGTTATCATCATAAAAAAGGGGGAGATTGTTGAATCTCAGATTTTGATGATGAAACCAATTGATAAGTGTTTATAATTTAATCTGCATTTTGTGTGACACAGGAAGCTTCGATCAAGGAGAGATAATTGAAGTAGGAGGAATCATGTTGGGTCGAAGCAAACATGTCAGAAGATTAGATGTTGGGCCGGACGATTGGTCGACGTATCGGTAGAATGCTTCGGGAAGTGAATTCGGGCATCAGGACAAGAAGAGTGGATATTGCTCCAAGGATATCGGAGTTGCAGAGTCAACTGGCTGATTGGGCAATAGGCCGCAAGCGAGGACGATTCGCCGAAGAATCGAACGAAGCGTCGATGAACCAATGAAATGGAAGACAACATGATTCAAGCTTTGTAATAATTATTTAGATTAAAGTTGGTTTTTATATGTGCAAGATTAACTAAGATAGCAAGGCATAAAGCAAAATGAAGTCCTAGAGTCAATAACGCGATTTCGTTGGGAGTTCAAGAGTTCGTCGGAAGTTTGGACATTCGTCAGATGTTCTATCGGAATTGACCGAGAAGTCCTGGAGCTTGCCAAAGAAGCTCGTCAGAACTCACTAAGAAGATCGTCGTGAAGTCCAAGATATTGCCGGGAGTCCGCCGGAATATTTTCGAGAGATCATCGGAAGTTCGCCGGAAGAAACCGGACTTATTTATCTTATTGTATGCCTTAAATTTTATAGTTAGCATATAATTGGAGTTATGATTGAGAGATAATCCCACTAACTCAATTAGAGACCAACTGGGCCCTTAACAGGGTTGAATTAGGCTGGAGTGAACAGCCCATTCAGCACCTTAAAGCCTAGCCGACGGTGGCACCACTTGGGAGACAGTCTCCCGAGTTGTCTGGACAGTGGTACCACCCTTGTCAGGCGATGGTACTGCCCAATGTTAGACCAACGATGGTAGTACTGCCCAGTAACGATGGTGGTACCGCTAGTACCCCAAAATCAGAGGATGTGGCACTTTTTTGCTCCAATTTTGAAACCATTGGGGCCTATAAATTTTCCTTTCATCCTCAGTTAACTTACACAAGTATTAAGAGTAAAAAGGAAAGAAACACTATTATAATCTTGTGTGAACTCCTCTCAAAGTTCTAAGTGTTAGAATAGTTTGAGAGAGGAGTAAGTGGAGGTGTAAGGGTTATCTCTTAAACCCAGTAAAATAAGAAAGAGCTGTAAAAGGTGATTGGTCTTTGCCTATTGAAGGAAGACCGATAGTGGATGCCAGTGGCCTCGACGGAAGAGGAATCAGTGGAGTGGATATAGGTCACGATGACCGAACGACTATAAAAATCTGGTTTACCTTTACTTTGAGCAATTTATTTTTATAGCAAACTGCCTCTCCTCCTCATTGTGCTTTTACTATGCCTATACTCGCATACACTTTCAAGTTTCCGAAATCAGTTTTCAATGTATGAAAGAATTTATCGCCTCCCCCCTCTCTCTTAGTGCCGACTCATTCCTAACAGGTTTATCCATATAAACCATGATATATCACTAGACTTCTTGATGTTTGTGACTTGAATTGTATTATAAATTTTCTTATATTTATGATTTGTATGTCTCATGATATGATTGAATCATTGATGTACAAGGATAGAAAATTGTTGACCTGCACATCTCAAAAGAGCCGATGGTATAACCACCCCCAAACTTTCATCCACCTCTCCTCCACATCTCTAAACCTTTCTCCACTTCTCATTCACCTTGCTCTTCCTCTAGAAACCCAAGAAAACCCTTCTTTTCTACAAATATAAGGGTCTATCTCAACCATCCTGGAGATCACTACAAGGGTAATCCTTAAAACTTTTCTCTCAATTCATTAATTGATCTTGCTTCTTATATGATGTTCTTTCATTAATAATATATGTAGTTTCATGGCACCTAGAAGATTCTTAAGGGACAAAGGAAAGAGGAGATTAGATGAAACCTTTGATTCTATACTCTTTTATTCTCTTCAACATACCCTTAAATTCCCAACATTTGAGTCTAAAAGTGCACATAAGGGAAAATATGTAGATCTAGAAGAATTGAGTAATTTGGAACCAATCCAATGGTTCGCTAACTTAGATGTCCTTCAAATTCTTCAAATTAGTGAACCCATTTATCCTATACTTGTTCGGTTGTTTTATAACAACTTGCATATGGATGAACACGATAGGATACCCATTATGGATAGTATAATTTGTAATCTTATAGGAATTTCCGAAAAAAAAAGATGTTGCTAGTTTAGAGAACTATGAGATACAAAATCAGTTGGAATTATATATTCTAAGGCTTTAGGTATTATCTTTGGAAACCTAGATTTGTCTATCATTCCAAAAAGTTGAAAACATTTGCTACCTTTCAACACAAAGTTGCTTCATCACATCATGATAAGTATTCTAATTCCAAAACAACACCATCTTGATGAAATTAGTCAAATGGAATTAGGAACAATGTATCGGATTATGGTAGAACATGATAACTATTTTGGATATCTGATACGAAAAGTTATAATTGAACTATCAAACATAGTTATTCCACTAGATGAAAAAACTATGAAACTAGATAGATTTAATGTCATTGATAGAAACCTATTAAAAAGATTAAGATATAATAAGAAATAGCATTTGGACTAGATTACCTAGGAGAACTAATCCTCCCCTACCTAAACTAGAACCAGAAACACTTATATATAGAGAAGTCAATCTCCTCCTACTAGTCCCTTTGAGGCAGCACATCCAACGGAGCCAGCACCCTCATCATCTGCTAAGTCCATGGTGATTAGACTAGATCGAATTGAACTACGTCAAGATCAAATCTTAACTAAGATACAGTAAATTCATCAACAACTTGACACTTTTAATACATAGTTTAATACTCTGTTTAGGTATTTTGGTTTACCACCACTTGAATAGCTTGTATATTTCTCCTTTCTTTTTATTGATGAAGGAGAAAACTCAAAAGTACCCTAATGTATTATACTTCTTGATATGATGTACTCCTTATCCTTACATTCTATGATGTACTTTTTGACGTTATGTACTTTTTAATACTAGGATACACATCGTGATAATATTATGATGCATGCAACACTCTAAGAATTAGGCATGTTAAATCTTCCAAATGCATGAGTTCCTTTTATACCTTTTTTGGATTTCTTGGTTTTTCGTAACTTGAGTTTTCTTTTTAAATTGAGATCGCTTCTACATCTACAAGAAAGGGGGTTTTCTTTTAGGTACCCATTTAACTTTGGGTCCCTTATAAATAAATCTACCATTCATTGAGTGACTTATGGTTTCTTTAGGAACCCAAACTAATTTAGGCGGACTATACTTTTTAAATGGACATTTGTAAGTAAAATGATCATATTTTTCATAAAAATTATATTTTTCTCTAGGTGAGACATGTAATGTAGGTCCTTTAACGAAGATAGTTGGCTTTTGTTGAGTGTTACTCATAAAGCCAATTCCTTCCTTTCTATGAATATGACCCTTATTATCAATGATCATATTTAAAGATTTATACTTATTTAAAATTTTCTAATATTTCTTATAGTAAGATATTTTCTTTCTTACGTGAATCTATCTCATCACACTCAGTGTAAGAAGCAAACATACTATCATCATGCTCATTTTTTAATTTATCAAATTCACTAATAAGAGAAGCATACTCCTTTTTTAACAACTTGTATTTTTTACCAACTAGCTTATATTCATCATATAGGTCATTGAAAACAATAAGTAAATTATCATAAGCTTAATGAGATTCGATTGAGTCACTTACCTTGTCATTGAGCGCCATTAGAGCATAATTTGCAGCATTATCTTTGTTGATTAGCTCATCATCTTTGGATTCACTTGAATCGTCCTAAGTTGCTTTGAGCGTAATCTTTTTCTTTGGTAGCTTCTTTTTCACTTGGGGACATTCATTTTTGAAGTGCCATAACTTATTACATTTATAGCAAATTATTTGGTCCTTTTGAGTTTACTTTTGCTCTTAAAGTCTTGTTTCATTTTGTTCCTTTTTAAGAATTTTTTAAACTTTCTTGTAAGGAGTGCTAATTCATCATCATTATCATAACTAAAGTTTTCACTTAAGTGACATTCTTTGGTTCTAAGTGTCTTATCCTTTATATTCTTTGGAAGGTTGTTCTCAAGTTTATCATATGCTATATATGCCATTTCATAGGTCATCAAGTACCTGATAAATTCTTCAAGTGGAAAGTTATTTAGATCCTTTGCTTCTTGTATTATCATTACTTTAGGATCCCAACTTTTTGGAAGGGATCTTAATATCTTGTTAACAAGTTCAAAATCAGAAAAAATTTTACCAAGTTCTTTTAGACCATTGATGACATCTATAAAACGGGTGTATATGTCTTCAATGGTCTTGCTTGGTTTCATGTAAAACAACTCATAACTATGAACCAAAAGATTAATTTTCGACTCTTTAACCCTACTTGTGCCTTCGTGTGTGACTTCAAGTGTGTGTCAAATCTCATATGCAGTATCGCATATAAAAACCTGATTAAATTCATTTTTATCAAGAGCACAAAACAAAGGGTTCATCACTTTAGAATTCAAAGAGAAAGTTTTTTTTTCCTAATCATTCCATTCGTCTATTGGTTTGGAAGACTTCTCAAAACTGCTTCCAATGTTCTATAATTCGAAATCTATAGAAAGCAAGAAAATTCTTATTTTAGTTTTTTAATATGTGTAGTCCGTCCTATTGAACATAGGAGGACAAGTGATAGAAATGCCCTCTTGATTGTCGGCAAAAGCCAACTCTCTTGGGTTTTAAACCAAATAAAGAGTAATCTTGCTTTAATACTAACTGTTAGGATCATGAATGACACTAAGAGGGTGGAATGAATTAGTGCTATCATAAAAATTAAGTTGATTCGAAACTTTCGGCTTGATAGAAACATATCGGAAAAGATATTGAAAGTGTGCTTGACTTAGAATAAGAGTGATAAGCAATTAAGGCAGAAAACAACAGTAGTAAAGTGTAACAAGAAAGTGCACACTAATTTTATAGTGGTTCGATCGCCGTGACCTATGTCCACTCCTGATTCCTCTTCTGTTGAGGCTACCAGCGTTCACTAATGATCTTCCTTCAATGGACGAAGACCAACCACCGTCTTACAACATTTTCTTCTTTTCACAGGGTTAGGAGACAACCCTTACAAGCCTCACACTTTTCTTGAATGATTACAAAGCTAAAGAAAGAAGAAGAGGACACCTAACACTTTTTCAACACTTTCACACCCCAAAATCTCAAGACTTTTATTCACACTTTTGTTCCCTTTCATGTAGGAAAGAGTGGAGTACTTATAGGCCCTAATGGCTTCAAAAATGGAGTAAAAAAGAATCTCATCTTAGGTTTCTAGGGTACTACCGTCAATATTGGATGGTACCACTGCCTACAAACTGACACTATATGATACCACCACCTGATAAAGCCTCGGAGACCGCGCTCTGGCAGTACCATCGTTTGACAGTATTAACTACTGATGGTACTATCGCCTAGTTTAGGTGGTACCACCGCCTAGATCACTTGGGAGGCTGAGCCTCAAACGGTTTCATCACCTAGTCCGGGTGGTGCTATTAGGACCAAGTCAGCACTAAGAGAGGCGGGGGGGGGTTGGGGTGAATTAGTGCTATTGTAAAAGTTATGTCGATTCAAAAATCTCGTTTGATAAAAGCTCGTATCAGAAATGTGCTTAACTTGAAAGCGTGTTTGTAAGCATAATGAAAGTAAAAAAACAAGTACATCAGTTTGCAATATAAATAAAAAGAATGAAAGAAATGCAAATCGAGTTTTATAGTGGTTCGATCATTATGATCTACATCCACTCCTAATTCCTCTTCACTCGAGGCCACCGACTTCCATTACCGATTTTCCTTTAATGGACGAAGATCAACTACCTTTTTACACTCGTTTTTCTTTTTATAGGCTCAGGAGAGAACCTTGACACCTCTCTTTTAGACCTCACTCATCCCTTAGAAAGTTTCTAACTCTAGGAGGAAGAGACTCTAAATCCTAAGGGAGTTTTCAATTTTTCTTAAGTATTCTTTCCCCTCCTTTCAACTCAATTTCATGCTATGCCAAGCAGATATATCTAGGGTATTTATAGACCCCAAATGACTTCAAAAATAGAGTTAAAAAAGGCCTCATCTCAAGTTTCCTAGATCTTGATGGTACCACCGCCTGTGCTGGGCGATACCACTACCTATGCTTGGTAGTATTATTGTCTATAGCATTGACATTAGGTCGTACCATCATCCAGTCTAACATTACTATTGCTTGACAAAACCTCGAAGATTGGGCTTTGGCGGTACCACCACTTGACATGGTGGTACCACTACTTGGCAGCATTAACTGTCGACGGTACCACCGCCTAGTTTGAGCAATTCCACCGCCTAGTTTGGGTAGTACCACCATCCAGACCTCTTGGGAGGCTGAGCCTCAAGTGGTTCCACCGCCCACCCTAGGCGATGCCACCACCTAGCATGGCTCCAAGTAACCGAGTGGGCCATTATCCAGCCCAACTCAGCCCTAACTTAGGCCCAATGGCCCTCGAATTAAGTTGGCCTAATTCCAACCCAATTACAATTTAAAACTACTTCAATCTAGATATTTATTATAAATAATTAATCTCATGTTGTCTGACATATCATTGGTTCATCGGCGCTTCATCTAATCCTTTAATGGATTGTCCTCTTTTGCGGCCTTTTACCCAATCAGCATGTTGACCTCCTCAACTCTGATATCTTTAGTGTAATGTTTGCTCTTCTAGGCCCGATGCCCGAACTTATGGCACGAAGCCTTCTGCCGACGCGTCGATTGATCCTCCAACTCGACGTTCAATCTTTTGACATGTTCTACTCCGGCTCAACATTAATTCTTCCTACTTTAATTGTCTCTTCATGATCGAAGCTAGTCCTATATCACTCAAAATGCAAATTAGATCATAAACTCTATCAATTGATTTTATCATCAAAATCCGAGATTCAACAATCTCTCCCTTTTTAATAATGATAACTAATTGATGGCCGAGTTTAAACCAAACTCCCCCTATTAATATGTCATATTGATAGAAACGTAAATTCAAATAAATTATGAATCCAAACAACAGGTTATCATATAATCATGCATGATCAAAATGTTAATACATCATTACATGCATGATCAACATAATTTCTCCCCCTTTGTTATAAAAAGAAGGAGAAGTACAACTATCAAGTTTTAGAGATATGTAAGCTTAGCAATTTAGCAAAAATTTTTATCACTTTAGACACGCAAGCTAGTGAATTTTTTATTCTCTTTTGAGAAGTGCAAGCTAGCAATTTGTTCCTTTGCAATGTTCGAGCTAGCAATTTTTGCTTCCTTTGCAATGCGCAAGCTAGCAAGTTATTTGAGAATGTGAAGTTTAGCAAAGTTTTTGCATCTCTTGAGATAGCAACATTTTGCTTCTCGTTTACAATGTGCAAGGTAGCACATTTTTTGCTAATTTTTGTGATGCGCAAGCTAGCAAGACTTTCTCTTTTGAGATGTGCAAGCTTACAAGTTTCACCTTTTTTTACAAGCTGCAAATTGCTTTTCTTGATATATGCAAGATAGTAATTTTCTCTCCCCCTTCGTTATTGTCAAAAGAAAGGGAAAAATACAATAGTACAAAATATTTCAATCATTACATGAGGCATATAAGTTATAAATACAAAGGAATCATGACATAAAAGATATAATATCAAAGATCACGAAGGATTTAAGTCATGAATGCCAAAAGACATGATTTATTTTGACAAATCTTTCTTTTAGTAAATAACAAAAGAAACTTTAGGAGATCAAATATCTTGATTTATAAAAAAAAATCTGAAGTATTAAATATCAAGAATTCAAGATCATGATTAAGATAAAGACTTTCCTATTGCAAAAACAGTTATGGGAGAACACATAAAGGGTCTCGATTTATGTATAATAATCTCAATTCATCATGAATCATAAAAAAAAAAATTATAATTCCAAAAAATCATGATTCATTTGGAACATTTTCCTCTTTAGTAAATGACAAGAAGATAGGAGAACTTGATTTATACATAAGAAATATCGAGTCATCAAGTGAAGGAATCATGATTCATGTGACAAAAAAATTGTCAATTCATGCATATGAATAAATATTTTTTAAACCATCATTACTTCAACACATCATGCATAATTTTAAAATGTAAAACTATCAAATATGATACAAATATTTATTTTTAAATCATTTAATTTGTGAAATCATCAAAATCACTTTCAAAAGATTCTAATTGACATAACTAGATTCATCAATCTCTTATACACCACAGCTCAATGGTATCTCTGAAAGGAGAAATCGTACATTATTAGATATGGTACGGTCCATGATGAGTTTCGCTGACCTACCCATCTCATTCTGGGGATATGCCCTAGAAACCGCAGCTTACCTTCTGAACAGAGTTCCGACTAAGTCGGTAGTGTCTACACCATATGAGATATGGAAAGGGAAGAAGCCTGATCTAAAGGTTGTTAAGATTTGGGGCTGCCCTGCACATGTTAAAAGACACAATCCCGATAAGTTAGAATCAAGGACAGAGCGATGCAAATTTGTGGGATACCCCAAGGAAACTTGTGGGTATTATTTCTATCATCTCGAGGACCAAAAGGTCTTTGTAGCTAAGAGGGCAGTATTCCTTGAGAAGGAACACATTCTTGGCGGAGATAGTGGGAGAATGATAGAATTGAGCGAGGTTGGAGAACCAAGCTCAAGCACCACTCTACAGCCCGAGTCTGTTCAGGTACCTAATACACAAGTTTCAACTTTACGCAGGTCTGATAGAGTATCCCATCCTCCTGAGGGATATGTGGGACATATTAGAGGAGAGGATGCAGAGGATATTGATCCTTAGACCTACGAGGAGGCTATTATAAGTATAGACTCCGGGAAGTGGCAAGAAGCCATGAATTATGAGATGGATTCTATGTACTCCAATAAGGTTTGGAACCTAGTTGATATGCCCGAAGGTATTGTACCCATCGGTTGCAAGTGGATCTTTAAGAAAAAGATCGGAGTAGATGGAAAGGTAGAGACCTATAAAGCAAGGCTAGTGGCTAAGGGGTATCGTCAAAGGCAAGGTGTTGACTATGACGAAACCTTCTCACCCGTAGCAATGCTAAAATCCATCAGAATTCTATTGGCTATTACAGCACACTATGATTATGAGATCTGGCAGATGGATGTGAAAACTGCATTCCTCAAAAGGAACCTCGAGGAGGAGGTGTATATGATACAACTTGAGGGATACGTGTCCAAGAACTGTCCAGATAAGGTGTGAAGGTTGCTTAGATCCATTTATGGATTAAAGCAAGCTTCCCGAAGTTGGAACATAAGATTTGATGAGGCAATCAGATCTTATGACTTCGTTAAGAACGAAGATGAGCCTTGTGTATACAGAAAGGTAAGTGGGAACACTATCTCCTTTTTGGTGTAATATGTGGATGACATCCTGATCATTGGGAATGACGTAGGAATGCTATCCACAGTAAAGGCTTGGTTATCTAGACACTTCTCCATGAAGGACTTAGGGGAAGCATCCTATATTTTGGGGATAAGAATCTATAGAGATAGATACAAGAGGATGCTTAGCTTGTCCCAGTCCAGGTACATAGAAACTATTGTCAAAAGGTTTGGCATGAAAAATTCCATGAGAGGTCTCATACCAATGAGACATGGGATATCGCTTTCTACGAGTATGTCCCCAAAGACTCCAGAAGAAAGGGCGAACATGGATATGATACCTTATGCCTCAGCAATAGGGTCTATCATGTATGTCATGCTATGTACTAGGCCTGATATAGTGCATGCTCTGAGTGTCACGAGCAGGTATTAGGCGGATCCAGGCTTGGAGCACTGAAAAGCAGTAAAGTGTATCCTCAAGTACTTGAGAAGGACTAAGGATCTTTTACTAGTATATGGAGGTAATAGCCATAAGGTTGAAGGCTACACTGACTCAAGTTTTCAGTCTGATGTCGATGATAGCAAGTCGAATTCAGGGTATGTGTACACCTTGAATGAAGGAGCAGTGTGTTGGAAGAGTTCCGAGCAAGATACCACTACTGACTCGACCACAGAGGCGAAGTACAATGCTGCATCTGATGCAGCAAAGGAGGGAGTTTGGGTGAAGAAATTCGTCACAGATTTGGGAGTCGTGCTGAGTAGCGAAGAGCTGATCTCCCTAGATTGCGACAAAAACGAGGCGATTGCTCAAGCAAAGGAACCTAGGTCTCATCAGAAATCTAAGCATGTTCTGAGAAGGTTCCACCTTATCAGAGAGATCGTGACCCGAGGAGATATAGTAGTGGAAAGAGTTCCATCCGAAGATAACATTGCATATCCACTAACAAAGCCGTTGTCTCAGATTTGTTTTGAGCGTCATAGGGGTCTGATGGGGATCAGACACATAGGTGATTGGCTTTAGGTCAAGTGGGAGATTGCTAGTCATAGGTGCCCAGCAACCAATGACGTGAGTGATGGCACGTGTGACTTAATATAGAATCTTTTTGCTTATTATATTTTGGCATATATCACTTTATAACCATTGCATAAATGCATACATATATTATGATGTCCTTGGATTTGTGCAATGGGAATCCGATCGTGATGAGATCATGATAGTGAGATCGATTCACCTTTAAACACATATCCTAAATAATCTCGGTCATAAGTTACTCGAGAGGGATATCGTGATAACCGGACAGACTGGTGTGCTGTATACCCGTCCATATAATGGATGCAGCTGGTCTCATAGCTGCATGTGTAGGGACACTAGGGATACAGTACAAGTGCTCATTGGAGAATGAGTTCATTGATTGATCCGCTTACGGAATGCTGGATGGTTGATGATGCCTTATTGTCATACAGAGATTCCGTAGTCCTAGTGGTGTATCTGGTCCTTAGACTTGAGACACCAAGGATGTCCTGTATGAGTGCTCCACTCTTTGATACCAGACTTATAGGTTTGGCTGTCCCAGATCTAGTACAGTTGGTCATTGGGAGTGGTAGTCGACCTTACGAGGGCTATTGAGTGTCGATAGAGGATCATCCACTCTCGGCATCATGAGAGGATTTTCCCATGTGTTCTTGCTTAGACAAATCCCTGGCCAGGGTCATTCGGGTTGAGAGAGAAAGAGTTCTCCGGGAGAATCCGATTAGAGCGAGACTCGAGAAGAAACCGTGTGGGTCTGACAACACCATGCTCGATATACGGTCTCTGGTATATTAGATTGATGAGGGACTATAGGTACACGGTAACTGAGGACAGACAGGTCCAATGGATTGGATTCCCTTGTATCGTCTGGGGACTACGGCGTAGTGGCCTAGTACGTCCGTAGACGATGAGTCGAGTGAATTATTACAAAGATAATAATTCACTGAGTTAGAAAGAGTTCTGACAGTTATGACTCACGGCCAACTCGATATTGGGCCTAGAGGGTCACATACATATGGTAGGCATTGCAGTGAATAGAGGTTCGGATATGAGATATCCGATAGAGCCCTTGTCTTATTGGATGCAGATCCAATACCTACTAGGGGAGAACCCATTAGGGTTTGACAGGGGACCTCTATAAATACGAGGGATTCAGAGCCCCATGGGCTAGAGACCTTTTATTTGCCTTTTCCTATTCTCCTCTCCATCTCCACCTCAGAGTAGGTATGGAGTTTTGAGGAGCGTCGTCGCAACCCTGCTGTGTGGATCACCGCTAGAGAGGAGGACGCTTGACCTCCTTCAGCCTCTCCTAAGGATCTGCAAGGAAACAGGGATATACGATCTCCCTAGGTAACACAATCTACTCTATACGTAGTTTCATGTTTCGCGGATTTTTTGCGTACCAATCTTTGCACGACGACGAACATCTCTTTGGGAATCGGGGATTTTGTTTTTCTTGTTCTTCCGCTGCGCATATGATGTCGCCCCAAGGATTTCCCAACAGTGGTATCAAAGCCAGGTTGTTCGTGCGAATGATTGGTTTTTGAACTACGTGTGTTATGTTTAGGAAGAATTTTGACGTCAAAATTGTTGACGCAAAAACAAGGAAGGGCAGCAACAGTTGCTGCCCTCGATCTACGTGCGTGCAGCGCAGCCGAAGGCGGGCAACACAGGTGCTGCGTCTACTGCAGCCGGTCGGGGGCCTGCTTGCAGTAGGCTTGCTGCCGGCGGGGCTGGCAGCCCATGGGCAGAGGCGCCGCAGGGCAGCGGCACCCACCGTCGCTGCTCCCGCGGGCGAAACCCCACCTAAGGGGCGGTCGCCCGGCGGGACAGCTCCGCCTGCGGAGGCGGCGACGCCCAAATGGGGCGCCCACCCACAGCGGCAGCGCTGCCAGCGGGCGTGCCGCCTGCAGGTGAGGGCAGTGCCCTCGCCCCGCCGCACAGGCCTCCGCCGGCAGGGTGGTGGCGGTGGCAACAACGAAAAAGGGAAAGGGCATTAGGGTTTTTTGGGCAAAAGACAGTTTTGCCCCTCGGAATTTGAGAAATTTCAGTTTCTGTCTTTTGTCCAAATTATGAAAATACCCCTATGAATTCAAAAATTCCCTATAATATCCCTAATTTCAGAAAATATTATTTAATTAAAAGGTTTAGTTGATTATTATTATTTATTATTAATATTATATAGTAGTCCTACATGATGATGATTATTTATACATGTGATGTATGATGTGTGGACGGATGATCATGGACCGTGTGATGTGTGTACCTATGATTATTATTATTGAGGTCTGCGAACCTCCATTATATTTCTCGTTTATTGTTGGGCCTGTGTGCCTATGATTAAGTTGTAATCACATGAGGAGGCACAACGGGAGCGTGGATGCGATAGCGGGACCCACGAGACGGACGATCGTGATGCATGAAGATGCATCAAGATGTCGACGGAACCGACAAGGACGAAATGGACGATCACAGGGCATGGAGATGCACCGTTGCACACATAGATCTTGATGTGAGTGATTAGGCCTACTAGCTCGGGCCTAATCATATTAGGTTGTGGTCCATGATCATCTGGTGTTATTGCTTATACACATACTAGATATGTATATATATTTGCATGCGATGTAGATATATATTAAATATGTATATGTGTGACATGTCATATTAGGAGACCAAATCATAGAAACATCTCTCGATAATATTAAGTCGGTAAACGTGAGGTAATTAGATTGACCCACGTGGCCTTCCATCGTTATAAGTAGGAACCGATTCCCGGTGTAGGTTGAGTTCGTCGAGTCCCTCGAGACTCACCTATATCGCGATTCACTATCTTGCTTACGACATAGAGATGTCACCGGTGACCTGAGGGCATGGTATACTTGGTCGAGTCCCTCGAGGGTATATCATCAAATCAGACTCATCTTGTAACGAAGGTGTTGACTTAACCGAGCATCATGGTTGGTTCGAGTCCCTCGAGGCCATGGTGATTAGGAGGCCCAACAGGCGGGAATCACAAGGAGTTGTGATCGACAAGAGTTGCCTACCTTTTTTTTAGGCTTAGTGTGATTGGTCGAGTCCCTCGAGGTTTACTAAAGACTGATTGAATCGATCCCTACTAGAAGTCTCAGGAGACTTCCATTTTTCGCGTCTTTGAGGGTGTCGCGTGACTCGTTAGTAAAATAGTGGGAGCATATTAAGATAGAAGTTCATATCTTGATAGTTTATTTCTTGAAAAATCTGCATGTTATTCATTTTCGCTACATCTTTATTTTCAAAAAATGTCGCTTTCAAATCCCTTATGTGGCATACTTGATGTCAACCGCCTCATTGGTCCAAATTATCTGGATTGGCTCTCCGTAACTGAGAATTATTCTCACAATGGAGAAAAATCGGTATACGTCCTTGATACAGTGATGCCTCACGCTTGAACAAGGGCAAACGAGGATGAGATCTTTCGCCACGTGAAGTACATTGATGACTCCACTCTTGCTCAGTGCTATATGTTGGGCTCTATGACTCCTGAGTTACAGAGATAACATGAAAAGATGGATGCCAGATCCATTCTCCTACATGTCTGGAAATTGTTTGAGGAATAGGGAAGGACTCAGCGATATGAGATATCTAAGAGCCTCTTCCGCGCTAGGATGACTGAGGGGACACCGGTTCAGAACCATGTCCTAAAGATGATTGAGTGGATAAAAAAAACTCACAGGTCTAGGAATGGTCCTAGAGGATAACTTGTGTGTGGACATTATGCTTCAGTCCCTACCAAATTCCTTTTCACAGTTCTTAATGAATTTTAATATGAACAAGCTTGAAGTGACTCTCCCAAAGCTTCTCAATATGTTGAGGGAGGCAGAGAGTACTATCAAGAAAGAGAAGCCAATTCTCTACACTGGTGAGACCAAAAGGAAAAGGAAAGCAGAAAGGTCCCTTAAGAAGGGAAAGGGCAAGGTCAAACCGGGTAAAGCAAAGGTTGCTAAGAAAGACCCAGCAAAGGACAAAGGCCAGTGATTCCACTGTGGTAAAGATGGGCACTGGAAGAGAAACTGCAAAGAGAACCTTGTAGAAAAGGCGAAACAAAAGCTTGATGAAGCTTCAGGTACATTCATGATCAGTCTCCATTTGTCAGACTCTTATGATATTGGATACCGGTAGTGCTTATCGTATATGCAATTCGTTGCAAGTTCTGACAAGGCCTAGGAGACTAGAGAGAGGCAAGATGGACCTCAAGATGGGTAATGGAGCAAAAGTTGTTGTAGTAGCTATTGGCGAGATTGTCCTACATCTGCCTAGTGGAGCTTTTATTGCATTAGATGCATGTTATTTTGTTCCTTCTATTATCAAAAACATTATCTCCATTTCATGTTTAACAGTTAGTGGATATAAATTTGCTTTTGAGAACAATGGTTGTTCGATATTATTAGATGATAAGATAATCATGAAAGGAACATTACATAATGGTTTATTTATATTAGACACCACTCCACATATCATGAATGCAAATGTGTCCAAAAGGAAACGAGATGAGTTGAACAGTGCATACCTGTGGCATTGTAGGCTAGGTCACATCCATGAAAGAAGGATTCAAAAGTTACTAAATGATGGATATCTAGATCCATTCGACTATGTGTCTTATGCAACTTGTGAGCCTTGCATTCATGGAAAATATACCAACTCTCCATTTAGTGGAACTGGAGAGAGAGCCACTGAGTTGTTGGAACTCATACATAGTGATGTATATGGACCCATGTCAACTAATGCCATTGGAGGTTACTCCTACTTCATTACATTTACTAATGATTTCTCAAGGTATGGATATGTGTACTTAATGAAGTACAAGTCCGAGGCCTTTGAGAAATTTAGAGAGTATAAGAATGAGGTGGAAAACCAGACCGAAAAGAGTATCAAAACTCTTCGATCAGATCGAGAAGGTGAGTACTTAAGTACATAGTTCACTCAGTTCCTCAAGGACCATTGGATATTATCCCAATGGATATCTCCTTATACACCTCAGCTCAATGGTGTCTCTAACAGGAGAAATCGTACATTATTAGATATGGTATGGTCCATGATGAGTTTCGCTAACCTACCCATCTCATTCTGGGGATATGCCCTAGAAACCGCAGCTTACCTTATGAATAGAGTTCCAATTAAGTCGGTAGTGTCTACAGCATATGAGATATGGAAAGGGAAGAAGCCTGATCTTAAAGTTGTTAAGATTTGGGGCTGCTCTGCACATGTTAAAAGACACAACCCCGATAAGTTAGAATCAAGGACAGAGCGATGTAAATTTGTGGGATACCCCAAGGAAACTTACGGGTATTATTTCTATCATCTCGAGGACCAAAAGGTCTTTGTAGCTAAGAGAGCAGTGTTCGTAGAGAAGGAACACATTCTTGGCAGAGATAGTGGGAGAATGATAAAATTGAGCGAGGTTGGAGAACCAAGCTCAAGCACCACTCTACAGCCCGAGTCTGTTCAGGTACCTAATACACAAGTTTCAACTTTACGCAAGTCTGATAGAGTATCCCAATCTCCTGAGAGATATGTGGGACATATTAGAGGAGAGGATGCAGAGGATATTGATCCTCAGACCTACGAGGAGGCTATTATGAGTATAGACTCCGGGAAGTGGCAAGAAGCCATGAATTCTGAGATGGATTCTATGTACTCTAATAAGGTTTGGAACCTAGTTGATGCGCCCGAAGGTATTGTACCCATCGGTTGCAAGTGGATCTTTAAGAAACAGATCGGAGTAGATGGAAAGGTAGAGACCTATAAAGCAAGGCTAGTGGCTAAGGGGTATCGTCAAAGGCAAGGTGTTGACTATAATGACACCTTATCACCCGTAGCAATGCTAAAATCTATCAGAATTCTATTGGCTATTGCAGCACACTATGATTATGAGATCTGGCAGATGG
This sequence comes from Musa schizocarpa, assembly GCA_900464855.2. Taxonomy (NCBI): domain Eukaryota; kingdom Viridiplantae; phylum Streptophyta; class Magnoliopsida; order Zingiberales; family Musaceae; genus Musa; species Musa schizocarpa. Next base: position 23,792,339 of record LS990915.1, read on the forward strand.
ATGTGAAAACCACATTCCTCAAAGGGAACCTGGAGGAGGAGGTGTATATGATACAACCTGAGGGATACATGTCCAAGAACTGTCCAGATAAGGTGTGTAGGTTGCTTAGATCCATTTATGAATTAAAGGAAGCTTCCCGAAGTTGGAACATAAGATTTGATGAGGCAATCAGATCTTTTGACTTCGTTAAGAATGAAGATGAGCCTTGTGTATACAGAAAAGTAAGTGGGAGGGCTATCACCTTTTTGGTGTTATATGTGGATGACATCCTGATCATTAGTAATGACGTAGGAATGCTAACCACAGTAAAGGCTTGGTTATCTAGACACTTCTCCATGAAGGACTTAGGGGAAGCATCCTATATTTTGGGGATAAGAATCTATAGAGATAGATCGAAGAGGATGCTTGGCTTGTCCCGGTCCAGGTACATAGAAACCATTGTCAAATGGTTTGGTATGGAAAATTCCAAGAGAGGTCTCATACCAATGAGACATAGGATATCGCTTTCTACGAGTATGTCCCCAAAGACTCCAGAAGAAAGGGCGAACATAGATATGATACCTTATGCCTCAGCAATAGGGTCTATCATGTATGTCATGCTATGTACTAGGCCTGATATAGCGCATGCTCTGAGTGTCACGAGAAGGTATCAAGCAGATCCAGGCTTGGAGCACTGGAAAGCAGTAAAGTGTATCCTTAAGTACTTGAGAAGGACTAAGGATCTTTTACTAGTATATGGAGGTAATAGCCTTAAGGTTGAAGGCAACACTGACTCAAGTTTTCAGTCTGATGTCGATGATAGCAAGTCGAATTCAGGGTATGTGTACACCTTTAATGGAGGAGCAGTGTGCTGGAAGAGTTCCAACCAAGATACCACTACCGACTCGACCATAGAGGCGGAGTACATTGCTGCATCAGATACAGCAAAGGAGGGAGTTTGGGTGAAGAAGTTCATCACAGATTTGGGAGTCGTGCCGGGTAGCGAAGAGCCGATCTCCCTAGATTGCGACAACAACGAGGCGATTGCTCAAGCAAAGGAACCTGGGTCTCATCAGAAATCTAAGCATGTTCTGAGAAGGTTCCACCTTATCAGAGAGATCGTGACCCGAGGAAATGTAGTAGTAGAAAGAGTTCCATCCGAAGATAACATTGTAGATCCACTAACAAAGCCGTTGTCTCAGATTTGTTTTGAGCATCACAGGGGTCTGATGGGGATCAGACACATAGGTGATTGGCTTTAGGTCAAGTGGGAGATTGCTAGTCATAGGTGCCCAACAAGCCAATCACGTGAGTGATGGCACGTGTGACTTAATATAGAATCTTTTTGTTTATTATATTTTGGCATATATCACTTTATAACCATTGCATAAATGCATACATATATTGTGATGTCCTTGGATTTGTGCAATGGGAATCAGATCGTGATGAGATCATGATAGTGAGATCGATTCACCTTTAAACACATATCCTAAATAATCCCGGTCATAGGTTACTCGAGAGGGATATCGTGATAACCGAGGACGACATCCGGTGTCTTTGTATACTGTCCATATGATGGATGCATTGGTCTCATAGCTGCTTGTGTAGGGACACTAGGGATACAATATAGGTGCTCATTGGAGAATGAGTTCTTTGATTGATCCGCTTACGAATCTTTGGATGGTTGATGATGCCTTATTGTCATGGCGATTCCGTAGTCCTAAGTGGTGTATCTCGGTCCTTAGACTTGAGACACCAAGGATATCTGTATGAGTGCTCCACTCTTTGATACCAGACTTATAGGTTTGGCTGTCCCAGATCTAGTACAGTTGGTAATTGGGAGTGGTAGTCGACCTTACGAGGGCTATTGAGTGTCGATAGAGGATCATCCACTCTCGGCGTCATGAGAGGAATATCCCATATATTCTTGCTTAGACAAATCCCTGGCCAGGGTCATTCGGGTTGAGAGAGAAAGAGTTCTCCAGGAGAATCGATTAGAGCGAGACTTCGAGAAGAAACCGTGTGTCCTCGACAATACCATGCTCGATATACGGTCCTCGGTATATTAGATGGATGAGGGACTATAGGTACACGATGGAATCGAGATGACAGACAGTCCAATGGATTGGATTCCCTTGTATCGTCTGGGGACTACTAGTAGTGGCCTAGCACGTCCGTGAGGCGATGAGTTGAGTGAATTATTACAGAGATAATAATTCGAGTTAGAAGGAGTTCGATAGGTATGACTCACGGCCAGCTCGATATTGGGCCTAGAGGGTCACACACATATGGTAGGCATCATGATGAATAGAGGTTAGGATATGAGAGATCCTCGTGAGCCCTTGTCTTATTGGATGCAGATCCAATACCCACTAGGGGAGGACCCAATAGGGTTTGACAGGGGACCTATATAAATAGGAGGGATTCGGAGCTCCATGGGCTAGAGACCTTTTGTTTGCCTTTTCTTATTCTCCCTCCATCTCCACCTCAAAGTAGGTATGGAGTTTTGAGGAGCGTCGTCGCAACCCTGCTGTGTGGATCACCGCTAGAGAGGAGGACGCTTGACCTCCTTCAGCCTCTCCTAAGGATCTGTAAGGAAATAGGGATATACGATCTCTTTAGGTAACACAATCTACTCTATACGCAGTTTCATGTTTCGCGGATTTTTTGCGTACCAATCTTCGCACGACGACGAACATCTCTTTGGGAATCGGGGATTTTGTTTTTCTTGTTCTTCCGCTGCACATATGATGTCGCCCCAAGGATTTCCCAACAGTGCGCTCGCCTACACATTGGCGACACATCATCCACAAGTAAGCCGCTTACAGGTGTGACACTCGCCTTCGAGTGAGCGTCTGCGGGGGGGCGGCGGTTGCCCTCAAGGGGTAGTGCCGCCCACAAGCACAGCACCAGCGAGCAAGCCACTTGTAGCGGTTCCTGAAGGGGCACCCACCCACAAGGGGCGGCAAGGGTTTTTCTATGCAAAAGATAGTTTTGCCCCTTAGAATTTCAGAAATTCTAATTCTGTTCTTCTTGTCTGAGTTTCCAAAATACCCTTCATAATTCAAGAAATTCCTTATATGTCCCAAATTTCAGAAAAATATTAGTTAATTAAATGGTTTGATTAACTATTTTTATTATCTAGTAGTCTTGTATGATGATGATATTTACATATGATGTATGATATGGACGAATGATCATGGATCATGTGATGTGTGTACATATGATTATTATTATTATTGGGGCCTGTGAACCTCCATTTTATTTCTCATTTATTGTTGGGCCTGTGTGCCAACGATTAAGTTATAATCACACGAGGAGGCATAGCGGGAGCGTGGAAGCGCGATAGCGGGACCCACGAGGCCGAGCTGGACGATCGCGATGTATGGATATGCTGATGGAATCGACAATGATGAGATCGATGATCATAGGGCATGGAGATGCGCCACCGTACACATAAATCTTGATGTAAATGATTAGGCTCATTGGCTCAAGTCTGATCACATTAGGATATGGTCCATAATCATCTGGTGTGATTGCTCATTTGATGTGTGATTATTTATACACTTACTATATATATATATATATATATATATATATATATATATATATATATATGCATGCGATGTAGATGTATATTAAATATGTATGTGTGTGATACGTAATATTAGGAGACAAAATAAAAAATCCTCTCTCTTTATAATATTAAGTCGGTAAACATGATACAATCAGATTGACCCATGTGACATTCCATCGTTATAGGTAGGGATCGATTCCCGACGTAAGTTGAGTTGGTCGAGTCATTCGAGGCTCACTTATTTCGTGATTCGCTATCTTGACTAATGTTGGAAAATCTTGGGGGTGACATCGCATACACATCGGAAGAATAGAAAACAAAATCCCAAATTCTCAAAGATATGTTCGTCATCGTGCGAAGATTGGCATGCAAAAATCCGTGAAATAGAAAACCATATGTGAGATAGATTATGTTACCCAAGGAGAATGTATATCCCTGAATCCCTACAGATCTCTAGGAGAGGGTGATGGATGTGGTATCCAAAATCTAAAAACTTTGAATTTATTGCTTATGCTGATGTAGATTTTGCTAGATATAGATTAGATAGAAAAAGTACATCCGGAACATGTCAACTCTTAGGTCAAGTACTTGTCTCTTGGTTTTTAAAGAAACAAAACTCGATTACACTATCTATAATCGAAGCCGAATACATAGTGGTTAATGCATGTTGTGCACAAGTTGTATGAATGAAAAATACATTAGAAGATTATAGAATTTATCTTAAGAACATTCCCATAAAAGGTGATAACACAAGTGCAACATGTTTAGCGAAAAATCCTATTCAACACTCTAGAACTAAACATATTGACATTAGACATCACGTTATACGAGATCATGTTATTAATCATAATTTAATCTTAGAATTTATTGATACGAAACTTTAATTGGCCGATATATTTATAAAACCTTTAAATGATGAACAATTTGATTTCATTAGAAGAGAGTTAGGGATGTTAAATTGTCTAAGTGCATGATTTTGTTGCATTTATTTTCCGGTCTATCTTTCTCTTAATGTATTTCATGAATAGATCTTTCATGAATTTATTTCATTTTCATCTTCCTTGATATCAAGTTTACTTCATATCCTTACTCCATCACTTAATGATTTTTGAAACACTTAGTCCTTTCACTCATGGAATTTATTGACAAATGCATCTCTCACGAATTTCACTCTTGTGAATTTTTAATAGATTTGAATTATGAAATTTTATTCGTGAATTTTTTTATAATGTGATGCTCCTCTCCCATGAATTCTTCCTTATTCTTCTCATGAAAGATGAATTGTGATGATTACTTGCAAGAATGATGATTTGATTTCATATGATATTTTGATTCAAATCATTTCACAAATTCGGTTCTTAATGGATTCCCTCCTTACCTTTCTTCCTCTTCTTCATGCAAAGTTTTGATGATAAGGGGAAGAATCTATCTCCTTAATGTTGATAACTTTTGATGTTGAGAACTTTTGATGTTGTTGTGATCGCTTTAATTTTGATAACTTTTGATGTTCAGAACTTTTGAATGTTATCATGCAATGATGCAATATCGATCGGATAAATTAGTGTGAAACTTGCTTGAATTTTTACCATACTTGCATTGTTGAATTGTTCTCCTTTTTGCTGATGATAAAGAGGGAGAAAAAATTATACCAAAATATGGTGAATTGATGACCAATTGGCATTGTAAATATATGCATTGTATCTTATTGTAAATGCTTGTATGATTATCATAAATGCTTGAAATATGATTGGTATTGGCAAATCCAAATACTTGAAAAACATCAAATGTTTGCTTGAAATATACCGTAATGTGGCATGATTACTTATGTGGCATGATTACTTATAAATGTTTCATTTCTAGTATCATGCTTGATTTCGTATCAAAATGATAAATATATATCATTATGATGAAATATCAAATTACCATGCTTTATTTTGTATTGGAATCATATCTCGGATTGATGAATCATCATTTTTTGAAATTTGAACTTGGAAAGTTTCATATTTATAATTGAAAGCTTAGAGCAAAAATAAAATTTTGATAGTGGATGCTCAAGGATGGATTATAACCGCATATCCAACATACTTCACAAAGCTCACTAGCGGAAACAAAATGATTTTAATTGAAGATGCTTTATGAAATCATACTTGATGATCTTATAGTATGCATAAGGATTTGAAGTAATGATGATTTAAAATCTTATGTTTTGGAATTATGTGTTATACTTTTGATCTTAATGATTTTTGTGATAAATATTATCTTTCAATTTTAAATCATGATGCATGGTTTTTGTATGGAATGCTAGAACATACTAAGTATAAAAACAAATTAAGCTAAAAAACCTTAACTATTTTTAATCTTATAGGAAACTATCTACATTGCTTTCATTGGATTTCTTGAAAAGTTATTTTGATGATGATTTTGGATTTGTTTTCATATGAAATGATATGTTAATGTTTACAACTTAAGATGTACTATACATGAAATGATTTTCTTGAATCCAAACAAATTTTGATTCTTTCACATGATATGTTTTGAATTTATTTCTAAGTTTTTCATTAATCATTTTCCTATGATTTTGCCCCTTATTGACTAAGGATTTTGTTGAATCTCGGATTTTGATGATGTAACCAATTGATAAGTATTTATGATTTAATCTGCGTTTTGAGTGACGTAGGAAGCTTCGAGGAGAGATAATTGAAGCAGGAAGAATCTTATTGGGCCGAAGCAAACATGTCAGAAGATCGGATATTGGGTCGGAGGATTGGTCGACGTATCAGAATAAGGCTTCGGGTAGTGAATTCGGGCATCGGGCCAAGAAGACCGGACATTACACTAAGGATATCAGAGTTGTAGAGGTCAACTGGCCAATTGGGCAACAGGCTGCAAGCGAGGATGATGCGCTGAAGAATCGGACGAAGCGTTGATGAACTAATGACATGCTGGACAACATGATTCCAGCTTTGTAATAATTGTCTATATCGAAGTTGGTTTTTATGTGTGCAGGATTAACTACGATAGCAAGACATAAAGCAAAATGAAGTCCCAGAGTCAAGAACGTAATTTCGTTGGGAGTTCAAGAGTTAGTCGGAAGTCTAGACGCTCATTAGAAATTTTGCCAGAATTGACCGAGAAGTCCTGGAACTTGCCAAAGAAGTTCATCAGAACTCGCTAACAAGATTATCGTGATGTCTAGGATATTGCCGAGGGTCCGTCGGAATATTGCCGAGAGATCGTCAGAAGTTCGTCGAAAGATCACCAGATGCTCACCGGAAGAAACCGGACTTATTTAGCTTATTGTATGCCTTAAATTTCTTAGTTAACACATAATTAGAGTTAGGATTTGGAGATAATCCCACTAACTCAATTAGGGGCCAACTAGGCCCTTATAGTGCTGAATTAGGCTAGAGTGAAAAGCCTATTTAGCACCTGAAAGCACAACTGGCGATGGCACCAATTGGGAGACAGTCTCCCGGGTTGTTTGGGCGGTGGTACTGCCTAGACTGGGTGGTGGTACCACCGGCAGTGAATGCTGCTAGCGGTGGTACCACCCGGTGTCAGACCAACGGCGGTAGTACCGCCCAGTAACGGCGATGGTACCGCCAGTACCCCGAAATCCGAGGATGTGACACTTTTTGGCATCAATTTTGAAGACATTAGGGCCTATAAATACCCCTCTCATCCCTGGTTAACTTACAGTTCTTATGTGAACTGTAAGTTCTGAGTGTTAGAATAGTTTGAGAGAGGAGTAAGTGGGGGTGTAAGGGTTATCTCCTAAACTTGGTAAAAGAAGAATGAGCTGTAAAAGGTGGTTGGTCTTTGCCTATTGAAGGAAGACTGATAGTGGATGCCGGTGGCCTCGACGGAAGAGAAATCGGTGGAGTGGATGTAGGTCATAACGACCGAACGACAATAAAAATCAGTTTTGCCTTTACTTTGAGCAATTTACTTTTATAGCAAACTGCCTCTCCTCCTTACTGTGCTTTTACTACGCTTACACTCGCATACGCTTTAAGTTTCCGAAATCAGTTTTCAACATATGAAAGAATTTTTAGAACCGACGTTTTTACTACTGCAACAATTCACCCCCCCTCTATCTTAGTGCCGACTCATTCCTAACAGTTGGTATCAAAGCCTCGTTATTTCTCATTTGGTTTAATTACTAGTCATAGGTGCCCAACAAGCCAATCACGTGAGTGATGACACGTGTGACTTAATATAGAATCTTTTTGCTTATTATATTTTGGCATATATCACTTTATAACTATTGCATAAATGCATACATATATTGTGATGTCCTTAGATTTGTGCAATGGGAATCGAATCGTGATGAGATCACGATAGTGAGATCGATTCACCTTTAAACACATATCCTAAATAATCCCGGTCATAGGTTACTCGAGAGGGATATCGTGATAACCGGACGGACTAGTGTCTTTGTAGTACCGCCCATATGATGGATGCAATTGGTCTCATCTTTGCTTTGTAGGGACACTAGGGATACAATATAGGTGCTCATTGGAGAATGAGTTCATCGATTGATCCGCTTACGGAATCTTTGGATGGTTGATGATGCCTTATTGTCAGACAGCGATTCCGTAGTCCTAGTGGTGTATCTGGTCCTTAGACTTGAGACACCAAGGATGTCCTGTATGAGTGCTCCACTCTTTGATACTAGACTTATAGGTTTGGCTGTCCTAGATCTAGTACAGCTGGTCATTGGGAGTGGTAGTCGACCTTACGAGGGCTATTGAGTGTCGATAGAGGATCATCCACTCTCGGCGTCATGAGAGGAATATCCCATGTGTTCTTGCTCAGATAAATCCCTGGCCAAGGTCATTCGGGTTGAGAGAGAAAGAGTTCTCCGGGAGAATCCGATTAGAGCGAGACTCGAGAAGAAACCGTGGTGGGGTCGACAACACCATGCTCGATATATACGGTCTCGGTATATTAGATGGATGAGGGACTATAGGTACCGTAATTGAGGACAAACAGGTCCAATGGATTGGATTCCCCCAGATCGTTCGGGGACTACGGCGTAGTGGCCTAGTACGTCCGTAGTCGACGAGTCGAAAGTGAATTATTATAGAGATAATAATTCACTTTGAGTTAGAAGGAGTTACGACGGTATGACTCACGGCCATTTCGATATTGGGCCTAGAGGGTCACACACATATGGTAGGCATTGCGATGAATAGAGGTTCGGATATGAGATATCCGACGGAGTCCTTGTCTTATTGGATGCAGATCCAATAACCACTAGGGGAGGACCCATTAGGGTTTGACAGAGGACCTCTATAAATAGGAGGGATTCAGAGCCCCATGGGCTAGAGACCTTTTGTTTGCCTTTTCCTATTCTCCTCTCCATCTCCACCTCAGAGTAGGTCTGGAGTTTTGAGGAGCGTCGTCGCAACCCTGCTGTGTGGATCACCGCTAGAGAGGAGGACGCTTGACCTCATTCAGCCTCTCCTAAGGATCTGTAAGGAAACAAGGATATACGATCTTCCTAGGTAACACAATCTACTCTATACGCAGTTTTATGTTTCGCGGATTTTTGCGTACCAATCTTCGCACGACGACGAACATCTCTTTGGGAATCGGGGATTTTGTTTTTCTTGTTCTTCCGCCGCGCATATGATGTCGCCCCCAATGATTTCCCAACAATCACATAATTGGAGATAGGATTGGGAGGTAATCCCACTAACTCAATTAGGGGCCAACAGGGCTGAATTGGGCCAGAGTGAATAGCCCATTTAGCACCTGAAAGCCCAACCGACGGTGGCACCGCTTGGGAGACAATCTCCCGGGTTGTTTGGGCGATGGTACCGCCCAGACTGGGTAGTGGTACCACTAGCAGTGAATGCTGCCAATGGTGGTACTGCCCCTGTCAAGCGGTGGTACTGCCCAGTGTCAGACCAACGACGGTAGTACCGTCCAGTAACAGCGGTGGTATCGCCAGTACCCCGAAATCCAGGGATGTGACACTTTTTGCCTCAAATTTTAAAGTCAATAGGGCCTATAAATGCCCCTCTCATCCCTGGTTAACTTACACAAGTATTAAGAGTTAAAAGGAAAGAAACGCTGTTGTAATCTTGTGTGAACTCCTCTCAAAGTTCTAAGTATTAGAATAATTTGAGAGAGAAGTAAGGGGGGTGTAAGGGTTATCTCCTGAACCTAGTAAAATGAGAAAGAGCTGTAAAAGGTTGTTGGTCTTCGCTTATTAAAAGAAGACCGATAGTGGATGCCGGTGGTCTCGACGGAAGAGGAATCGATGGAGTAGATGTAGGTCACGATGACCGAACGACTATAAAAATATGGTTTGCCTTTACTTTCAGCAATTTACTTTTATAGCAAACTACCTCTCATCCTTATTGTGCTTTTACTACACCTACACTCGCATACGCTTTCAAGTTTCCGAAATCGGTTTTCAATGTACGAAAGAATTTTCGGAATCAATGTTTTTACCACTGCACTAATTCACCCACCCACCCCCTCATAGTGCTGACTCATTCCCAACAGATTTATCCAAATAAACCATGATATATCACTAGACTTCTTGATGTTTATGACTTGAATTGTATTATAAATTTTCTTGTATTTATGATTTGTATGTCTTATGATATGATTGAATCATTGATGTATAAGGATAGAAACCTGCACATCTCAAACCTGCCTAGCTACCGGTACCACCGCTCGAAACCATGCCCTATAAAAGAGCTTTTAGGGCCGACGGTAGAACCACCCCAAAACTTTCCTCCACCGCTCCACATCTCTAACCTTTCTCCACTTCTCATTCACCATGCTCTCCTCTAGAAACCCAAGAAAACCCTTCTTTTCTATAAATCTAAGGATCAATCTCAACCATCCTGGAGATCACTATAGGGGTAATCCTTAAAACTTTTCTCTCAATTCATTGATTGATCTTGCTTCTTGTATGTAGTTCTCTCATTGATAATATATGTAGTTCCATGGCACCTAGAAGATCCTTAAGGGACAAAGGAAAGAGGAGATTAAATGAAACATTTGATTCAATACTCTTTGATTCCCTTCAACATACCCTTAAATTCCCAACCTTTGAGTCTAAAAGTACACATAAGGGAAAATATCTAGATCTAGAAGAATTGAGTAATTTGGAACCAATCCAATGGTTCGCTAACTTAGATGTCCTTCAAATTCTTCAAATTAGTGAACTCATTTATCCTAGACTTGTTCGGTTGTTTTACAATAACTTGCATGTGGATGAATACGATAGGGTATCCACTTATCTTTATGGCATCACATACCCGTTACGGATAGTATAATTTGTAACATTATAAGAATTCCTGAGAAAAGAAGATGTTGTTAGTTTAGAGAATAATGAGACACAAAATTGATTGGAATTATATATTCTAAGGCTTTAGGAAACCTAGATTTGTCTATCTTTCCAAAAAGTTGGGAACATTTGCTACCTTTCAACACAAAGTTGTTTCATCACATCATGATAAGTATTCTAATTCTAAAACAACACCATCATGATGAAATTAGTTAAATGAAATTAGGAACAATGTATTGGATTATGGCAGAACATGATAACAATTTTGGATATCTGATACAAAAAAAATATGATTAAACTATCAACAAAAGATATGATGCTTCCAAATGGTGGCTTGATTACTGGACTAATATATGCACATGACATAGTTATTCCACTAGATGAAAATAATTATGAAACTAGATAGATTTAATGTCATTAATAGAAAACTATTAAAAAGATTAAGATGTATAATAAGATATAATATTTGGACTAGATTACCTAGGAGAACTAATCCTCCCCCACCTAAACCAAAACCATAAATACCTATATACAGAGAAGTCAATCTCCTCTTACTAGTCCCTTCGAGGCAACACCTCTAACAGAGCCAGCACCCTCACCATCTGTTGATTCCATGGTGACTCGACTAGATCAAATTGAACTATGTCAAGATCAAATCTTAACTGAGATACAGTAAATTCATCGACAACTTGACACTTTTAATACGTAGTTTAATACTTTGTTTAGGTATTTTGGTTTACCACAACTTGAATAGCTTATATATTTCTCTCTCTTTTTGTTGATGAAGGAGAAAACTCAAAAGTACCCTGATGTATTATACTCCTTGATATGTTGTACTCCTTATACTTACACTTTATGATGTACTTTTTGGCATTATGTACTTTTCAATACTAGGATACATGTCGTGATAATATTATGATGCATGCAACACTCTGAATTAGGCATGTTAAATCTTCTGAATGCATGAGTTCCTTTATACCTTTTTTAGATTTCTTGGTTTTTCTTAAGTTGAGTTTTCTTTTTAAATCGAGATCGCTTTTACATTTACAAGAAAGGGGGTTTTCTTTTAGGTACCCATTTAATTTTGGGTCCCTCATAAATAAATCTATCATTCATTGAGTGACTTATGGTTTCTTTAGGAACCCAAACTAATTTAGGCGGACAATACTTTTTAAATGGATATTTGTAAGTAAAATGATCATATTTTTATAAAAATTATATTTTTCTCTAGGTGAGACATGTAATGTAGGTCCTTTAACGAAGATAGTTGGCTTTTGTTGAGTGTTACTCATAAAGCCAATTCTTTCCTTTCTATGAACATAACTCTTATTAGTAATAATCATGTTTATAGATTTATTACTTATTTTAAAATTTTCTAATATTTCTTATAGTAAGACATTTTCTTTCTTAAATGAATCTATCTCATCATACTCAGTGCAAGAAGTTGATATACTATCATCATGCTCATTTTTTAATTTATTAAATTCACTAACAAGAGAAACATGCTCCTTTTTTAACAACTTGTATTTTTTACCAACTAGCTTATATTCATCATATAGATCATTGAAAGCAATAAGTAAATTATCATAAGATAAATGAGATTCGATTGAGTCACTTACCTCATCATTGAGTGCCATTAGAGCATAATTTGTAACTTCGTCTCTGTTGATTGGCTCCTGATCTTTGGATTCACTTGAATCGTCCCAAGTTGCTTTGAGCATATTCTTTTTCTTTGGTAACTTCTTTTTCACTTGGGGACATTTATTTTTGAAGTGTTATGACTTCTTACATTTATAGCAAATTATTTGTTCCTTTTGAGTTTACTTTTGTTCTTAAAGTCGTGTTTTGTTTTGTTCCTTATTAAGAATTTTTTAAACTTTCTTGTAAGGAGTACTATGTCATCATCATTATCATCACTAGAGTTTTCACTTAAGTGACCTTCTTTGGTTGTAAGTGTTATATCCTTTATATTCTTTGGAAGGTTGTTCTCAAGTTCATCATGTGCTATACACGTCATTTCATAGGTCATCAAGTACCCAATAAGTTCTTCAAGTGAAAAGTTATTTATATTCTTTGCTCCTTGTATTATCGTTACTTTAGGATCCTAACTTTTTGGAAGCGATCTTAGTATCTTGTTAACAAGTTCAAAATTAGAAAAAAAATTTACCAAGTGATTTTAGACTATTGATGGTATCCGTAAAACGAGTGTACATGTCTCCAATGGTCTTACTTGGTTTCATGTGAAACAACTCATAGCTATGAACCAAAAGATTAATTTTTGACTCTTTAACCCTACTTGTGCCTTCATGTATGAATTCAAGTGTGTGTCAAATCTCATATGCAGTTTTGCATATAAAAACCCGATTAAATTTATTTTTATCAAGAGCACAAAACAAAAGGTTCGTCAATTTAGCATTCAAAGAGAAAATTTTCTTTTCCAAATCATTACATTTATTCATTGGTTTGGAAGACTTCTTAAAACCACTTTCAATGTTCTACAATTCGAAATCTATAGAAAGCAAGAAAATTCTCATTTTAGTTTTACAACATGTGTAGTCCATCCTATTGAACATATGAGGACGAATAATAGAAATACCCTCTTGATTATCGACGAAAGCCATCTCTCTTGGGTTTTAAACCAAATAGAGAGTAACCTTGCTTTGATATCAACTGTTAGGATCGTGAATGACACTAAGAGGGTGGGGTGAATTAATGCTATCATAAAATTAAGTCGATTCGAAACTTTCGGCTTGATAAAAATGTATCGAAAAAGATATTGAAAGTGTGCTTGACTTAGAATAAGAGTGATAAGCAATTAAGGTAGAAAACAATAGTAATAAAGAGTAACAAGAATTACACACCAATTTTATAGCAGTTCGGTCATCATGACCTATGTGTACTCCCGATTCCTCTTTTGTTGAGGCTACCAACGTTCATTAATGGTCTTCCTTCAATGAACGAAGACCAACCACCCTCTTACAACATTTTCTCCTTTTCAATGTTTAGGAGACAACTCTTACAAGCCTCACATCTCTCTTGAATGATCACAATGCTAAAGAAAGAAGAGGAGGAAACCTAACACTTTTTTAACACTTTCACACCCCAAAATCTCAAGACTTTTGTTCTCTTTCATGCAGGAAAGAGTGAGTACTTATAGGCCCCAATGACTTCAAAAATAGAGTCAAAAAGTGTCTCATCTCAAGTTTCTAAGGTACTACCAGTACCACCGCTAGTATTGGGTGATACCACCACTTGATAGAGTCTCGAAGACTACGCTTTGGCGGTACCACCATTTGGTAGTATTAACTACTAATGGTCCCATCACCTAATTTGGGTAGTACCACCGCCTAGACCACTTGGGCGGCTGAGCCTCAGGCGGTTTCATCACCTAGTCTGGGTAGTGTTGTTAGGACCAAGTCAGCACTAAGAGAGAGAGGGGGGGGGTGGGGTGGGGGGGTGGGGTGCATTGGTGCTTTTGTAAAAGTTACGTCAATTCAAAAATCTCGTTTGATAAAAGCTCATATAAAAAATGTGCTTGACTTGAAAGTATGTTTGTAAGTATAGTGAAAGTAATAAGCAAGTACATCTGTTTGCAATATAAATGAAAACTATGAAAGAAATGCAAACCGAGTTTTATAGTAGTTCGATCGTTATGATCTACATCCACTCCCAATTCCTCTTCACTCGAGGCTACCGACTTCCACTACCGATTTTCTTTCAATGAGCGAAGATCAACTACCCTTTTATACTTGTTTTCCTTTTCACAGGCTTAGGAGAGAACCTTTACATAACCTTTATACCTCTCTTTTAGACCTCACTCATCCCTTAGAAAGCTTCTAACTCTAGGAGGAAGAGACTCTAAATCCTAAGCGAGTTTTCAATTTTTCTTAAGTATTCTTTCCCCTCCTTTCAACTCAATTTCATGCTATGCCAAGCAGAAATATCTAGGGTATATATAGACCCCAGACGACTTCAAAAATAGAATAAAAAAAGGTCTCATCTCGAGTTTCCTAAGTCTTGATGGTACCAACGCTTGTGCTAGGCGGTACCATTGCTTGTACTTGGTAGTATTACCATCTATAGTATTGACACTGGGTGGTACCATCGCCTAGTCTAATAGTACTACCGCCTAACAAAGCCTCGGAGATTGGGCTCTAGCGGTACCACCACTTGACATGGTGGTACCACTACTTAGCAGCATTAATTATCGGTAGTATCATCGCCTAGTTTGGGCAGTACCACCGCCCAAGCCTCTTGGGAGGCTGAGCCTCAAGTGGTTCTATCGCCCACCCTAGGCGATGCCACCACCTGGCATGGCTCGAAGTGGTGGCCGAGTGGGCCCCCGAATTAAGTTGGCCTAATTCTAACTCAATTATAACTTAAAACTACTTCAATCTAGATAATTATTACAAATCATTAATCTCATGTTGTCCGGCCTATCATTGGTTCATCTAGATTGACCGAACCACTCTAAAATTATGGTGCTCTCTGGTTTGCATTTCTTCTTGCTGCTTACCTTACTGCAAACCTCAATATGTGCTTTACTTATTACTTTTGCTGCACTCCCTTACGAACTCGATTTCAAGTTAAATTTCCGAAAATGGTTTTACGTCGGAAACGATTTCATCATACGAACGTAGTTTTAATCATCGAAAGTTTTTTTTTTACACTAATTCACCCCCCCCCCCCCTCTTAGTGCTCTTGATCCTAACAATTGGTATCAGAGCAGGGTTAACTCTCAAATGGATTAAAATCCAAGAGAGATGGCATACGTCGGAAACCAAGAGGGCCACTCTATTACACGTCCACCCATGTTCAATGGGACAGACTACACCTATTGGAAGACCCGAATGAGGATCTTTCTTATTTCAATGGATTTTGAACTTTGGAATCTTGTCGAAAATGGATTTTCAAAGTCTTCTCTTCCAATGATCGATTGGAATGAATTGGAGAAGAAGACTTTCGCTCTTAATGCAAAGGCTATGAATGCATTATTTTGTGCGCTTGATAAAAATGAGTTCAATCATGTTTCGGTTTGTGAAACTGCGTTTGATATTTGGTATACACTCGAAGTGACTCACGAAGGCACAAGTAGAGTGAAAGAGTCAAAAATCAATCTTTTGATACATTCTTTTGAACTTTTCCGAATGAAACCGAGCGAGACTATTGGCGACAGTACACCCGTTTCACGGATATTGTCAATGGTCTAAATGGACTCGACAAAAGTTTTTTAGATTTTGAGCTTGTAAATAAGATTCTAAGATCCCTTCCTAAGAGTTGGGACCCTAAAGTCACTGCTATTCAAGAGGCTAAAGATTTAAACAACTTTCCTCTTAAAGAACTAATCAGGTCATTAATGACCTATGAAATGACTTGCAAGGCTCATAAAGAGCAAGAAGACATCCTTCCAAAAAACAAGAAGGATATGGCACTTAGAACTTTAGATGACCACTTGAGAGAAAACTCAAGTGATAAGGATTGTGACGATAACTTGGCACTTCTAACAAGGAAATTTAAAAAATTCATTAAGAGAAACAAGTTTAAAAATGACATAAAAAATAAATTTAACCCCAAAAAGGACCAAGTTATTTGCTACGAGTGCAAAAAGCCGGGACACTACAAAAGTAATTATCCCCAAGCCAAGAAGAGAATATCAAAGAAGAAGGTGCTCAAAGCAACGTGGAATGACTCAAGTGCATCTGAAGAAGAGGAGTCCAACACCAAGCAAGTTGCTCATTATGCCCTAATGGCCATCGGAGAGGAGGTAACAAATTTAATTGATACAGATTTATCATTTGATGAATTATTAAATGCCTTCCATGACTTATTTGATGAATGCAAAATAATTAGTAGAAAATATAAACTATTAAAAAAGGAGAGCATGATAGTCTTATTAGTAATTTTGATAAATTAAAAACTAAATATCATGATAGTTTAGCTCCATGTATAAAATGTCATGATATAGAAACTCTCTAAAAAGATAAATTGCTACTTAAGGACACATTGAAGAAATTCGAGGTTGGTAGCAAGTCTTTGAATATGATCCTTACAAATAAGGGTCACGTTCCCAAAAGAAGTGGAATCGAATTTGTGAGAAGTCCTCACCAAAATCCAATCACCTTCATAAAAGGCTATCTTACATGTTCGGCACCAAAGCAAATACAACTTTTGTTGCAAATATTGACATAAAACGTATAATTGTCCATTCAAGAAAATTAGTCCGAACAAACTGATTTGGGTTCCTAAAGGAACCATGATAAACTCTATGCAACATAATAAACAATGTAGATCAGTTTTTGAGGCACCCAAAAGTAAATGGGTATTTAAAAATTATCCTTTCTTGTAGAGACATACATCATCACAAGCTAGGAGTAAGAGATGGTACCTTGATAGTGGATACTCAAGGCATATGACCAGAGATCCATCTCAATTCTCTAAGCTCACTAGTATAGACGAAGGCTATGTCACCTTCGGAGACAACAACAATAGTAAAATTATTGGCAAAGGAACCATAGGTAACAAATCCAACTTCTTTATTAAAGATGTTTTGTTAGTTGATGGTTTAAAACATAACCTCTTGAGCATTAGTCAATTATGTGATAAAGGATATATCATCAAATTCGAATCTAATGCTTGCTTCATTGAAAACCATACAAAAACACATCTATGATTGTATTAAAACAGAATAACGTATACACCATTGACATAAATGATCTTTGCAATGAAATATATTTCTCGGTTTTGAATGAGGATGTTTGGCTTTGGCATAGGAGATTAGGTCATGCTAGCATGAAATGAATCACTTAAATATCATCCAAAGAACTTGTACAAGGAATTCCTCATATTAAGTTCATCAAAGATAATGTGTGTGATGCTTGTCAATTAGGAAAACAAATTAAGGGTAGTTTTAAATCTAAGACTCAAATAAGCACCTCTATGCCCTTACAATTGATCCATATGGACTTGTTCGGACCAATATTTATATCAAGCCTAAGAGGTAGCAAATACGCCTTCGTTATTGTAAATGACTATAGTAGATACACATGGACTTATTTCTTGAAACACAAAAATAAATGCTTTAGATATTTCACTAAGTTTTATAAACTTGTTCAAAATTAAAAGGGTTTTATGATTTCATCAATTCGAAGTGATCACGGTGGTGAATTTCAAGACCGTGATTTTCAAGAATTTTGTGAATCTAATGGATACAACCATAACTTCTCGACTCCAAGAAATCCTCAACAAAATGGAGTAGTAGAAAAAAAGAATAGAAATTTGTAAGAAATGGCAAGAACCATGTTAATATAGCATACCCAAATATTTTTGGGCCGAAGCTATAAACACTGCATGCTATATATTGAATATAGTTCTAGTAAGACTCTTACTCACCAAAACTCTATGAGTTGTGCAACAATAAAAAACCCAATGTTTTATATTTTAAAGTTTTTGGGTATAAGTGTTTTATCTTGAATGAAAAAGATACCTTCGAAAAATTTGATACTAAATCCGATGAAGGAATTTTTCTTGGTTATTCTTCAGTTTCTAAAGCTTTTCGTATCTTCAATAAAAGAACTTTAATTATAGAAGAATCCATTCATGTTGTTTTCAATGAGATTTTTGAAATCAAGAAAAATAATTTTGATGATGATGTTAATTTCGATTCTTTGAATTTAAATAAAACCCCTTCTCTAACTAGCAACTTGGATGCATCCACTTCTGAAACATCCTTACCCAAGGATTGGAAGTATGTAGATGCTCATCCTAAGGAGCTAATTCTAGGAGACACATCTAAGGGGGTTCAAACACGTTATTCTCTTAAAAAATATTTTGCCAACGTCGCTTTTCTCTCCCAAATTGAACATAAATGTATTAACGAAGCCATGAAAGATGATTCACGGATTATTACAGTGCAAGATGAGTTAAATTAATTTGAGAGAAATGAGGTATGGAAGCTTGTTCCTAGGCCAAATGACCATTTAGTTATTGGTACTAAATGGGTCTTTAGAAACAAGCAAGATGAATATGGTATCATGGTTAGAAACAAGGCTAGATAGTGGCCAAAGGTTTCAACCAAGAAGAAGGTATCGACTATAATGAAACCTTCGCTTCTATGGCTAGATTAAAAGCCATAAGGATGCTCCTTGCCTATGCTAGTAATAATAATTTTAAGTTGTTTCAAATGGATATTAAAAGTACTTTTCTTAATGGCTTTATTTCTGAAGTTTATGTTGAACAACCTCCCGGATTTGAAAATAATAGCCTCCCTAATCATATATTTAAATTAACTAAAGCTTTCTACAGTCTAAAACAAGCCCCAAGTGCATGGTATGAGAGACTTAGTAATTTTCTTATTGAAAATAATTTCACAAAAGGCAAGGTCGATACTATATTGTTTATCAAGAATTTTGAAAATAATTTTCGCATTGTTCAGATTTATGTTGATGATATTATCTTTGGTTCTATGAATGAATCTCTTTGTGAATCTTTTGCTAAAACTATGAGTCTCGAATTTGAAATGAGTTTGATGGGAGAATTAACCTTTTGTTTAGGCTTACAAATTAAGCAACTAAGCAATGCCATCTTTATTAGTCAAACTAAATATGCTTTAGATCTGCTGAAAAGATTTAATATGGATAGCTCAAAAGTTATTAACACTCCTATGAGCACCTCCACTAAGTGAGAAGTTGATGAAAGTGGAGAAAGCTTCGATCAAAAAACTTATAGGGGTATGATAGGAAGTTTACTTTACCTCACTACAACTAGACCGGATATCATGTTCAGTGTAGGACTCTGTGCTAGGTTTCAATCGAACTCTAAGATATCTCATCTCAAAGCGGTTAAAAGAATTTTTAGATATCTTAAAGGTACCATAAATCTAGGATTATGGTATCCAAAAACCGAGAATTTTGAGTTAATTGATTATGCTGATGCAGATTTTGCTGGGTGTAGACTAGATAGAAAAAGCACATCAGGAACATGTCAATTTTTGGGACATTCCCTTGTTTCCTGGTCATCTAAGAAACAAAACTCGGTTGCACTATCAAAAACCGAAGCTGAGTATATTGCAGTTAGTGCATGCTGTGCACAAGTTGTATAGATGAAAAACACCGTAGAAGATTATAAAGTCCATCTTAAAAACATTCCCATTAAATGTGATAACACAAGTGGAATATGTTTAACAAAGAATCTCATTCAACATTCAAGAACAAAACATATTGATATTAGATATCACTTTATACGAGATCATGTCACTAATAATGATGTAATCATAGAGTTCATTGATACTAAGTATCAACTAGCTGATTTTTTACAAAACCTCTAAGTGAAGAATAATTTGATTTCATTAGAAGAGAATTAAGAATGTTATTATATCCAAATGCATGAACTTGTTAAGATTATTTTTCGGACTTTTTTTATTTAATGATCAAATCACTTAATTGCCATGATGATTTTACACAATTACATGCCTTAATTACATGTTGGAAATTATGTGTTTTAGATACAAAAAATTCCATGATAATAAGCATGTTTTATCTTCATGATTGAATTTTAAAATCTATAGCAAAACCTTATATGAATGCATGAAAGTATTAAATTTCATTTTCGGATCTTCTTGATCCTAACAATCGGATTTTCTCGATATATTATTCTCTTCTGGACTTAATAAACATATGTTATATCGAGTTTGAATCATATTATTGATTTTTGACATATGGAATCAACTAGCAAATGCATCTCTCATAGACTTATCATGTGAAAAATATCTTTCGAATGGATTTGATGATTCTTTCTTATATCTTTTGAGAAATAGTTCTATGTGCAAAGATTTGATTCACACACATATCTTGATCCTTGTAAAAATGAAGCGTACTTTAATATCTTATCAATTTTAACTTCGGGTAAGCTCACAAATGACTTTCCTCCTTCATGCAAAAAGATAATAACAAATAAAGAGGAAGAAGTAATGAAAGTTATCTCCATGTCATGTTTTTCTTGAGATATTTGTATAATTGGTATCCGATCCCTCATTGTTGAAAAATGACATAAACCAAGTTAAAATTTGCTTATATCATTCTCCTTTTTGTTGATGACAAAGGGGGAGAAATATATGAATTGACACTATGAGTGTCATATTTGAATAAAAAATATATGAATTGATGCTATGAGTACCATATTTGAATTTAATGCTATATGAATTGATGCTATGAGTGCAATACTTAAATTTGAATTATGTTGAGATATCAAAAGCTTACATCGAAATATATGATAAATTGGTGATAGAATTGCTATGATTGTCATATTTGCACTATGTTATTGCCATATTTGAACTATGCTAAGATATCTAGAGCTTACATCATAATTCTATCAATTGATATCTTGTCATGTGATGAAATGCTATGATTGCTAAACACTTGAAATATTTGTATTATGTTAAGATATCAAGAATTTACATCAAAATTTTACATGTTGATATCTTATCATATGATGAATTGCTACCATTGCTATCTTTCACATTTGAAATGTAAAACCTGAAAATGGATGTCAAGCCTTAACATCATTTTCAAAGAAATACATCATGATAGGAATCATGATGAGAGTATTGATAAGGTTAAACAATCTTAACTTATCAATATGTCTCTTGAATTCAAAGGCTTTGAATTCAAGAATGACTTATCTCAAGTATGGCATATAGATAGGAGGAGTTGAGGTTAACTCCATTATCAATTAATTGTCATCATAAAAAAGAGGGAGATTGTTGAATCTCGGATTTTAATGATGAAGTCAATTGTCATTTGTTATCTAATCTATATAATGAGATAAGTATGCAGGATTAACTATGATGGCAGTAAGACATGCAGTAGGAGTAGCGCCGAAGTCAAGACCATGATCATGTTGGGGGTTCGAGAGGTCGACGGAAGTCCGGACGGTCGTCGGAGGTTCTGTAGGAACAAATCTGAGAAGTCCAGGAGTTTGCCAAAGAAGCTAATCGAAACTCGCCAAGTGGATCGTCACAAGTCCAAGAGTTTGCTGAAAGTTCGCCGGAGCATCGCCGAGGGTTCATCAGATGTTCATCGGAAGTTCACCGAAAGTTCGCCAGAAGAAGCGATTGACACACCGGAGCAAATTACAGTAAATGTCTTAAGAAATATCGTAGTTAGCATGTAAATTAATCTAGGAATGGGAGGTAATCCCATTAACTTAATTTGGGAGCAATTGGGCCCTTGATAGACCCAAATTGGGCCGAATGGATCAGCCCATTAGGACCCAGATTTCCTGGCCGACGGTGGCACCGCCCAAGAGCTCAGGAAAGTTGGGCGGTGGTACCGCTTGGGTTTAGTCTCTGAGCGAGACTAGGCGATGGTACCGCCCCTATCAGGTGGTGGTACTACTTGGGCTCAGTCTTCGAGCGAGACTAGGCGGTGGTACCGCCCCTATTAGATGGTGGTACCGCCTGAGCTCGATCTCCGAGATGTAGTACCACCCAGTTATGGTGGTAGTACCATCAGGACCCTAGAAATCCGAGAGATGACATTTTTTAGCTCCAAATTCAAACCAGTTTGGGGCCTATATAAACTTCACCCTTTCCTGCATGAAAGGGTACCAAAAATCCAATCTTACTATGTGATTTTTAGAGCTCAAAAGTGTTGTATAAGCTAAAAGTTCTCCTCCCTCTTTTCTTCCAAGTTTCAATCATTCAAGAGAGGAGTAAAAATTTTGTAAGGGTTGTCTCCTAAGCCCGTCAAAAGGAGTGAAACTATAAAAGGGTGGTTGGCCTTCGCCAATTGAAGAAAGGCCTCTAGTGGGCGTCATTAACTTCGTCGGAGGAGGAAGCCAAAAGTGGATGTAGGTCAAGATCGACCAAACCACTCTAAAATTACGGTGCTCTTTGGTTTGCATTTCTTCTTACTGCTTACCTTATTACAAACCTCCATATGTGCTTTACTTCCTTATTACTTTTGCTGCACTCCCTTATGAACTCGCTTTCAAGTGAAGTTTCCGAAAACGGTTTTACATCAGAAATGATTTCATCGTACGAACGTAGTTTTAATCGTCGAAAGATTTTTCGCTGCACTAATTCCCCCCCCCCTATTAGTGCTCTTAATCCTAACAAACACAACTATTCGCTATGAATGCAAGAAGAAGGAAGCTCTTTGGAATGAATCAAGCTCCTTTGAAAATAAGTAGAAAATCAATAAAGGCGTAGTGGTAAACTACACCTTAACGACTTTCTACAACGAGGTAAACAACTCAAACGAAACTTTCTTAGTTTACTTTGAAATTACTTGATGTTCTTCATGAATTTTTTTTAATTTAGTTTTTTTTAATTAAAAAAATATCTAAATTTCTTTTTAAAAATTACTTGTTTGATAATGTAATAAAAATGTAAAAATTGGGATAATTCTAGTAATTTTGAAAATGATAATAAAAATTATATATTTTATATTAAAATATTAAAATATTAAATATAAATCTAATGCTTGTACACCTAACAAGATTAATCATATTGTTTCTCAATTTTAATTAAAGATGCTCTATGATTAATGAAATCAAGTTTTCATTTGAAGTAATGATTTGATATCATGCTCAATAAGTTTATATTTCGAATTTATGCATGATGATTCTTGCGATTTATGGATTATTAATTTTTACCATAATGAAAGTGGCTTTTTCGTTTTTATAAAAGATACATGTCTTGATTTGGCATAAATGACAAAGGCATGCTTATATGAAATAATGTAAGAATCATGCTTGATAATTTTATATTTAAATTATGCTTTATGGTTTATTGATCTTGATGATTTCTATGATGAGATTTTCTTTTTTGATTTTAAATCATGATGTATGGTGGGGGGGGAGGGGAGTGATGGGGGGAAGAGAGGAATTCATTTTCCATCTTATTGATTTTTCATTAATGAATCCATGTATATTATGCTTTAATGAATCTCATAGATTATGAAAATGATTTAAATTTAATGGATTTTATCGAAATTATGATCTTGATTTCTTGTGATTTATAACTTGAAATCGTTTATGAATCAAGATCTTGTTTTTTGAACTCCCATATTTCTTCTTATCGTTTACTAAAAGAGGAAAATTTCCTAAATGAGTCATGATTTTTCGGAATTACAATTTTTATGATTCATAATGAATTGAGAGATTTTATATGCATGAATTAATATCTTGTTCTCCTACAAGATTGAATAAATTTTATCTATATCATGATTTCCTAAGAATTCTTTTCATTATTTATTTAAGAGGAGATTTATTAAAATGAATCATGGTTTCTCTTAATTTCTCAGAATTATAACTTGAAAATTCTTTTTATAAATTGAGATTGTCTACTATGATTTTTTCTTTTCGCTATTTGAGTTATCAAAAAGAATCATAATATATCTCTTGATATTCACAATTTGTATTCATGATTTGTATATCTCATCACCAAAATTCTCTTAATATTTTTCATGTGATGATATGAAATTATGCATGAAATACTCATGAATTTATGCAAATAAATGAGAAGTTATGATCATGAATGATAGGATATAATATAATTTGACATTTAGATACCATCATGATATGAAATGTTATGATTTATTACCAAAATGATGTATCATGAATACGTAAATATCATGCATGATATGCCCAAGGTGATTGATTTATTTATGTCATGCATGACGTAAGGATACCATATGCAAAGTTTTAAAATTGTGCATGTTGTAAATTGAAACCATAATGGTGCACAAACATATTGAAATAATGATTGAAACATTAGTGTAATTATGAATGATGGTTTGATATTATGCATGCAATACTTTAATTTACGATAATGATGCATGCAATGATAAAATATTCATGATAAAAAATTATTTTGATATTCATAACTTGATTTTTTTATTATTCAACCTTTGTCATGATTTGAAAATTGTTGTAAAGGGAAAAAGAGATATAAAACTATATTCTTTCTTTCTCTTTGACAATGACAAAGGAGGAGAAAAATTGCTAGCTCAAGATGTAAAATTTGGAAACTTGCACATTGCAAAAGAAGCAAACTTGCTATCTTGCTCATCTCAAAAGAGAAGCAAGAAGTGCTATCTTGCAAATCTCAAGATGCACAAATGCAAACTTATAAAATTTATAATTTTGCACATCATTAAAATTTCTGATGATTTGATGATTATGCATGTTCTAAAATGTTGTAAGATTCACTAGCTTGCATGATATAGAACTTGCTATCTTAAACATTACCAAGAAGTGCTATCTTGCCTATCTTAAGAAGCAAAAAATGTTAACTTGCACATATCAAAACTTATAGCAAGAGTTACTTTCTTGAACATATCAAAATTGCTAGCTTGCATGTTTTAAAATGTTGTAAAATTTTGCTAACTTATACTTTGCAAAGGAAGCAAAAATGGCACTTATCAAAAGAGAAGAAAGAGTTTGCTTTCTTGAATATCACTATCTTGCCAATCTCAAGAAGCAAAACTTGCAACTTGCACATTGATATAGAAAGCAAGAATCACCTTACACACTTTAATAAGAAAGTTATCTTACATTTACTTTCGAAATTTTTGCTAGCTTGTATAAACTTGCTATTTTACTATCTTGCATATATATAACTTGATATTATGTTTTTCATGCAATGATTTGACATTATATCTCAAACACTTGATAGTTGAAACTTCTCCCTTTTTATTGATGACAAAGGGGGAGAAGTATGATCATGTTATGACGTGTTGCAAATATTCATGATGAAATTTACAATGACTTGAATTTAGCTTGAATCCAAGGTTTTATCAATACGACATATTGATAGAGAGAGTTTGTTTAAACTCCGGGAGTTAAGATTAACTCTGTCATCAATTGGTTGTCATCATCAAAAAGGGAGAGATTGTTGAATCTCGGATTTTGATGACGAAACCAATTGATAGTATTTATGATTTGATTTGTGTTTTGAGTGACACAAGATGTTTCGATTAGGGAGAGATAATTAAAGCAGGAAGAATCATGTTGGGCCGAAAGAAAACATGTTAGAAGATTGGACGTTGGGCCGGAGGATCGGTCAACGTATCGATAGAAGGCCATGGATTCGGGCATCGGTCCAAGAAGAATAGATATTGTGCCAAGGATATCAGAATTACGGAGGTCAACTGGCCGATTGGGCAATAGGCTGCAAGATCGGATGATGCACCGAAGAATCAGACGAAGTGTCGATAGACCAATGACATGCCAAACAACATGATTCATGCTTAGTAATAATTATCTAGATCGAAGTATGTTTTTGTGTGTGCAGGACTAACTATGATAGCAAGGCATAAAGCAAAATGAAGTCCCGGAGTCAAGAACACGATTTCGTTGGGAGTTCGAGAGTTTGTCGGAAGTTCGGACATTCGTCGGAAGTTCTACCGGAACCAACCGAGAAGTCCAGAAGCTTGCCAAAGAAGCTTATTAGAACTCATTAAGAAGATCATCGTGAAGTCTAGGAGCTTATCGGAACATTGCTGAGAGATCGTCGGAAGTTCGTCGGAATATCACCAGAAGAAACCGGACTTATCTTGCTTAGATTATGTCTTAAGAATCATAGTTAGCATATAATTGGAGTTGGGATTGGGAGGTAATCCTATCAACTCTGTTAGATGCCAACTAGGCCTGAAGTTAGACTGGTTTGGGCCAAATTCAAGGCCCAACTAGGGTGCTAAAACCCTGGCCGACGGTGGTGTCGCCAGGGCCGATGATAGCATCATCAGGGCTAGCGATGGCACCACTTAGGGAATAGCACCCTAGGAAACCTAGGTGGTGGTACCGCCCAGGCTGGGCGGTGGTACCACTGGTAGTAATGCTGCCAATAGTGGTACTGCCCCTGTTCGGCTGTGGTACCTCCCAGAGTCAGATCCTACGATGGTAGTACCGCCTAGGAATGGCGGTGGAACCGTCGGTACCCAGAAAACCTAGGATGAGACCTTTTTAGGCTCCAAGTTTGAATCAACTTGAAGCCTATAAATACTCCTTTCATCCCTGGTTAACATACATAAGCACAGAGTATTTAAAAATGAGAAAACGTTATTGCAATCACTAGAGAAATCCCCTCCTATAGTCTAAGTTTAGAATTCTGTTTAGGAGGAGTGTGTGCTTGTAAAGGTTGTCTCCTAAACTTGTGAAAATGAGAAGAGGGGTGTAAAAGGTGGTTGGTCTTCGCCTATTGAAGGAAGACCAATAGTGGATGCTGATGGTGTCGACGGAAGAGGAATCAACGGAGTGGATGTAGGTCATGACGATCGAAATACTATAAAAGTCTGGTTTGTGTTTCCTTTAAGCACTTTACTTTTATAGCCAACTGCCTCTCCTCTTTACTGTGCTTTTACTATACCTACACTCGTATACGCTTTCAAGTTTCCGAAATCGATTTTCAACGTACGAAAAAATTTTCAGAACTGACATTTTTACCGCTGCACTAATTCACTCCCCCCTCTTAGTGTTGAGTCATTCCTAACACCAATAAGTTCTTCGAGTGGAAACTTGTTTAAGTCTTTTCCCTCTTGTATTGTAGTTACTTTTGAATCCTAATTTTTAGAAAGAGATCGTAAAACATTATTAACAAGTTCAAGATTCGAAAAGTATTTGCCAAGAGCTTTTAAATCATTAACAACATCCGTAAATCAGATATATATATCTCTAATGGTTTCGCTTGGTTTTGCTAGTCATAGGTGCCCAGCAAGCCAATCACGTGAGTGATGGCACGTGTGACTTGATACAGAATCTTTTTGCTTATTATATTTTGGCGTATATCACTTTATAACTATTGCATAAATGCATATATATATTGTGATGTCCTTGGATTTGTGCAATGGGAATCGGATCGTGATGAGATCACGATAATGAGATCGATTCACCTTTAAACACATATCCTAAATAATCCCGGTCATAGGTTACTCGAGAGGGACATCGTGATAACTTAGGATAGACTGGTGTCTTTGTATACCCGTCCATATGATGGATGCAGCTAGTCTCATAGCTACTCGTGTAGGGACACTAGGGATCTGATGCAGTGCTCATTGGAGAATGAGTTCACGATTGATCCGCTTACGGAATCTTTGGATGGTTGATGATGCCTTATTGTCGACGGCGATTCCGTAGTCCTAGTGGTGTATATCGGTCCTTAGACTTGAGACACCAAGGATGTCTTGTATGAGTGCTCCCCTTTTTGATACCGGACTTATAGGTTTGGCTGTCCCGGATCTAAAATACTTTGGTCATTGGGAGTGGTAGTCGACCCTTACGAGGGCTATTGAGTGTCGATAGAGGATCATCCACTCTCGGCGTCATGAGAGGAATATCTCATGTGTTCTTGCCTTTGAACAAATCCCTGGCCAAGGTCATTGGGTTGAGAGAGAAAGAGTTCTCAGGGAGAATCCGATTAGAGCGAGACTTCGTAGTAGAAACCGTATGAGTCCGACAACACCATGCTTGATATACGGTCTCGGGATATTAGATGGATGAGGGACTATAGGCACATGGTAGCGAGGACAGACAGGTCCAATGGATTGGATTCCCCAGATCGTGCGGGGACTACGGCAGTAGTGGCGAAAGCACGTCCGTAGTCGATGAGTCGAGTGAATTATTACAAAGATAATAATTCTTTGAGTTAGAAAGGAGTTTCGGCGGGTATGACTCACGGCCAGCTCGATATTGGGCCTAGAGGGTCACACACATATGGTAGGCATTGCGATGAGTAGAGGTTCGGTTATGAGATATCCGACGGAGCCCTTGTCTTATTGGATGCAGATCCAATACCCACTAGGGAAGGACCCATTAGGGTTTGACACGGGATCTCTATAAATAGGAGGGATTCACAGACCTCATAGGCTAGAGTCTTTGCTTGCCTTTCCTATTCTCCTCCTCCCTCTCCACCTCAGAGGCACGGAGTTTTGAGGAAGGTAAATGCAACCTGCTATGTGGATCACCGCTAGAGAGGAGGGCGCTTGACCTCCTTCACCCTCTCCTAAGGATCTGCAAGGAAACAGGGATATCGATCTCCCTAGGTAACACAATCTCTATCGCAGTTTTTGTGTTTTATGATTTTTTTAAGACCAATCTTCGCACTGACGAGCGAACATCTTTTTGGGAATCGGAGATTTTTGTTTTCTTGTTCTTCCATTGCGATATGATGTAAGCCCCATGATTTCCCAACGGTGGTATCGAGCCGGGTTGTTCGTGCGAATGATTGGTTTTGAACTAGGCGTGTGTTGTGTTTAGGAAGAATATTGGCGTCAAAATCGTTGGCTTTAAAAGCGAGGAAGGGCGACAACGGTTGCTGCCCTCGATCTGCATGCTGACCACCACTGCGGCGCGGCGAAGAACCGAGCACCCTGCACCGGCATTGCATGCAAAGCGGCAGCTGCTGGCAACCACCAGTGGTCTGCTGCAGCAGGCTTTGGGCGGTGAGTGGCGACCCATGGGTAGAGGCACTGGCTGCGGCCCGTGACCCATGCGGAAGCGAGGCGGCCTGGGAAGCAAAGCGGGTGAGGAACCACCATGAGCGGCGGCGCTTGTGGCGTTGCTCAACCGGCAAAAACCCCAGCAGAGGCGGCCGCCAATGAGGCAGCACCGCTCTGCGTACGCCTAGCGGGCAGAAGCCTTACGGAGGCGGCGGCGCCCGGGGCGCCCCTGGCAATGCATAGCGCCCCAATGAGCATGCCGCTTCTTGGCGAGGGCGCCGCCTCGCCCTCGCCCCCATTTGCCGCCCATGGTGGTGGTGGCGGCAACAACAGAGGGAATTAGGGTTTTGGGCAAAAGGACAATTTTGCCCCTGTGAATTTAATGAAATTCCAGTTTACATCTTTTATCCAAATTAAAAAAATACCCTTAGGAATTGAGAAATTCCCTACATGTCGATTTGAGAAAAAATATTAATTAATTAAAAGGTTTAGTTGATTATTATTTTTATTATTATCTAGTAGTCCTACATAATGATGATTATTTATACATGTGATGTATGATGTGTGGACCGGATGATCATGGACCGTGTGATGTGTGTACTTGTGATTATTATTATTGAGGTCTGCGAACCTCCATTATATTTTTCGTTTATTAGCGGGCCTGCGTGCCTATGATTAAGTTGTAATTACATGAGGAGGCGCGGGAGGAGCGTGAATGCGATAAGCGGGACCCACGAGACGGACGATCGTGATGCATGGAGATGCATCAAGATGTCGACGAACCAAACGAGGGCGAGATGGACGATCACGGGGCATGGAGATGCACCGTTGCACACATAGATCTTGATGTGAGTGATTAGGCCCCCGCTCGGCTCGGGCCTAATCATATTAGGTTGTGGTCAATGATTATCTGATGTGATTGCTTATACACATACTAGATATGTATATATATTTGCATGCGATGTAGATATATATTAAATATGTATATGTGTGACATGTCATATTAGGAGACCAAATTATAAAAACATCTCTCGATAATATTAAGTCGGTAAACGTGAGGCAATTAGATTGACCCACGTGGCCTTCCATCGTTATAAGTAGGAACCGATTCCCGGTGTAGGTTGAGTTGTTCGAGTCCCTCGAGACTCACCTATATCGCGATTCGCTATCTTGCTTATGACATAGAGATGTCACCGGTGACCTGAGGACATAGTATGCTTGGTCGAGTCCCTCGAGGGTATATCATCAAATCAGACTCATCTTGTAACGAAGGTGTTGACTTAACCGAGCATCATGGTTGGTCGAGTCCCTCGAGGCCATGGTGATTCGGAGGCCGAACAGGACGGGAATCACAAGGAGTTGTGATCGGCAAGAGTTGCCTACCTTTTATGCTTAGTGTGATTGGTCGAGTCCCTCGAGGTTACACTAAGACGCCGATTGGATCCCTGATCCCCACTAGAAGTCTGCTTGGAGACTTCCGTTTCAATCTTTGAGGGTGTCGGCGTGACTCGTTAGTAAAATAGTGGGAGCATATTAAGATAGAAGTCCATATCTTTATAGTTTATTTCTTGCAAAATCTGCATGTTATTCATTTCGCTACATCTTTATTTTCAGAAAATATCGTTTTCAAATCCCTTACGTGGCATACTTGATGTCAACCGCCTCATTGGTCCAAATTATACGGATTGGCTCGTGGCGAGAATTGTTCTCCTGGCCGAAAAAAAAATCGTATGCGTCCTTGATCTGATGATGCCTACGCAGAAGAAGGGCAAGCGAGGATGAGATCGCCGCTCACGTAAAGTACATTGATGACTCCACTCTTGCTCGATTGCTATATGTTGGGCTCTATGACTCGAGTTCTGAGAGACAACATGAAAAGATGGATGCGGATCCATTCTCCTACATGTCCGAAAAATTGTTTGAGGAACAGGGAAGGACTCAACGATATGAGATATCCAAGAGCCTTTTTTCAGCTAGGATGACTGAGGGGACACCGGTTCAGAACCATGTCCTAAAGATGATTGAGTAGATAGAGAAACTCACAGGTCTAGGAATGGTCCTAGAGGATAACTTGTGTGTGGACATTGTGCTTCATTCCGACCAGATTCCTTTTCACGGTTCATAATGAATTTTAATATGAACAAGCTTGAGGTGACTCTCGAGCTCCTCAATATGTTGAGGGAGGCAGAAAGTACTATTAAGAAAGAGAAGCCAGTTTCTACAATTGGTGAGACCAAAAAAGAAAAGGAAAGCGAAAGGTCCCTTAAGAAGGGAAAGGGCAAGGGCAAACAAGGTAAAGCAAAGGTTGCTAAGAAAGACCCAAACAAAGGACAAAGGCCAGTGCTTCCACTATGGTAAAGATGGGCATTGGAAGAGAAACTGCAAAGAGTACCTTCTGAGAAAGGGCTGAAACAAAAAAGCTTGATGAAGCTTGGGTACATTCATGATCGGTCTCCATTTGTGGGACTCTTATGATAACACATGGGTATTGGATGCCGGTAGTGCTTATCATATATGTAATTCGTTGCAGGGTTCGGGCAAGGCCTAGGAGACTACAGAGAGAGGAGATGGACCTCAAGATGGGTAATGGAGCAAAAGTTCTTGTATTAGCTGTTGGCGAGGTCACCCTACATCGCCTAGTGGAGCTTTTATTGCATTAGATGCATGTTATTTTGTTCCATCTATTATCAAAAACATTATCTCCATTTCATGTATATGAGTTAGTGGATATAAATTTGTTTTTGAGAACAATGGTTGTTGATATTATTAGATGATAAGATCATCACGAAAGGAACATTGCATAATGGTTTATTTATGTTAGACACCACTCCACATATCATGAATGTAAATGTGTCCAAAAGGAAACGAGATGAGTTGAGCAGTGCATACGTGGCATTGTAGTCTAGGTCACATCCATGAAAGAAGGATTCAAAAGTTGCTAAATGATGGATATCTAGATCCATTCGACTATGTGTCATATGCGACTTGTGAGCCTTGCATTTCGTGGAAAAGCCCGACCAAATCTCCATTTAGTAGAATCTGGAGAGAGAGCCAATGAGTTGTTGGAACTCATACATAGTGATGTATGTGGACCCATGTCAACTCATGCCATTGGAGGTTACTCCTACTTCATTACATTTTCTTGATGATTTCTCAAGGTATGGATATGTGTACTTAATGAAGTACAAGTTCGAGGCCTTTGAGAAATTCAGAGAGTATAAGAATGAGGTGGAGAATCATCGGTGGAAAGAGTATGAAAACTCTTGATCGGATCGAGGAGGAGGTGAATACTTAAGTACATAGTTTACTTCGGTTCCTCAAGGACCATGGGATATTATCCCAATGGACACCTCCTTATATACACCTCAGCTCAATGGTGTCTCTGAAAGGAGAAATCGTACATTATTAGATATGGTACGGTCCATGATGAGTTTATTGACCTACCCATCTCATTAGGGGATATGCCCTAGAAACCGCATGACTTACCTTTCTTCGAACAGAGTTCCAACTAAGTCGGTAGTGTCTACACCATATGAGATATGGAAAGGGAAGAAGCTGATCTTAAGGTTGTTAAGATCTGGGGCTGCCCTGCCCATGTTAAAAAAAACACAACCCGATAAGTTAGAATCAAGGACAGAGCGATGCAAATTTGTGGGATACCCCAAGGAAACTTGTGGGTATTATTTCTATCATCTCGAGGACCAAAAGGTCTTTGTAGCTAAAGAGAGCAGTGTTCCTTGAGAAGGAACACATTCGGGACGGAGATAGTGGGAGAATGATAGAATTGGCGAGGTTGGAGAACCAAGCTCAAGCACCATTCTGACCGAAATGTTGGGGTACCTAATACACAAGTATCAACTTTACGACATGTCGATAGAGTATCCCATCCTCTGAGAGAGATATGTGGGACATATTAGAGCAGAAGATGTAGAGGATATTGATCCTCGGACCTCTGAGGAGGCTATTATGAGTATAGACTCGGGAAGTGGAAAGAAGCCATGAATTCGAGATGGATTCTATGTACTCCAATAAGGTTTGGAACTTTGTTGATGCTAGAAGGTATTATACCCATCGGTTGCAAGTGGATCTTTAAGAAAAAGATCGGAGTAGATGGAAAGGTAGAGACCTATAAAGCAAGGCTAGTGGCTAAGGGGTATCGTCAAAGGCAAGGTGTTGACTACGACGAAACTTTCTCACCCGTAGCAATGCTAAAATCCATTAGAATTCTATTGGCTATTGCAGCACACTATGATTATGAGATCTGGCAGATGGATGTGAAAACCGCATTCCTCAACGGGAACCTCGAGGAGGAGGTGTATATGATGCAACCTGAGGGATTCGTGTCCAAGAACTACCCAGATAAGGTGTGTAGGTTGCTTAGATCCATTTATGGACTAAAGCAAGCTTCCCGAAGTTGGAACATAAGATTTGATGAGGCAATCAGATCTTATGACTTCGTTAAGAATGAAGATGAGCCTTGTGTATACAGAAAGGAAAGTGGGAGCGCTATCACCTTTTTGGTGTTATATGTGGATGACATCCTCATCATTGGGAATGACATAAGAATGCTATCCATAGTAAAGGCTTGGTTATCTAGACACTTCTCCATGAAGGACTTAGGGGAAGCATCTTATATCTTGGGGATTAGAATCTATAGAGATAGATCCAAGAGGATGCTTGGCTTGTCCTAGTCCAGGTACATAGAAACTATTGTCAAAAGGTTTGGCATGGAAAATTCCAAGAGAGGTCTCATACCGATGAGATATGGGATATCGCTTTCTACGAATATGTCCCCAAAGACTCCAGAAGAAAAGGCGAACATGGATATGATACCTTATGCATTAGCAATAGGGTCTATCATGTATGCCATGCTATATACTAGGCCTGATATAACGCATGCTCTGAGTGACACGAGCAGGTATCAGGCGGATCCAGGCTTGGAGCACTGGAAAACAGTAAAGTGTATCCTTAAGTACTTGAGAAGGACTAAGGATCTTTTACTAGTATATGGAGGTAATAGCCTTAAGGTTGAAGGCTACACTGACTCAAGTTTTCAGTCTGATGTCGATGATAGCAAGTCGAATTTCGGGGTATGTGTACACCTTGAATGGAGGAGCAAGTGTCTTTGGAAGAGTTCTAAGCAAGATACCACTGCCGACTTCGACCACGAGGCGGATACATTGCTGCATCAGATGCAGAAAAGGAGAGTCTGGTTGAAGAAGTTTATCTGATTTGGGAGTCGTCTTTGGGTAGCTTAAGAGCCATCTCCCTATATTGCGACAACAATGGGGCAATTGCTCAAGCCGAAGGAACCTAGGTCTCATTAGAAATCTAAGCATGTTCGAGGAGGTTCCACCTTATCAAAGAGATCGTGATTTCGAGGAGATGTAGCAGTGGAAAGAGTTCCATCCTAAGAAGATAACATTGCAGATCCAATCGACAAAGCCGTTGTCTCATTTTGTCTTTGGCGTCACAAGGGTCCGATGGGGATCGGACACATAGGTGATTGGCTTTAGGTCAAGTGGGAGATTGCTAGTCATAGGTGCCCAAACAAGCCAATCACGTGAGTGATGGCACGTGTGACTTGATACGTAATCTTTTTTTGCTTATTATATTTTGGCGTATATCACTTTATAACTATTGCATAAATGCATATATATATTGTGATGTCCTTGGATTTGTGCAATGGGAATCGGATCGTGATGAGATCACGATAATGAGATCGATTCACCTTTAAACACATATCCTAAATAATCCCGGTCATAGGTTTTTCGAGAGGGACATCGTGATAACCGGATACTAGTGTCTTTGTATACCGTCCATATGATGGATGCAGG
Source organism: Musa schizocarpa (assembly GCA_900464855.2). Classification (NCBI taxonomy): domain Eukaryota; kingdom Viridiplantae; phylum Streptophyta; class Magnoliopsida; order Zingiberales; family Musaceae; genus Musa; species Musa schizocarpa. The sequence continues at coordinate 23,827,478 of LS990915.1, forward strand.
CTGGTCTCATAGCTGCTCGTGTAGGGACACTAGGGATATAGTACAGTGCTCATTGGAGAATGAGTTCTCGATTGATCCGCTTACGGAATCTTTGGATGGTTGATGATGCCTTATTGTCAAACAGTGATTCCGTAGTCCTAGTGGTGTATCTGGTCCTTAGACTTGAGACACCAAGGATGTCTGTATGAGTGCTCCACTCTTTGATACCAGATTTATAGGTTTGGTTGTCCCGGATCTAGTACTGGTGGTCATTAGGAGTGGTAGTCGACCTTACGAGGGCTATTGAGTGTCGATAGAGGATCATCCACTCTCGGCGTCATGAGAGGAATATCCCATGTGTTCTTGCTCGCAGACAAATCCCTAGCCGGGGTCATTTGGGTTGAGAGAGAAAGAGTTCTCCGGGAGAAATCCGATTAGAGCGAGACTCAGTAGAAACCGTATGGGTCCGACAACACCATGCTCGATATACGGTCTACGGGATATTAGATGGATGAGGGACTATAGGTACATGGTAAGCGAGGACGCACAGGTCCAATGGATTGGATTCCCTCAGATCGTCACGGGGACTACAGTAGTGGCCTAATACGTCCCAGTAGTCGATGAGTCGAGTAAATTATTACAGAGATAATAATTCACTTTGAGTTAGAAGGAGTTCGGACGGTATGACTCACGGCCAGCTTCGATATTGGGCCTAGAGGGTCACACACATATGGTAGGCATTGCGATGAGTAGAGAGGTTCGGATATGAGATATCCGCCGGAGCCCTTGTCTTATTGGATGCAGATCCAATACCCACTAGGGAAGGACCCATTAGGGTTTGACACGGGATCTCTATAAATAGGAGGGATTAGCAGCCTCATAGGCTAGAGTCTTTGCTTACCTTTCCTATTCTCCTCTCCCTCTCCACCTCGGAGGCCTGGAGTTTTTGAGAAGGGTCGTCGCCCACCCCTTTGTGTGGATCACCGCTAGCTAGAGGAGGCGCTTGACCTCCTTCACCCTCTCCTAAGGATCTGCAAGGAAACAGGGATATACGATCTCCCTAGGTAACACAATCTCTATACGCAGTTTTGTGTTTTGCGGATTTTTGCGCACCAATCTTTGCACGACGACGAACATCTTTTTGGGAATCGGGGATTTTTGTTTTCTTGTTCTTCCGCTGTGCATATGATGTCGCCCCCCATGATTTCCCAACAGGTTTCATATGAAATAACTCAAAATCATGCATCAAAAGATTTATTTTAGAATCTCTAACTCTACTAGTACCTTCGTGTGTAATATCGTGCGCAGTTTCGCAAATAGAAACCCAATTAAATTTATTTTTATCTAGAGCACAAAATAAAGTGTTTATCGCTTTAGCATTAAAGAAAAAGTTTTCTTCTCTAAATCTTTCTATTTGTTCATTGGATTAAAAGACTTTTAAAAATTATTTTCAATGATATTTCATAAATTGAAATATAAAGAAAGTAAGAAATATCTCATTCAAGTTTTCCAATACGTATAGTCAGTTCCATTGAACATAGGAGTGATAGAAAAACCTCTTGATTACCGAAAAAAGCCATCTATCTTGGGTGTTAGACCAATGAAAATGTGTTTGACTTGAAAGTGTGTTCGTAAGCGTAGTGAAAGTAATAAGCAAGTAAATCAGTTTGTAATATAAATAAAAAGCATAAAAGAAATATAAACCTAGTTTTATGGTGGTTCGATCGTCATGACCTATATCCACTCCCGATTCCTCTTCACTCGAGGCCACCAGCTTCCTCTACCGATCTTCTTTCAATGAACAAAGATCAACTACCCTTTTACACTCTTTCTCCTTTTCACAAGCTCAGGAGAGAACTTTTATAGAACCTTTACACCTCTCTTTTAGACCTCACTTCTCCCTTAGAAAACTTTTAACTCTATGAGGAAGAGTTTCTAATTTTTTTCAAGTATTCTTTCTCTCCTTTCAACTTAATTTTGTGCTATGCCAAGAAAAAATATCTAGGGTATTTATAGACCCCAAATAGTTTAAAAAATAGAGCCAAAAAAAGTCTCGTACTGGGTTTCCTAGGTCCTAGTAGTACCACCGCTTGTGTTGGGCGATTCTACCACATGCAACACTGACACTAGGCAATACTAATGCCCAGTCTAGTGGTACTATTACTTGATAGAGCCTCGAAGACTAGGCTCTGGTGGTACCATCGCCTGATAGAGAGGTACTACCGCTTGACAATATTAACTGCCGGTGGTACCACCGTCTAGTTTGGGCGATGCCACCGCTTGACATGGCTCCAAGTGGTCAAGTGGGATATCTATCCAACCCAACTCAACTCTAACTTAGGCATAATGGCCCCCTAATTGAGTTGGCATAATTCTAACCTATTTACAACTTAAAACTATTTTGATCTAGACAATTATTACAAAGCACTAATCTCATATTGCCCGGCATGTCATTGATTCATTGACACTTCGTCCAATCCTTTGGCACATCATCATCTTTTGTGGTCTTTTGCCGAATTGACATGTTGACCTCCGCAACTCCAATCTTTTTGCGTAATGTTCGCTCTTCTAAGCTTGATGCCTGAACTCATGACACAAAGCTTTCTACCGACACGTCGATCGATCCTCCGACTCGACCTCTAATCTTTTGACATGTTCCACTCCGGCTCAACATTGATTTTTCTTACTTTAATTGTCTTTTCATGATCAAAGCTAGTTTTGCATCACTCAAAATGTAAATTAGATCATAAACTCTATCAATTAATTTCATCATCAAAATCCGAGATTTAACAAGTGCCACCACTTGACATGGCTCCAAGTGGCTGAATAGGCCATCTAATCGACCCATTTCAGCTTTGTTTAGGGCTCAGTTAACCCCAAATTGAGTTAGTAAGATTTCTTCTAAAACTAACTCAAATTAAAATCCTAACTACGATAATTAAGACTAAAACAATTTACAATACAAGGAATTTAAGTTATCCAGTACGTTACTTGTTCAACCGAACTCTTGGTGAACTTCCAGCGAACTCCCGGTGATCTTTTGGCGAGCTTTTGGCGAACTCCTAGAAAACATCCGACAAGCTTTCGGTGAACTCCCGACGAACTTCCGATGAGCTTTCGATGAACTCCGTCCCAACATTGGATTATTCTTTTATCATTTTGCCTATCTTATGATTGTAATTAGTTCTGTATCACTTATCTCAATACATAAATTAAATTATTAATTTATCAACTGATTTCTTCATCAAAATATGAGATTCAACATAAAAACGCTCAACAAAAATTTTTAAAAATTAAGACATTTTGTAAAAATTTCTCAAAAGATATAGACTTTTTATGAGAATTCATCGTACAATAAAACCACATATAAGGATTTCATATAAAAATGAGATATGCGCGTGATCTTATAATGATCTATTTTCTAGAGTAAAACGTACTTTCATTTGCTTAAAACAATTGAGATATGCATGTGAGCATATAACCTTTACAATTTTTTTAGTTTAACTTGCACATTTAAGCTTTGAATTTTTTTACAATCTCTTTTCTGAGCTTCCACTACCCAAATTTATTGTTTAAATTTTCTTGTTATATTACATGTCAAAGGATTTCTTTTTGGAACGTAAAAAACGATAGCTATAAAGGGTCATCTTTGAACCTTCGAAAAGTAGGAATAAGATGGTTATCTAAGAAAATAGAAAAGAGATTGTAAAGAATTATTTTCAAGCTCAAGAGGCAATAGTTCAATTTATGTTAAATCTTTTTAATCTAGGATTGTATTTACTCTTGAACTTATATAAAGAAGATTACAATTAGTTCCATCACCGCTAACTACAAAAGATATATATATATATATATATATATATATATATATATATATATATATATATATATATATATAAGAAATATACATGTCTAAAACCATGAACTATATTAATGGGCCCGATGCACATTTTTAGTGGTATATGAGAGAGAAATATATATATAAGAAACTATTATTTGTGGGATTAACATATAATGATACTCATCCTTTATGGAGAAAACACAATAACCTAAATCATCTACTATCTTTCAACTTATGAATGCATATTTTCCAATCAAGTATCCCTCAGCTCATATTAGGGGTCAAATGAGGTCTTTAAACTATAATTAATGAATTGGTTTATGGTGTATATCTCAATTTTATTCTTCTAACAACCACAAATATGACTAAATGAAAGTGCATAATGTAATACTTCATTTTCGTGTAGATGAAAATTTGAATGGGCTTAGCGGACATAAATTGGTCTTTTATCAATGGCTTGCATTTTAATTAGTGTTCAAACACAACAAAATTAATAGGTGACTTAAGTATTTAAGACCAATAACAAATTTAATGATTTAGTTATCCCATTATAACAAATGATATCGAAGTTGATTTATAAGAACTCTAGATCATAAAATAAATTTATAAATGCAATTAAATATATAATATTTATGGAAAAAAATATTTGATTATAACAAATAATCAATATATTTCGAATGTTGAATCAGGAAGGATCTTGTAGAAATAAAACATTAGATCGAGCTTTTCTTTGTTGTCAAGGTTTACTGAAAATATTGAATTCAGCATGTAAGTAGGAAAAGCCATATTAGATTAGTTTCATGGTTTTGACTTTAGATTATCTTAATAGGATGTCGAATCATTAGGTGTGAAAATTTATAATATCTGTATATGTTTGTATTTTATTACATTATATATCAGTAGCCCAACTACCATCCTGCTTTCCTGGGAAGATGGCTGCGGGGAAGGCAGTGCCGCAGCCATCGCTGCGGACGCATCGGACCACGACATCGAAGTAGCACGTCCCGTCCAACGGCGGCGGTGAGAACGGAGCGCTTAAAGTCGACCCCCCCCCCCCCCCCCCCCAGTTTGGACCACCTATCCTAACCCCGCCCCGTAGGCGAGCCGTGAAGTCAACAGTTCAACCATCCATGCCACTGTCACCGACCGACCAAAATTGACCAAGCTCCTGAGACCGTGAGTTGACCGACACCGGCCAGCGACACCCCGCTCCCCTGTACGAACTCACGCAGCACCCCACCATCTTGGTCGTAGTAACGAGTCGCACCGGTGTCGGTCCGGTTCGCTAGTGACAAGTGCTGCGAAACACGACCTTTGCGCGACACATGGGGTACGACAGCCCACAGGAAGATAAGAGCCGGAAGAATGGCAAAACCGCGAATAGCCAAAACCTGAGACGGGGAATTCTTTGGATCAGACGATGATGATTGACTTGTTCTTATTTGTTATAAATATTTCTAAAGAAAAAAGAAAAGAAAATATGGTAAAGAGTCTTAAAGACTAATTTTGGGCAGCACGTGAGAGGACGCTTTTGTTTCCCTACTATCCATCAATTGTTCAACTTCCTCTTTTTGGACATCGGTCGCTCGTGCCCTGCTGATACCGTCACTCGCTCCCAAATCACCCTTGTCAAGTTTCCATCTTTACTGCGTATTTCGGCTAAAAATCGTGTTTTTAGGGGTTTTCGATCGGTTTCCCTTTGTTTAGCGTTTTTGGTTGCTCGTAAGCTGTCAGAGTTAGAGAGAGAAAGTGAGATTCTTCTGATACTTTTGGTTTATTTTATTGGGCCTTGTTCTTCTCATCAATCATCGGTACTGTTGTTGTCATTTTGGGAGCTTCGATTGTATTAATAATAGTAGTAGTCGTAGTTGATATTAATATTAATTAGAGGGAGAGGGAATGATGGAGTGGAGGGGGAGGCGGCGACAGCAGCAGGAGGAGGAAGGGGGGTGGTGGGGGCCCACCAACCGGCATTCGGGCAAGAAGTACGGCCGGCAGCCGCCTTCGCCCGCTGGTAATCTTTCCTCAAAGGGATCTCTTCTTGGATTTTGTCGCGCGTGTTCCTTGATTTCTTTTCCTTTTTTTTTTTTCTTAGGGTTTTGAATCTTCCGGTTCGATTTTTTTCTTGTTGTTGTGTTGGCCGATCGATCGACTGTATTGGTCGCGTTTGTCGTGGTAAAGTTAGGATTATTGGTGTTTCTTCGAATTTGGTAGTCAGATTGGGAGGTAGGATGTTGATTGTAGAGATTGATTCCTTTATCATGGATGGTATATCGTCTGTTGATTGGTCATGGAAGTTCCACTCGTTCTTTTTCTTCCTTTCCATATTCGATCTCTCTAGCTTCCAATAGTTTCCCCTTCGTTCTGCTAAACATTATAATGGCTGAATTTTTTGGTTCTGCATGTGCAGCGCGTATAAATCTTCCATGTTCTTCGTTGTTGAAACTTATGATTTTGGGGATGATAGTTTCATGTGGGAGAATAATCTTTTGTTGATTTGGATTTAATTAAATGATATTTTGTTCTTTGCTTTGAGTAGGTACCCTCGATTGTTTCGATAGTTTGTTCAAGTATTGGAGATGATATTATCGTTCTTTTTTCCTTCTAATACAAGCTGCTGTGCTCAACTTCGCGCCTGTTCTTGAAAGATTGTCCACTTTAGTGATTCTTCTGTGCTCAAGACATCACCATTATGGAGAAATTGCTTATCTTCACATATTAGAGTTTTTTACTGTTTGTGTTGGTTTCATCAGTGAGAACTTATTTGCCTATCAATTCCAGCATGTGTTCTGTTTTTCCTTTCGAAGATAGATATACTATTTTGACATTAGTTTTCACTTTTGGTGCGTCTATCAACTTGATATCTTCTTTTCTCTTGAGTTTTTAAATTGATTTTGCAAGGCTATATGCAGTTTTAAAAGTGTACTTAACCCATGTAACTAGCTTTTATTTCAATGGATGCATCATGGGATGTAGGAGATATCATTAATTTGCATTTCTGCAGTACATGTAGGTTTGGTCATTTGTGTGCAGCCAATCTATTACATTTCGTGGCCAAAAGCACAAGACTCTTGGCAATGCGGGATTCCCTTGCAAGCAGGAAGGCTTTTTTCTTGACTCAAATCTTGGTCACAGATTGCGAAGAAGCAATGCACCAAGGCTGGCCTCTTATTCTGCAATAGGATTAAGAACTTCTGTTTAACATATGCCTTCTATAATAAGATGCCTCATACATCCTCGTAGTGAAGTGTTGTCTTATTATGTTCTAGATTTACTTAGGTTCAGTTAATCTTGGTGGTCTCTATATTGTCACTAGACTTCAGTTAATCTTGGTGGTCTCTATATTGTCACTAGACTTTCTTATTTTCACGATAGCTGTGGAAATAAAAGAAGTAGGCAATAGCAAAGCCATTGGAAATTGTAATTTTTGCAGCAATTGAATTATTTGTTATTGGTTGACCACAGAAAGGGGAAAGGATGACTGATCAAACCTTTTGAATCCTTGCTGATCCTTTGTTTTCTGTTTTTGATGGATTCAGGCTTGTGGTGCCAGACAGTTCCTCAGTGGGAGAAGAAGTTCTGTACTGATGTGTGCTTGATACCATGGAGGAAGCTATGTGAAACCAAGAGAGTGATGTCTATGTATGAGAATGTGGTTCAATGGAATGACTCAGCAGGGGAAGAGGCTTTTAAAGATGCAAAGGCCCGGTTCTGGGCAGAGATCAATGGTCTCCCATGTGACATCCCTTTGCCGGATCCTGATATGTACATTGATGTGGTCAACCAGGAAGCCTTTGTCAATCCTCAGCTGGTGGAAGATTTGTATAAGCAGCCGCCGACACTAGATGATGGTGAAAGAGATGCAAGTTGTGGCTGGGATTCCTTTATTTTTGCATATAGACCAGTTCCAGCCTCCGGATGGGGTGATGAGGATCCTGTTCCAACCGGCTGGTTGGGTGCATCGTGTCCAGCTCCCACTCGATGCGGACATTCAGAGGATCCTGTACTGACAAACAACATCACCTCCGAGCCTCATTCTGCAATGTCCTATAATAATGCTTTAGTTGGCAATCTGTCGTATTTAGCTACCAAGGATACAGGTGTTTACAAGAATTTCGATTCCCGAAATGTTCATGAAAACCCTTTAAATAAGGACATCAGCGAGAATGCATGGAATCCCTATGAGCTGGAAAAACAATTTGTACATGATAAATCATGGGAAGATGTTAGGGATACTTCAAGAGGTAATGGAAGGGACACATCATGGGATCGTAGGGAGCACAGGAATACTGAATCAGTTGGAAGGTTTAGCAGGAAGAGGAATGTTGGTCGTTTTAGCCTGAGACATGCTTGTCCGAAGGACCAGGTGGAAGATCATCAAACAAATAGCTGGAGAAATTGCAGAGGAAGGAAGAGGAACGAGAATCGACATCACTGACTCGAGCACTACAAACATCCTTGCATCTTGAGCCACAACGATGTAGTCCAGTGAGATGTTCGGATCAGGTGAATCAGATAAACCTGTGTCCTGATATGCTGGTTGTGCTTCAAATTTTGGTTATTTTGTATAAAGGACATTTTAGCAGGTAATGACTAGAGAAATATGGTCTGCATTTAGGTTGTGTGGCTGGTAATTCATCTAAAACATGTGTGCTAAATGAATTTTATGCAAGTGTGATGCAAAAAAGATAAGCTAATGTTGGTGCCTAAATTGACATCTCATATATTTCATTTGATGTTTTGTTTTGAAGTCGCACTCTATGGCCATTTCATCCCTGAGAAGCCTCGTTGTTTACAGTCGGTATAAATGTTTTGTCGATCCGTCAGTTTTGGAGCCTGGCTGGTACCTTGTTTGATGTTTTTCTTTTTCAAGCTTCTCTGTCGTCATCCAGGCATGAGTTGGTTTGAGAATTAAAGTGAAGCATCATCTGTCCAAAACCTTGCATGGTTGGGTTGAGAATTAACCGAATCATACAGTGTCCAAACCTTTAAAGGTCGATCGGGAGCAGCTACCCTTGCTTGATGTTGTCTGGCTATATACGAAAAGAAATGTCTGTAACCTGGTAATTGTTACATGATATGATATGTTATTTGCCATCCTTATGCTCTGTAGTGTGCTCCTTTGATAATTAGCTATATCTACTCCATTGTTTAGGCTCGTAGAAATTTTGAATTTGCTTTTGTTGGGTGTGTGAGGATGAATCTTTCTAATAACAATAAGGCTGTTCTTCATCTTTATCAGCCTTTTCTTTTGCATTAAGGCTGTTCTTTTGCTTAGTTAAAGTACTACGTTTTTGTTTTTTCGTTGGAACCAATTAAATTAATCTGTGATCAACTTTTGGATTGAAAATTATAAAATCTGTGATCGACTTCTGTGATCAATTAAATTAATCTGGAAAAGTTGAGTAAAGAAAATTATAAAATCTTCTTGCCTTTTGGATTGAAAATTTCTTCTCTCAACTTTTGCCTTTGAATGCATTGACTAACCTAACTAACTGGTAAAGAGATTGTTCATCCCAAACTTTCCACCTATTCTTAGCCAAAAAACAAACGAAAAGGACCCTCATTCGTTACAACATTGTCCGATAAAGAAATCCAAGATAATGTGTAATTCTTCAACACTAATTCAAGAGGCAGTTGGAGAAGCCTTTAATCCTATGATGACAAACCACCGTTGGCCATTGACAAATTTTCGTCAACAAAGTTACAGAGAAAGGCTTTATAACAACACATATTTCATGCTCACACAAATGCATACAAAATCCTATATTTGAAAGATGACCGGTGACCTTTCAGGGCAATTGATTACACTAAAAGTGTAACTTACATGATGATTCCAGAGAAATTTGCCTCACGTCATAACGACGAAGAAGATCTGTCGTCTGAACTTCCACCCCACTCCACACAGCAGTGACAAAGAGACTCATCCTCGACCACTGTCATACAAGCCATATCCATTTTCTTCAATTTTTTCTCTTATGGTAAAAGACATGAAGAAATTACAGTTAAGAAGCAACACGAGAATTCTAAGCAGCATGACTACTTTGAGTTATTATTGAAGGAGTTTTTGACTAATCAGAAACTCCATGCTTTTGATGGAAAAACTTCAATTTACATAAAAGAAAATACCACAAAACACTGTACATAAATGAATACTAAATTTGAATAACGCTGAAATCGATGAGTAATAAGAGCAATATGGGGCCCATTGCTTTTGGCTTTGTACATTACTGAAAGCATGCACTCGACGAGATATCGTGCAATTAAGTGATGCTTAGTCAGTTCAACACAGTTTAGCTTCATCCCGTGGACCGTTTATCTCAAACTTGTATTCCTGTATCCTTCCTTATAAGCCGGTAAGGCCAACCGAGAGATGAATAGTAGAAGACCTAACAAGAGAACAAAAGAGCATACTCATTAATGCAAATGAAAAGTCCAGATGCATCCTGTTGGAGTATTTCTTGATGCAAAACGTGATGAGTGGTACAAAAAGAAAGATTTGCAAAGACGAGCATTATGGCACAGACATGAAACGTTGATGAGAAACGAGAAGCCACAAGAATTGATGCCACGATTGATGCATTCAAAGTGATGTTATTTGCCAGATTTGGGTTCTTTATAACACCTGGGGGGGGGGTCTTATCGTGGAACCAGAAGAATCGTGCAGGAAAAGAAGGATGATGAGAAGCGATACAGTTAGCGCCACTATTGAATCTGAACTGATAGACCAAGCGAGAGTACGACAGATGGTTGCCAAAAGGTTTAGGCCACATATACATATGAAAGAGGAAATGTTAAGAAAATACCGTGAGAGAAGCTGCACAGAGGGCTGAGTTGATTTGTTATATTGCCGAATCTTGAATTATAATTAGTCAATAAAATTATAAATAACATAAATTTATTATCCTCATAAATATGATAAATGATATGCTTATCATATTATTATAATTGATATAATTTATGATACATGTGTTCCATAAATATGATAACTGACATACTTATATTTTTTATTTTTAATGTAGAAATATTTTTTTTCTAAAAATATCATTCTTAATCATTTATGAAATATTGATTGAATATATATTAGCATTAATATTTATTTTAAGCATAACATAATAAATCAAAGTATGATAACGAACTTAATATGAGATTCAGTTATGACAATAAACATATATATATAATAATTAGAATTGACGATTGAATTTTAATCGATCTTAAGTAAATCTTAAGACTTGAATGAGTTTAATTATGATTAACATAAGGAAGTTTGAATTTTAAACATTATATATGTGAAGGATCATAAAGTACTTACGCATGAATGAAATAATATAAAATTAAATAAAGATACAAATCAAATAGGAGTATTATACTAAATGTTGAGATACATAAGTAATATTGAAGGATAAATTTAGATAAAAAATATCTTTGTTAAATAAAATTAAACTCACTTGAAGTTGTTGCAATATTAAAATTATATTAATAAAAAAACTTGAAATGAGACATAATGGAATTGAATCCTAAATCTCAAGGTAATATCTTAAGCACCTCTATCTTATTTTAGCTTCATCATTTTTATCAATATGATAACTATAGCCTTTTCTTTCTTTTTTAGCTATTCTCTTAGTATTTTCTATGTAGACAAGGAAACCCCAACTGTAAGGAAGATTGGGATAAGAAAAACCTAATTCTTCTCTTGCTATACATTGGATTTCAAGTTTACAGACTAATTTTTTTAGATACTTTTAAGTAACCTAGATTTTGAATTAATATTTGATTTTAAGATATATTTTGTATAATTCTCTTATGGCTCCAAAGCCTCTAATATGTCCTTAATCTGAAATCGATGCAAAAGTTATGATTGTCCTAATTTGAGGTACTCAGAATCTCTTATTTTTTGAAAAACGATTCTATTCAAACTGAATTGACCCCCTTAGAGATATGATTAGGATCTATCCTTTAGATATATTTTAAAAAATTTTCTTTATTCTATGAGATCAGAATTGAGTAAATACCACCTTTGTGCACTAAGATACGAGGCTTTGTAAGTTCAGATAATCCTAACCCAGTTTCAGCAGAATAGAATAAGTATTAGTAGTAAATCAAGAGGGTAGTTTAACCTCCAAATGATTCTATTATAAATTAAAAATTAGTGTGTATTTAGATCTATATGTCTCCTAGTGTTTTACAAAATTTCATGATAATTCAAGATTATTTGATCAGTTAAAATAGTCAAGTAAAATTTCTTCGTAGAATTATGCATCATCGATTATAAAGTGAACTATTGAAAGATTAATAGTGGAATCTAAATAAAATTTTAGGTTGAGTATAGTTTCTTTTATTAGGGATTTTATCAAAATTTTTCTAAGAATTATTGCGATGAGTTATTATAAATCAACAATTCAAGAGATAGGGTTCTTAATAACCCTATACTTTCATTTTGATCGGTGTATCCCTCTTTAGCACTCTTGATCATTCATAAGTGTAGTCTTTCATTTATATCTTCATTTTTTAGTTCAATCAATTAAGTATAAGTTTAATTTAATATAAAGTAATAGTTGTATAAATTATCATATTCATAATGTATTTTGAAAAGTATATTTTAAATGATATGATTGTCATGAGCTAAACATGAGGAATATATATATATATATTTTGTGAGCATATATATATATATAGCGGCGTCGCCCCTACAAGCATTGAGCCCATAACCCGACGCCTTGGCGGGTGGGGCACCCATGAACTGCCGCCCCCACCGTTGGGCTGCTTGGGCTTATTATGAAGTGTGTGGCGGCCGACTACTATAGGTGTAGCGCCTATATCGTCGCGATGGTCTTTGTCTTTGCCTGCTTTGCAGCCGCCCGGATTGCGACCTACCTACACGAAGATGGCATCAAGGCTGCCATCTTCAAGCGTAGTAAGGGCAACAATAGTTGCTACCCTTTCTCGCCTTTTGCATCAACAATTTTGATGTCAAAAGTATTACAGAAACACAACACATGTAGTTCAAAATCAATCGTTCACACGAACAACCTGACTCTGATACCACTATTGGGAAATCTTGGGGGGTGACATCACAAGCGCAATGGAAGAATAGAAAACAAAATCCCCAAGTCCCAAAAAGATATTCGTCGTCGTGCGAAGATTGGTGCGCAAAAATCAGCGAAACAGAAAACCACGTATAAGATAGATTTTGTTACCTAGGGAGATCATATATCTTTGAATCCCTATAGATCTCTAGGAGAGGGTGAAGGAGGTCAAGCGCCCTCCTTTCTAGCGGTGATCCACATAGCAGGGCTTCGATGACACTCCTTAAAACTCCAGGCCTGTTCTGAGGTGGAGAGGGGGAGAAGAATTGGAGGCAAGCAAAAGGCTCTAGCCTATGAACTACTGATTCCCTCCTATTTATATAGGTCCCCTATCAACTTAACCCTAATGGATCCTACCCTATTGGGTATTGGATCTCCATCTAACTATCCAAGCCTATTAGATTAGTGGATCTCTATCTAATAATCTCTCATGGGTGCTTATTGGATCTCATCCATAGGATCTAATAATTCAGGGGCTTATTGGGTATCCAATAAGATAATGACTTCGGCGGATATCTTATATCCGAACATCTACTAATCATAATGCCTACTATATGTGTGTGACCCTCATACCTATTAGAACTCCTTCTAGTTCGGTGAATTATTATCTCTATAATAATTCACTCGACTCATCGACTACGGACGTACTAGGCCACTATGCCGCAATCCCTAGTCGATATAGGGGAATCCAATCCATTGGACCTATCTATCCTTAGTTATCGTATACCTATAGTCCCTCATCTATCTAATATCCTAGAGACCGTATACCAGGTATGGTGCTATCAGACCCATACGGTTTCTACTCGAGTCTCGCTCTAATTGGATTCTCCTAGAGAACTTTTTCTCTCTCAATCCGAATAACCCTAGCCAAGGATTTTTCTGAGTAAGAGCATATGAGACATTTCTCTCATGACACCGAGAGTGAATGATCCTCTATCGACACTCAATAGTCCTGGTATGATTGGCTACCACTCCCAATGAACGACTATGCTAGATATGGGACATCAAAACCTATAAGTCTGGTATCAAAGAGTAGAGTACTAATATAACACATCATTGGTGTCTCAAGTCTAAGTACCAGATACACCACTAGGACTACAAAATCACTGTTTGATAATAAGGCATCATCAGCCACTCAGCATTCCATAAGCGGATCAATCAGTGAACTCATTCTCCAATGAGAACTTGTATTGTATTCCTAGTATCCCCACACGAGCAGCTATGAGATTAATTGCATCCATTATATGGACGGGTATACAGCACACCAGTCTAACTGGTTATCTCGATGTCCCTCTCGAGTAACTTATAACCGAGATTATTTAGGATCTGTGTTTAAAGGCGAATCGATTTCATTATCGTGATCTCATCACGATCTGATTCTTATTGCACAGATCCAAGGACATCACAATATATATATATATATATATATATATATATATATATATATATATATATATATATATATATATATATATATATATATATATATATATATATATATATATATATATATATATTTGCAACAAGCAATATAAAGGGATAAATGTCAAAGTATAATAAGCAAAAAAATTACATGTCAAGTCACACATGTCATCACTCACGTGATTGGCTTGCAGGGCATATATGACTAGCAATCTTTAGATGAAACTCTTTCTACTACTACAACTCATCGGGTCACGATCTCTCTGATCAGGTGGAACCTCCTTAGAATACTTCTGATGAGACCCATGTTCTCTCTTTTGAGCAATCGCCCCATTGTTGTCCCAATAACAGGGAATCGACTCTTCTTTGCCCGGCACGACTCACAAATCTGTGATGAACTTCTTCATCCAAACTTCCTCCTTTGCTGCCTCTGCCGCAACAATGTACTCCACCTTTGTGGTCGAGTCAATAGTAGTATCTTACTTGGAACTCTACCAGCATACTACTCCTCCTTCATGGTGTACACGTACCTAGAATTTAATTTATTATTATCGACATCGGACTAGAAACTCGAGTCCGTGTAGCCTTCAACCCTAAGGCTACTGTCTCCAAATACCAGTAAAAGATTCTTAATCCTTCTCAAGTACTTAAGGATACACTTTACTACTTTCTAGTGCTCCAAGCCTGGATCCGCCTGATACATGCTTGTGACACTCAAAGCTGTTAGGATCGGAGCAGCACTAAGAGGGGGGGGTGAATTAGTGCAGCGGATTAAAACTTCGGTTTTTAAAAAATCTTTCGTATGATAAGAGCGAAACTTGACAAGCTTAATCTTGAAAGCGTATTCTTAAATATGCGCAGCAAAAGTAATAAGGAACTAAAGTATATAAGAAGGTTTGCAATAATGTAAATAGCAATAATGAAATGCAAACCAAGGATCACGCCGATTTTAGAGTGGTTGGGTCAAATGACCTACTCCACTTTTGAGGCCCCTCTTCGATGAGGCTCCCACCTTCCACTAGCAAGTCTCTTGAAATGGAAGGGTAAATACCCTCTTACAACTCTTTACAAGCGGTTCACTCTCTTTACAGATTTTCGAGAAGAGATGAGGTGAACACTAGCAAATTGAAAAGAAGACAAGCTAACACTTTTCTAAGACCTTTCTCTCAAACTCTTGCTGCTCAAAAAGTTGTGTTCTCAGCTGAGATTTGAGGGGGTATTTATAGGCCTCAAGAGGATTCAAATTTGGGCTCCAAAATTTGGGCTCCAAAATTCAAATTCTCTTTGGGTTCCCGATCTTTGGCGGTGCCACCGCCCGGCCAGCTTTCGAGTGCTGGGCGGTGCCACCGCCCAGCCCAGAGGTGTCACTGCCCAGCACTTGGGTGCTGGGCGCCACCACCAGCTCACCCAAAGCGGTGCCACCGCCTACAGTGTTTTCAGCCCACTACAAGTGTTTTTGCCCGCCTACTGGTGTTTTTCAGCCTATAGTGTTATAGGCCCCTACTTGGGTTATAAGATTAATACCTAATCCTAACCCTAATTAACATGCTAACTATGAATTTTAAAGACATTATATAAGCTATTACAAAGTCCATAAGTCAAGACTTCTTCCGTGAACTTTCTGCGGTCTTAGATAAACTCTGGAAACCATTCTGCGGACTCGGTAAGCTCTTAAACTTCACGATTTGATCTTGGCGAAGTTCCAACGAGCTTCTTCGGCAAGCTCGATCTTTCTCGGCAAACTCTGTGAACTTCTCACGAACCTTTGGCGAGCTTCCAAAAAACCTTTGACAAGCTCCCTACTCATTCTCGGCTGGTAGTTCGGCGCGTTCCGGGACGATCCGCCGGACTTCCGTTCGAACTCTTGAACTCCCAACGAATCCTTCGTGCTTGACTCCGCACTTTGTTTCACTTTATGTCTTCATCATTATCGTAGTTAATCCTGCACATGCAAGCCAAAATTCTACTCCGATCTAGACAGTTATTACAACGCGAATCGACATTCCATTGCCCGGCACGTCATTGGTTGGCGTTTCGTCCGATTCTTCAGCGCATCGTCCTTTCTTGCGGCTTGTTGCCCAATCGGTTGACCTCCGCAACCCCGATATCCTTGGTGCAATTCCGCTCTCCTTAGCCCGATGCCCGGCGTCCGAAGCCTTCTACCGAGTCAATATCGACGTGATCTCCTCCGGGTAAGCGTCAATTCCTCTGCGTTAACTGTCTAATTCTGATCGAGTAGACCTGCATCACTCAAAATGCAGTTTAAATTATAAACACATATCAGGTGGTTTTATCATCAAAATACGAGATTCAACAATCTCCCCCCTTTTTTTGATGATGACAACCACTTGATGATGAGTTAACCTTAACTCCGGGAGTTTAAACAAACTCCCCTATCAATATACCATATTGATAGAACCTTGAATTCAAGAAGAATTCAAGTCATTGCAATATTCATCATGAATACTTGCAACACATCATCATGAACATATGCATAAACTTATGCATATCATGTCATCAACATACTTCTCCCCCTTTGTCATCAACAAAAAGGAGAAGTACAACTATTCTTTGTGTTGGTAATATAAGTTCAACTCATTGCATGAAAAACATAATATTAAGTTTTATCATCATGCAGTTTTGAAGCTAGAAAATTTAGCAAGTAATGCATCATGCTTAGGACATTCAAGCTATCAAGTTTTAGATATGCAAGTTTTACAGCATACAAGATAGCACTTTTGGTAATGTTCAAGATAGTAAGTTCTACATCATGCAAGCTAGCAATATTGAGATATTCAAGAAAGCAACTCTTGCTTCTTGAAATATGCAAATTTGTCAAGTTTTGCTAGGTGTGCAAGTTACCATTTTTGCCTTTTAAGATAGGCAAGATAGCACATTTGTTTCTTTTGAGATAGCAACTTTTTGCTTCTCTTTAGACTACAAGCTAGCAATGTTTACGATATGTAAGTTTCACAATATACAAGCTAGCAAAAATTTCGAAAGCAAATGTAAGATAGCTTTCTTGTGTAAGCTCATGATTCTTGCTTCCTATTGCAATGTGCAAATTGCAAGTTTTGCTTCTTGAGATAGGCAAGATAGCACATTTGCTTCTTTTGAGATAGCAACTTTTTGCTTCTCTTTAGACTACAAGCTAGCAATGTTTACGATATGTAAGTTTCACAATATAAAGCAAGCAAAAATTTCGAAAGCAAATGTAAGATAGCTTTCTTGTGTAAGCTCATGATTCTTGCTTCCTATTGCAATGTGCAAATTGCAAGTTTTGCTTTTTGAGATAAGCAAGATAGCACTTTTGCAATTTTTGTTTCTTAAGATAGGCAAGCTTGTTATGTTCAAAATAACAAGCTCTTTCTTCTAGAAGTGTCATTTTTGCTTTCTTTGCAAAGTGTAAGCTAGCAAAATGTTTGAAAAAGTGATAAGTTTTGCAACATACAAGCTAGCAAAAATGCCAAACTAGCAAGAGATAATATTTTATATGAGGCAAGCAAACAATTTGGCAAATGTTACATTTGCATCTTCTCTTTTGAGAAGTGCAATTTTTTGCTTTCATCTTGAATTGTGCAAGCTAGTTAGTTTGCCTCTTTTCATGATGTCCACGCTAGAAATTCTTGCTCCCCCTTTGTCATTGTCAAAAAGAAGGGAAGACCCTTATATCACTTTTCATATTATGACAAAGGTAAGTATCATTCTTATTTGTGCATCATTATATATTCAAATTAAAATATACACAATTTCAATAACCTTATTTTTCATGCACGATACCGAAAAATAAATCAATCATCATTAATAAGCATATCATACATGATACTCAAACATTAAAATTTTTAAGCATTTATCAACATGTTGATCATGATACCAAACACGCATCATATGCAATAAATACATCATGTACATCATTATCATAAGTATTGCATACATCATTTTAACTTTATGAATATTTCATCATTGCATGCATTATATCAAAACATTTCAAGCCATGGAAGCCATAAATACAAAGAAATCATGTCATGAAGGATAAAATCATTTGAATACCAAAAGACATGATTCATATAGTAAATATCTTCTTTAAATAAAATATCAAGAAAAATCATAGGAGTATAAAGAAGAGATCTTGTTTTAAAAGAAAAATCAAATAATAACTCCAAGAACTCACAAGGAAAAATCATGATTCATTTAGAAAATCTCCTCTCAAGAGAATATCAAGTAAAATCATAGAAGATCGATTAATGAGAAATTTGTTAGGATCGGAGCAGCACTAAGAGGGGGGGGTGAATTAGTGCAGCGGATTAAAACTTCGGTTTTTTAAAAATCTTTCGTATGATAAGAGCGGAACTTGACAAGCTTAATCTTGAAAGCGTATTTTTAAATATGCGCAGCAAAAGTAATAAGGAACTAAAGTATATAAGCAGGTTTGCAATAATGTAAATAGCAATAATGAAATGCAAACCAAGGATCACGCCGATTTTAGAGTGGTTCGGTCAAATGACCTACTCCACTTGCGAGGCCCCTCTTCGATGAGGCTCCCACCTTCCACTAGCAAGTCTCTTGAAATGGAAGGGTAAATACCCCTCTTACAACTCTTTACAAGCGGTTCACTCTCTTACAGATTTTGAGAAGAGATGAGGTGAACACTAGCAAATTGAAAAGAAGACAAGCTAACACTTTTCTAAGACCTTTCTCTCAAACTCTTGCTGCTCAAAAGTTGTGTTCTCAGCTGAGATTTGAGGGGTATTTATAGGCCTCAAGAGGATTCAAATTTGGGCTCCAAAATTTGGGCTCCAAAATTCAAATTCTCTTTGGGTTCCCGATCTTTGGTGGTGCCACCACCCATTAACCAGCCCAGCCCAGCCGTGGGAGGTGTCACCGCCCAGCACTTTCGGGTGCTGCTGGGCGGTGCTTCCCTTCAGCCCAAGCGGTGCCACCGCCTATAGTATTTTCAGCCCACTACAAGGTGTTTTTGACTCACCAGCCTCGGTGTTTTGACCCTCTGGTGTTATAGGCCCCTACTTGGGTTATAGGATTAATACCTAATCCTAACCCTAATTAAAATGCTAACTACGAATTTTAAAGACATTATATAAGCTATTACAAAGTCCATAAGTCAAGACTTCTTCCCGAGGAAGGCAAACTTTCGGTGGTCTTAGATAAACTCTCTGGAAACCATTCTGCGGACTCCGACAAGCTCTTAAACTTCACGATTTGATCTTGGCGAGTTCCAACGAGCTTCTTCGACAAGCTCCGATCTTTTCGGCAAACTCTGCAAACTTCCCACGAACCTTCCGTGAAGCTTCCAAAAAACCCCCGGCAAGCTCCCTACTCATTCTCGGCTAGTTTAAAGCATTCCGATGATCGCCGGACTTCGCCGAACTCTTGAACTCCTAACGAATCCTTCGTGCCTGACTCCACACTTTGTTTCACTTTTATGCCTTCATCGTTATCGTAGTTAATCCTGCACATACAAACCAAAACTCTACTCCGATCTAGACAGTTATTATAACGCGAATTGACATTCTGTTGCCGAAGACGTCATTGGTTGGCGCCGTGCGATTCTTTAGCACATCGTCCTCTCTTGCGGCTTGTTGCCCAATCGGTTGACCTCCGCAACCCGATATCCTTGGCGCAATTCCGCTCTCCTTGGCCCGATGGCCGGCGTTGAAGCCTTCTGCCGTCCAATATCTGGCGTGATCTCCTCCTACAGCAATGTCAATTTCTCCTGCGTTAACTGTCTAATTCTGATCGAGTAGACCTGCATCACTCAAAATGCAGTTAAACATCTAAACACAATCAATTAGTTTCATCATCAAAATCCGAGATTCAACAATCTCCCCGTTTTTGATGATGACAACTAATTGATGACTAACGGAGTTAACCTTAACTCCCCGGAGTTTAAACAAACTCCCCCTATCAATATGTCATTGATAGAACACTTGGATTATCTCAAATCCAAGTAACATTCATCACATGTTATGAAAAACATTTAACCATCATGCAAATATATAAAATGTTTAATTCAATGCATGAAGTCATCAATATACTTCTCCCCCTATGTCATCAACAAAAAGGAGAAGTAGCTCTAGCTATTTTAAAAGATATGCAAGTTTTTACAACATGAAGCTAGATTTTCATCACAACATATAGGCACAAAAGCATGGCAATTCAACACTTGAATTTTTGTGCAAGATTACACTTTGCTTTTCTTTGCAAGTAACAATATTTATGATGTTTGATATAGCAAATTTTATATCATGTGAGGTAGCAAACTTTTGTGATGTTTCAAGATAGTAAGTTCTTTCTTCTCTTTTGAGAAGTGCTATTTTCGCTTCCTTTACAAAGTGCAAGCTAGCAAAGTGTTTGAAAAAAGTGAGCAAGTTTTGCAACATAGAAGCTAGCAAAAAAATTTCGAAAGCAAATACAAGATAGCTTTCTTGTTGGAGTGTGTAAGCTATCGATTCTTGCTTCCTATTGTAATGTGTGGGTTGCAAGTCTTGCTTCTTGAGATAGGCAAGATAGTGATGTTCAAGAAGACAACTTTTGCTTCTTGAAATAAGCAAGTTAGTAATCTTTGCTACTTAAGATAGGCAAGCTAGCAATAACTTTCTCCCCTTTGTCAATGTCAAAAAAGAAGGAGAGGAACCAATGATTTAGACTTTTACATCAACTTTGCATCAATCAATATTTCAATCATCACATAATGCATACAAGACAATAATGTAATGAAATCATTTCTGAAGGATACCAATGTGAAAATTCACTAAGGATCACATGAAATAATCACAAATCATGATATCATTATGCGATACATCATGATATGATAATAGTCTAAAAAAAATTAATTTGTGATACATGTGATACATTGCGATACACTAAAAAATTCATTGCGATGCTTTTAAGGATATCAACATATTTTTTATACAAAGCATGGCAAGAGCAATTTTGTTGCAAGTTTTCTAAGTTTTACAATTTTTACTTCTTTCGAGATAGCAATTCTTTGCTTCTCTACGAGCTAGCAACTTTTACGATATGCAAGTTTTACTACATATAAGCTAGCAAATTTAAAGATTTGCAAGTTAGCATATTTGCTTTTCTTTGCGATGTGCATGATAGCATTTCTTTGTAATGTTTAAGATAGCAAATTGTACATTATGCTAGCTAGCAAATTAAAGATGTTCAAGAAAGCAAGCACTTTCTTCTCTTTTGAGAAGTGTCAATTTTTTGCTTCCTTAGCAAAATGTCAACCTAACAAGAGACAATGTTTTACATGAGGCAAGCAAACAATTTGGCAAGTGTTACATTTGCATCTTCTCTTTAGATGTGCAAGAAAGTAAGGAAGTTTTTGCATTTTCTTGACTTGTGCAAGGTAGCTAATTTCTGTTTGAGATGACCCTTTACATCAATTCAAGATAGCACATTAGTAACTCTTTCTCTCCCGTTGTCATTGGCAAAAAGAAAGGAAGATTCAAGTCATGAATATCAAAATAATAATTTTGTCATAAGTATTTCATCATTGCGTATATCATTATTACATGCATAATACCAAATCATCATATATTCAAAACATATTAACTCATCATTATATGCATGATTCCAAATCATCATTCATATCATTCAATCATTGTTTCAATCATCACTATAACTCATCATGCACATGATGTAAAATCATCTAACATGATACAAATATTTATTTTCAAAATGTTTATCACTATTTTCATGTATGATAATAAAGTATTCATGATGCATATATCATCACAATACAAAGCAATTGCATGCATAATTTCAAAGTATAAATATTTCAAATCATGAAGATATTAACTTGTCAAATTTCATCCAATCATTCATGATTATAACTTTTCATTTGTATACATCAAAATAATATCAAGAGTATTTCATGCATAATTTTAATCACCACATAAGGAATATCAAGAAGAAAGTAATTGGGTGATGGCGATAAACATTTCATGAATACAAGGAATTGTATAAAAATCATATCATGAAAAGATAATAATAGAAGACATATTTTGTTTTGAAAAATCTCCTCTTAAATAATCAAGGAAAAATCTTAGGAGATCGATTAATGAAAAAATCTTGATTCATAATAAATCTTAATTTGTAAATATCACGGAATCAAGATCATGATTTTGAATAAAACTCATTCAAATTCAAATCATCCAAATCATCAAAATCTCAACATTTCTTTCAAGAGATTCAAAATGGCATAGATAGTTTTATTGGTCTCTTAGGTAGAAATCAATAAGATAAAGGATTACATTTCATTTTTATAAATTTCTATTCATGTGATTTGCTTCTTATGAGCATGCCTTAGTCTTTATATGCCAAATCAATATAAGCATTAAAGTTCAAGATCAAGATGTAAAGGCAAAATCTTATAAGACAACTCATTTATAAAATATTCATCATGTTTATTTTCATGAGATTCATAAGATTGGTAAAATAAATTCATTAATCTCAATAGAATAGAAAATTCATTTCCATTTCATACAATTGATTTCATGTGAGAGTGTTCAAGTCTTTTTGTGAAAACAATGTATCATCATTTAAAGTCAAAACATAAGTTTCGTCATAAAGCCGTCAAGCCCAAACACATCAAAAATAAAACATCATGATATCACATCTATCATCAAAAGACTGTCAAGAAATTCATACATAGATGTACATGCACTATGTCATCTTAATTCGTCATAAAAAAATGATTAAACCAAAACATGTTAATCCAAAATGAGAGTATCAAATCAACATTTACTTCAAAACTCATGTATGTCATAAAATCATCAAGATACACATGTATGGATTAATCCTAAGCATTATCACATATCATATAATTATCATCCCTAATGTTGTATACATCATTTAACATTTCAAAAACATAACATGCATGAAACCTTAGCAATATACATTTCATGATCAAAGTTTTTAATTTTTCAAAAGATGATAAAAAAAAAAAAGATGATATAATTTTTGAAAAATAATTTTTTTATTTCCTATTCCTACTATCTAAATTAAGCACTCATGAAAAAAACTTCAAGTAATTTCAAAATAATTCAAGAGAATTGAGTTAGTTACCTTGTAGTGAAGCCCATCAAAGCCCAATTAGCGTTTCATCTTTGGAAGTTCTTGATTCATCCTTGGTGCCTTCCTTTTCTTTGGCCTCTTTCTCCGTTCAAGTTCATTGTTCATTTTAGATTTTTTGTTTAATGAACTTATTAAGAGTTAGTGTTCGAAGTTCAAGTTCATCATTGTCCTCATCACTTGAGTCATCGCTCAAGTGGTATTTATTTGTCCGAAGTTCCAAATCCTTCCTATTCTTTGGAAGGTGGTTCAAGTGTTCATTGTGTTCATCATGTGCATTATGCACCATTTCATATGTCATCAATGAGCGATAAGTTCTTCAAGTGGAAAAATATTTAAATCTTTTGTTTCTTGTATTGCCAGTAACTTTTGATTCCCAAACTTTAGAAAGTGATAAAAACTTTACTAACAAGTTCAAAATTCGAGAAATATTTGCCAAGTGTTTGTAAACCATTGGCGACATCCGTTAAAAGCGGTGTACATGTCAAAAAATGGTTTTTAAACTTCATTTGAAAAAGCTCCAAATCATGCATTAAAATGTTAACTTTCGAAGTCTTTGACTCTACTAGTTCCCTCGTGTGTGATTTCAAGTGTTAAGCCAAATATCAAAAGCCGTTTACTTGCGTAGAAATCGATTGAACTCATTTTTTTTTGTCTAAAAGCAAAAATAAGGCATTCATAGCCTTTGCGTTTAAAGAAAAAATACTTCTTCTCCAAATCCGACCATTCGTTCATCGGTTTAGAGGGAAGTTGAAAACCATTTTCAACAATATTCCATATATCCAAATTCATAGAAATCAAGAAAACTCTCATTCGAGTTTTCCAATAAGTGTAGTCCAATCCGTTAAAAACAACGGTGGGCGAAAAACCGATAAGCCCTCTTGAAAGCCATGAAGAGCCATTTCTCTCGGTGTAAATCCGAAATGAGAAATACCGGGCTCTGATACCAATTGTTAGGATCGGGAGCAGCACTAAGAGGGGGGGGTGAATTAGTGCAGCAGGATTAAAACTTCGGTTTTTTTAAAAATCTTTTAGTATGATAAGAGCGAACTTGACAAGCTTAATCTTGAAAGCGTATTCTTAAATATCGCAGCAAAAAGTAATAAGGAACTAAAGTATATATGAAGGTTTGCAATAATGTAAATAGCAATAATGAAATGCAAACCAAGGATCACGCCTTTGATTTTAGAGTGGTTCGGTCAAATGACCTACTCCACTTGCAGAGGCCCCTCTTCGATGAGGCTCCCACCTTCCACTAGCAAGTCCCTTGAAATGGAAGGGTAAATACCCCTCTTACAACTCTTTACAAGCGGTTCACTCTCTTACAGATTTTTTCGAGAAGAGATGAGGTGAACACTAGCAAATTGAAAAGAAGACAAGCTAACACTTTTCTAAGACCTTTCTCTCAAACTCTTGCTGCTCAAAAAAGTTGTTATCTCAGCTGAGATTTGAGGGTATTTATAGGCCTTAAGAGGATTCAAATTTGGGCTCCAAAATTTGGGCTCCAAAATTCAAATTCTCTTTGGGTTCCCGATCTTTGGCGGTGCCACCGCCCAATAGCGGTGCCACCGCCCAGCCAGGAGGTGTCACCGCCCAGCACTGGTGCTGGGCGGTGCCACCAGCAACCTGACGGTGCCACCGCCTATAGTGTTTTCAGCCCGCTATAGTGTTTTCAGACTCACCGCCTCTGATGTGTTTTGACCCTACAGTGTTATAGGCCCCTACTTGGGTTATAGGATTAATACCTAATCCTAATCCTAATTAACATGCTAACTACGAATTTTAAAGACATTATATAAGCTATTACAAAGTCCATAAGTCAAGACTTCTTCCGGTGAGCTTCCGGCGAACTTTCGGTGGTCTTCCGATAAACTCTCGGAAACCATTCTGCGGACTCCCAGCAAGCTCTTAAACTTCACGATTTGATCTTGGCGAGTTCCAACGAGCTTCTTCGGCAAGCTCCGATCTTTCTCGGCAAACTCTGCGAACTTCCCACAAACCTTCCGGCGAGCTTCCAAAAAACCCTTCGGCAAGCTCCCTACTCATTCTCGGCTAGTTCGCAGCATTCCCGATGATCCCCGGACTTCCGTCGAACTCTTGAACTCCCAACGAATCGCCGTGCTCGACTCCACACTTTGTTTCACTTTATGCCTTCATCGTTATCGTAGTTAATCCTGCACATGCAAACCAAAACTCTACTCCGATCTAGACGGTTATTACAACGCGAATTGACATTTATTTTTGCCAAGACGTCATTGGTTGGCACTTCGTCTGATTCTTTAGCACATCGTCCTCTCTTGCGGCTTGTTGCCCAATCGGCGGTTGACCTCCGCAACCCCGATATCCTTGGCGCAATTCCGCTCTCCTTGGCCCGATGGCCGACGTTCGAAGCCTTCTGCCGTCCAATATCCTGACGTGATCTCCTCCGGCGCAATGTCAATTTCTCCTGCGTTAACTGTCTAATTCTGATCGAGTAGACCTGCATCACTCAAAATGCAGTTAAACATCTAAACACAATCAATTAGTTTCATCATCAAAATCTGAGATTCAACAATCTCCCCGTTTTTTATGATGACAACTAATTGATGACTAACGGAGTTAACCTTAACTCCCCGGAGTTTAAACAAACTCCCCCTATCAATATGTCATTGATAGAACACTTGGATTATCTCAAATCCAAGTAACATTCATCACATGTTATGAAAAACATTTAAACCATCATGCAAATATATAAAATGTTTAATTCAATGCATGAAGTCATCAATATACTTCTCCCCCTATGTCATCAACAAAAAGGAGAAGTAGCTCTAGCTATTTTAAAAGATATGCAAGTTTTTACAACATGAAGCTAGATTTTCATCACAACATATAGGCACAAAAGCATGGCAATTCAACACTTGAATTTTTGTGCAAGATTACACTTTGCTTTTCTTTGCAAGTAACAATATTTATGATGTTTGATATAGCAAATTTTATATCATGTGAGATAGCAAACTTTTGTGATGTTTCAAGATAGTAAGTTCTTTCTTCTCTTTTGAGAAGTGCTATTTTCGCTTCCTTTACAAAGTGCAAGCTAGCAAAGTGTTTGAAAAAGTGAGCAAGTTTTGCAACATAGAAGCTAGCAAAATTTCGAAAGCAAATACAAGATAGCTTTCTTGTTGGAGTGTGTAAGCTATCGATTCTTGCTTCCTATTGTAATGTGTAGGTTGCAAGTCTTGCTTCTTGAGATAGGCAAGATAGTGATGTTCAAGAAGACAACTTTTGCTTCTTGAAATAAGCAAGTTAGTAATCTTTGCTACTTAAGATAGGCAAGCTAGCAATAACTTTCTCCCCTTTGTCAATGTCAAAAAAAAAGAAGGAGAGGAACCAATGATTTAGACTTTTACATCAACTTTGCATCAATCAATATTTCAATCATCACATAATGCATACAAGACAATAATGTAATGAAATCATTTCACTGAAGGATACCAATGTGAAAATTCACTAAGGATCACATGAAATAATCACAAATCATGATATCATTATGCGATACATCATGATATGATAATAGTCTAAAAAAAAATTAATTTGTGATACATGTGATACATTTCGATACACTAAAAAAATTCATTGCGATGCTTTTAAGGATATCAACATATTTTTTATGCAAAGCATGGCAAAACAATTTTGTTGCAAGTTTTCTAAGTTTTACAATTTTTACTTCTTTCGAGATAGTAATTCTTTGCTTTCTCTGAGCTAGCAACTTTTACGATATGCAAGTTTTACTACATATAAGCTAGCAAATTTAAAGATTTGCAAGTTAGCATATTTGCTTTTCTTTTATGATGTGCATGATAGCATTTCTTTGTAATGTTTAAGATAGCAAATTGTACATTATGCTAGCTAGCAAATTAAAGATGTTCAAGAAAGCAAGCACTTTCTTCTCTTTTTTGAGAAGTGTCAATTTTTTTTTGCTTCCTTAGCAAAATGTCAACCTAACAAGAGACAATGTTTTACATGAGGCAAGCAAACAATTTGGCAAGTGTTACATTTGCATCTTCTCTTTAGATGTGCAAGAAAGTAAGGAAGTTTTTGCATTTTCTTGACTTGTGCAAGGTAGCTAATTTCTGTTTGAGATGACCCTTTACATCAATTCAAGATAGCACATTAGTAACTCTTTCTCTCCGTTGTCATTGGCAAAAAAGAAAGGAAGATTCAAGTCATGAATATCAAAATAATAATTTTGTCATAAGTATTTCATCATTGCGTATATCATTATTACATGCATAATACCAAATCATCATATATTCAAAACATATTAACTCATCATTATATGCATGATTCCAAATCATCATTCATATCATTTCAATCATTGTTTCAATCATCACTATAACTCATCATGCACATGATGTAAAATCATCTAACATGATACAAATATTTATTTTCAAAATGTTTATCACTATTTTCATGTATGATAATAAAGTATTCATGATGCATATATCATCACAATACAAAGCAATTGCATGCATAATTTCAAAGTATAAATATTTCAAATCATGAAGATATTAACTTGTCAAATTTCATCCAATCATTCATGATTATAACTTTTCATTTGTATACATCAAAATAATATCAAGAGTATTTCATGCATAATTTTAATCACCACATAAGGAATATCAAGAAGAAAGTAATTGGGTGATCGATAAACATTTCATGAATACAAGGAATTGTATAAAAAATCATATCATGAAAAGATAATAATAGAAGACATATTTTGTTTTGAAAAATCTCCTCTTAAATAATCGAGGAAAAATCTTAGGAGATCGATTAATGAAAAAATCTTGATTCATAATAAATCTTAATTTGTAAATATCACGGAATCAAGATCATGATTTTGAATAAAACTCATTCAAATTCAAATCATCCAAATCATCAAAATCTCAACATTTCTTTCAAGAGATTCAAAATGGCATAGATAGTTTTATTGGTCTCTTAGGTAGAAATCAATAAGATAAAGGATTACATTTCATTTTTATAAATTTCTATTCATGTGATTTGCTTCTTATGAGCATGCCTTAGTCTTTATATGCCAAATTAATATAAGCATTAAAGTTCAAGATCAAGATGTAAAGACAAAATCTTATAAGACAACTCATTTATAAAATATTCATCATGTTTATTTTCATGAGATTCATAAGATTGGTAAAATAAATTCATTAATCTCAATAGAATAGAAAATTCATTTCCATTTCATACAATTGATTTCATGTGAGAGTGTTCAAGTCTTTTTGTGAAAACATTGTATCATCATTTAAAGTCAAAACATAAGTTTCGTCATAAAGTCGTCAAGCCCAAACACATCAAAAATAAAACATCATGATATCACATCTATCATCAAAAGACTATCA
This sequence comes from Musa schizocarpa, assembly GCA_900464855.2. Lineage (NCBI taxonomy): Eukaryota > Viridiplantae > Streptophyta > Magnoliopsida > Zingiberales > Musaceae > Musa > Musa schizocarpa. The sequence continues at coordinate 23,856,298 of LS990915.1, forward strand.
TGAAATTCATACATAGATGTACATGCACTATGTCATCTTAATATGTCATGAGAATGTCATATTAATTCGTCATAAAAATGATTAAACCAAAAACATGTTAATCCAAAATGAGAGTATCAAATCAACATTTACTTAAAAAACTCATGTATGTCATAAAATCATCAAGATACACATGTATGGATTAATCCTAAGCATTATCACATATCATATAATTATCATCCCTAATGTTGTATACATTATTTAACATTTCAAAAACATAACATGCATGAAACCTTAGCAATATATATTTCATGATCAAAGTTTTTAATTTTTCAAAAGATGCTAAAAAGAAACACATGATATAATTTTTGAAAAATAATTTTTATTTCCTATTCCTACTATCTAAATTAAGCACTCATGAAAAACTTCAAGTAATTTCAAAATAATTCAAGAGAGTTGAGTTAGTGCAGCGGATTAAAACTTCGGTTTTTAAAAAATCTTTCGTATGATAAGAGCGGAACTTGACAAGCTTAATCTTGAAAGCGTATTCTTAAATATGCGCAGCAAAAGTAATAAGGAACTAAAGTATATAAGAAGGTTTGCAATAATGTAAATAGCAATAATGAAATGCAAACCAAGGATCACGCCGATTTTAGAGTGGTTCGGTCAAATGACCTACTCCACTTGCGAGGCCCCTCTTCGATGAGGCTCCCACCTTCCACTAGCAAGTCTCTTGAAATGGAAGGGTAAATACCTCTCTTACAACTCTTTACAAGCGGTTCACTCTCTTACAGATTTTCGAGAAGAGATGAGGTGAACACTAGCAAATTGAAAAGAAGACAAGCTAACACTTTTCTAAGACCTTTCTCTCAAACTCTTGCTGCTCAAAAAGTTGTTATCTCAGCTGAGATTTGAGGGGTATTTATAGGCCTCAAGAGGATTCAAATTTGGGCTCCAAAATTCAAATTCTCTTTGGGTTCCCGATCTTTGGGGTGCCACCGCTTCAGCCAGCAGTGCCACCATGGCCTTTCGAGGTGCTGGGCGGTGCCACCCCCAGCCCAGGAGGTGTCACCCAGCACTTTCGGGTGCTGGGCGGTGCCACCATAAGCCGAGCAGTGCCACCGCATAGTGTTTTCAGCACATACAGTGTTTTCAGCTCACAGCCTCTGAGTGTTTTCAGCCTACAATGTTATAGGCCCCTACTTGGGTTATTTGATTAATACCTAATCCTAACCCTAATTAACATGCTAACTACGAATTTTAAAGACATTATATAAGCTATTACAAAGTCCATAAGTCAAGACTTCTTTGGTGAAGCTTTCGAACTAACTTTGGTCTTAGATAAACTCGAAACCATTCTGTGGACTCGACAAGCTCTTAAACTTCACGATTTGATCTTGGCGAGTTCCAACGAGCTTCTTCGGCAAGCTCCGATCTTTCTCGGCAAACTCTGCGAACTTCCCACGAACCTTCCCATGAGCTTCAAAAAAAACCCTTGGCAAGCTCCCTACTCATTTCTCGGCTAGTTCCAAGCAGCGTTCTCGATGATCCTTGGGACTTCCGTCGAACTCTTGAACTCCCAACGAATCCTTTCGTGCCTGACTCCACACTTTTTGTTTCACTTTATGCCTTCATCGTTATCGTAGTTAATCCCGCACATGCAAACCAAAACTCTACTCCGATCTAGACAAAGTTATTACAACGCCGAATTGACATTTCATGTTTCTGCACACGTCATTGGTTGGCGCTTCGTCTGATTCTTTAGCACATCGTCCTCTCTTGCGGCTTGTTGCCCAATCGGCGGTTGACCTCCGCAACCCCGATATCCTTGGCGCAATTCCGCTCTCCTTGGCCCGATGGCCGACGTTCGAAGCCTTCTGCCGTCCAATATCCTGAAGTGATCTCTTCCGGCGCAACGTCAATTTCTCCTGCGTTATCTGTCTAATTCTGATCGAGTAGACCTGCATCACTCAAAATGCAGTTAAACATCTAAACACAATCAATTAGTTTCATCATCAAAATCCGAGATTCAACAAAATTTTGATTTATAATAAAATCTCATGTATCGAATGTCAAGAAATTAAAATGATGATTTATATAAAAAATATCACAAGTTATATTCAAGAGAAAAATCATCATTCATTTTCAACTTATTCAATTTATCACATCAATATTTCTTAGATATGCATAATACTAAAACATGGTTTTAAATCTTTAACATATAACATGCATAAATTGAAAGGAGAAGGGAAGAATTCAAACGTACAAAGATTTCAACCATCTCATAAACAAATGTAAGACCAAGTCATGAATCCAAAATTCCATGAATCAAAATGATCATCAAAGGTAATCTCATGTTATTCCAAGAAATCAATATCATGATTTTGATAAAACTCATTTCAAATTTAAATCATCAAAATCATCAAAATATCAACATTACTTTCAAGAGATTCAAAATGGTATACATAGATTTATCATAATAAACATCAAGATCAATAGGATAGAGAAAAATAATTTTTCAAGGAAAAAATATTTTCCTCTTTTTAGTTGTTTCAATTCATATGATTTTATTTCACTTATACCAAAAAAAAAACATGTATAATGTTTAAAACCGAAAGTGTAAGATTTATTACAACAAAGATTAATAAGGCACTTTCATTATGGTAAAAAATCAATAATCCATAAATCACAAGATTCATATGCATAATTTTGAAATTTATTAAGCATGATCATTATGCATGACACTAAAACATGATTTCAAAATGTTTAATATTTTCATTACATCATTATGCAATGGTTTCATTGAACATAATTTTGAATGATTCTTATAGATAACTAAAACTTCTTTAGTTTTAATTTATGTGATTGACTTTATATTAGCATGCTCAAGTTTTGTTCTTATGTCAAAAACATACATCATGTTTGAAAACCAAAGACAAGGTTTTAAAAAAAATATCATTAAGCCTTCCATATAAAAACCATGCATCATCATTGAAAGTTAATATGGAAATCATCAAAATACACATTCTTGCTTCTCAAGCACATATATATGATTATTTAAATCTAACATTTTATTCTATTAACATAAAACATACAATTTTCAAGAAAAATATTTATTCAAAAGAAAAGAGAAAATACATCATGGAAAACATCAAGTAGTTTCAAAATAATTCAAGAGAGTTGAGTTACTTACCTTGAAGTCGAAGCCCGTCAAAGCCCAATTCGCCTTTTCACCTTTAGAAGTTCTTGATTCATCCTTGGGTGCCTTCCTTTTCTTTGGCCTCTTCCTCCGTTCAAGTTCATTGTTCATTTTAGATTTATGTTTAATGAACTTATTAAGAGTTAGTGTTCGAAGTTCAAGTTCATCATTGTCCTCATCACTTGAGTCATCGCTCAAGTGGTATTCAATTGTCCGGAGTTCCAAATCCTTACTATTCTTTGGAAGGTGGTTCAAGTGTTTATTGTGTTCATCATGTGCATTGCGCACCATTTCATATGTCATCAACGAGCCGATAAGTTCTTCAAGTGGAAAAATATTTAAATCTTTTATTTCTTGTATTGCCGTAACTTTTGATTCCCAAATTTTAGAAAGTGATCGTAAAACTTTACTAACAAGTTTAAAATTTGAGAAACATTTGCCAAGAGTTTGTAAACCATTGACGACATCCGTAAAACGGGTGTACATGTCAACAATGGTTTCGCTCGGCTTCATTTGAAAAAGCTCGAAATCATGCATTAAAATGTTAACTTTTGAGTCTTTGACTCTACTAGTTCCCTCGTGTGTGATTTCAAGTGTTCGCCAAATATCAAAAGCCATTTCAGCATTTAGAAACCGATTGAACTCATTTTTTGTCTAAAAAGTTAAAATAAGGCATTCATAGCCTTTAGCGTTTAAAGAAAACATCTTCTTCTCCAAATCATTCCAATGGTTCATTGGGAGAGAAGACATTTCATATCCATTTTTCGACTATGTGCCATAAATTCAAATCCAAAGAAAGTAAGAAAACTCTCATTCGAAGTTTTCCAACAAAGTGTAGTCCGATCCGTTAAACAACGGTGGACGAACAACTGATAAGCCCTCTTGAAAGCCATAAAGAGCCATTTCTATTTGGGTGTTAAACCAAAGTAGAAAACCGTGGCTCTGATACCAATTGTTAGGATCGGAGCAGCACTAAGAGGGGGGGGTGAATTAGTGCAGCGGATTAAAACTTCGGTTTTTAAAAAATCTTTCGTATGATAAGAGCGGAACTTGACAAGCTTAATCTTGAAAGCGTATTCTTAAATATGCGCAGCAAAAGTAATAAGGAACTAAAGTATATAAGAAGGTTTGCAATAATGTAAATAGCAATAATGAAATGCAAACCAAGGATCACGCCGATTTTAGAGTGGTTCGGTCAAATGACCTACTCCACTTGCGAGGCCCCTCTTCGATGAGGCTCCCACCTTCCACTAGCAAGTCTCTTGAAATGGAAGGGTAAATACCCCTCTTACAACTCTTTACAAGCGGTTCACTCTCTTACAGATTTTCGAGAAGAGATGAGGTGAACACTAGTAAATTGAAAAGAAGACAAGCTAACACTTTTCTAAGACCTTTCTCTCAAACTCTTCTTTGCAAAAAAAGTTGTGTTCTCACCTGAGATTTGAGGGGTATTTATAGGCCTCAAGAGGATTCAAATTTGGGCTCCAAAATTTGGTCTCCAAAATTCAAATTCTCTTTGGGTTCCCGATCTTTGGCGGTGCCACCTTGGCCTTCGAGGTGCTAGGCAGTGCCACCACTCAGGCCAGCGGTGCCACCGCCTACTGATGTTTTTTCACCCACTAGGTGTTTGTTTTCAGCAGCCTCACGGTGTTTTCACCTATAGTGTTATAGGCCCCTACTTGGGTTATAGGATTAATACCTAATCCTAACCCTAATTAACATGCTAACTACGAATTTTAAAGACATTATATAAGCTATTACAAAGTCCATAAGTCAAGACTTCTTCCCGGCGAACTTTCTACGGTCTTCCGATAAACTCTGGAAACCATTTCATGGACTCCGGCAAGCTCTTAAACTTCACGATTTGATCTTGGCGAAGTTCCAACGAGCTTCTTGGCAAGCTCCGATCTTTCTCGGCAAACTCTGTGAACTTCTCATGAACCTTCCGGCGAGCTTCAAAAAAAACCCTTCCGGCAAGCTCCCTACTCATTCTCGACTAGTTCGCAGCGTTCCCGACGATCCGCCGGACTTCCGTCGAACTCTTGAACTCCCAACGAATCCTTCGTGCTTGACTCCACACTTTGTTTCACTTTATGTCTTCATCGTTATCGTAGTTAATCCCCGCACATGCAAGCCAAAACTCTACTCCGATCTAGAGCAGTTATTACAACGCGAATCGACATTCCGTTGTCTCTAAGCGTCATTGGTTGGCGTTTTGTCCGATTCTTCAGCGCATCGTCCTCTCTTGCGGCTTGTTGCCCAATCGGCGGTTGACCTCCGCAACCCCGATATCCTTGGTGCAATTCCGCTCTCCTTAGCCCGATGCCCGACGTCCGAAGCCTTCTGCCGTTCAATATCCTGACGTGATCTCCTCCGGTGCAACGTCAATTCCTCCTGCGTTAACTGTCTAATTTTGATCGAGTAGACCTGCATCACTCAAAATGCAGTTTAAATTATAAACACATATCAGGTGGTTTCATCATCAAAATACGAGATTCAACAAAAGCATGCACTATATCAAGCCTGGTACATAGCATGATATACATGATAAACCTTATTGTTGAGGCATAGGGTTTCTATCTATGTTTGTCCTTTTTTTAGGAGTCTTTGGGGATATACTCCTAGAAAGCAATATCCCATGTCTCATCGGTACGAGACTTCTCTTAGAATTTTTCTTGCCAAACCTTTTGACAATGGTGTTTATGTACATGGACCAGGAAAAGCTAAGCATCCTCTTGGATCTATCTCTATAGATCCGAATCCCCAAGATATAGGATGTTTCCCCTGAGTCCCTCATGGAGAAGTGTCTAGATAACCAAGTCTTTACTATGGATAGCTTTCCTATATCATTCCCAATGATCAGGATGTCATCCATATATAACAACAAGAAGGTGATACCGCTCCCACTTATTTTCCTGTATACACAAGGCTTATCTTCGCTTTTAACGAAGTTATAAGATCTGATTGCCTCATCGAATTTTATGTTCCAACTTTGGGAAGCTTGCTTTAGTGCATAAATTGATCTAAGCAACCCACACACCTAATCTGGGCAGTCCTTGGACACGAATCCCTCAGGTTATATTATTTATACCTCCTCCTCGAAGTTGTCATTAAGGAATGTGATTTTCATGTACATTTGCCAGATCTCATAATCATAGTGTGCTACAATAGCCAATAAAATTCAAATGAATTTTAGAATGACTATGGGTGAGAAGGTTTCGTCATAGTCAACACCTTGTATTTAATGATACCCCTTAGCCACTAGCCTTGTTTTATAGGTCTCTACATTTTCATCTACTTTGATTTTTTTCTTAAAGATCCACTTACAACCGATCGGTACAATACCCTTGTGCGCATCAACTAGGTTCCAAACCTTATTGGAGTACATGGAATCCATCTTAAAATTCATGGCTTCTTGCCACTTCTCAAAGTCTATACTTATAGTAGCCTCCTCGTAGGTCCAAGGATCAATATCCTCAATATCCTCTCCTTCAATATGTCCCACATATCTCTCAAGAGGATGGGATACTCTACCAGACCTATGTAAAGTTGGAACTTGTGTGTTAGGTACCTGAATAGACTCAGATTGTAGAGTGGTGCTTGAGCTAGGTTCTCTAACCTCACTCAACTCTATCATGCTCCCATTGTCTCTACCAAGAATGTGTTTCTTCTTAAGGAACATCGTTCTCTTGGCTATAAAGACCTTTTGGTCCTCGAGATGATAGAAATAATACCCATAAGTTTCCTTGGGTTATCCCATGAACTTGCACCGCTCCATTCTTGATTCCAACTTATCGGGGTTGTATCTTTTAACATTGGCAGGGCAGCCCCAAATCTTAATAACCTTAAGATCAGGCTTCTTCCATTTTCATATCTCATATGGTGTAGACATTACTAACTTAGTTGAAACTCTGTTCAGAAGGTAAGCTGCGGTCTCTAGGGCATATCCCTAGAATGAGATGAGTAGGTTAGCAAAACTCATCATGGACCGTACCATATATAACAACGTATGATTCCTCCTTTTAGATACATCATTGAGCTAAGGTATATATAAGGAGGTGTCTATTGGGATAAAATCCCATGACCCTTGAGGAACTGAGTAAACTCTATACTTAAGTACTCATCTCCTCGATCTGATCGAAGAGTCTTGATACTATTTCTAGTCTGGTTCTACACTTCATTCTTATACTCTCTGAATTTCTCAAAGGCCTTGGACTTGTACTTTATTAAGTATATATGTCCATACCTTAAGAAATCATCAATAAAGGTAATGAAGTAGGAGTAACTACTAATGACATGAGTTGACATGGGTCCACATACATTACTATGTATGAGTTCTAGTAGCTCAGTGGCTCTTTCTCCAGTTCCACTAAATGGAGAGTTGGTTAATTTTTCACAAAGGCAAGGCTCGCAAGTTGCATATGATTCATAGTCGAATGGATCTAAATATTCATCCTTTAGCAACTTTTGGATTATTCTCTCATGGATGTAACGTAGCCTATAATGCCACAAGTATACATTATTCACCTCATCTCGTTTCCTCTTAGACACACTTTCATTCATGATATGTGGAGCAGTGTCTAGTATAAACAAACCATTATACAATGCTCTTCTCGTGATGATCTCATCATCTAATAATATTGAACAACTATTGTTATCAAAAACTAATTTATATCTACTAATTGTCAAACATGAAATGGAAATAATATTTTTGATAATAGAAGGAACAAAATAACATGCATCCAATATAATAATAGCTCAATCAAATAGATGTAGGGTGGCCTTGCCAATGGCTATTATAGCAACTTTTACTCCATTGCTCAAGATCCATCTCATCTCTCTCCAATTTCCTAGGTTTTGTCAAAACCTATAATGAATTACAAATATAATAAGCACTACCTATATCCAATACCTATGTGTTATCATAAGAGTCTGACAAATGGTGACTGATCATGAATGTACCTGAAGCTTCTCCAAGCTTCTATTTTGCCCTCTCTGCAAGGTACTCTTTGTAATTTCTCTTCCAGTGCCCATCTTTGCCGTAGTGAAAACACTGGCCTTAGTCCTTTGTTGGGTCTTTCTTAGCAACATTTGGTTTACACGGTCAACCCTTGCCCTTGTTAAGGGATTTTTTTACTTTCCTTTTCTTTCTGGTCTCGCCAGTATCGAGAGTTGGCTTCTCTTTCTAGATAGTGCTCTTTGTCTCTTTCAACATATTAAGGAGCTCAGGGAGATTCACCTCAAGCTTATTCATATTAAAATTTATTATAGACTGTGAAAAGGAATCTAGTAAGGACTGAAGTATAAGATCCACACACAAGTTATCCTCTAGGACCATTCCTAAACCTATGAGTTTCTCTATCCACTCAATCATCTTTAGGACATAGTTCTGAACCAGTATCCCCTCAGTCATCCTAGTATAGAAGAGGCTCTTGAATATCTTATATCACTGAGTTCTTCCTTGTTCCTCAAACAGTTTGCGGACATATAGGAGAATTGATCTGGCACCCATCTTTTCATGTTGTCTCCATAACTCAAGAGTCATGGAGCCCAACATATCACACTAAGCAAGAGTGGAGTCATATATGTACTTCACGTAGCTAGCGATCTCATCCTCGCTTGCCCCTTCCTTGGGCGTAAGGATTATTGTATCAAGGACGTACATGATTTTCTTCGCCATGAGAATAATTCTCAAGTTTGTTAGGATCAAGAGCACTAAGAGTGGGGGGTGAATTAGTGCAGCGGAAAACTTTCTGCATTTTAAAACTGAGTTCGTACGACAAAGCTGATTTCAGCAGAAACTTCGATTCATAAATCACTTTAACTTGTGATTAGGCAAGAGACAGTTAAAAACGAATCTGATAAGGCAGTTTGCTATTGTGATAGAAATCAGAATGTAAGCACAAACTGAAATACGATGTTCGTACGAGAAAACCGATTTACGTCTAAACACGATTCAAAAAGTATTGAGCTTGGAAACGCAAACGTAAAAGCGCAGAAGACAGTAAGCTATGAAGAAGGTTTGCAGTAAGGATAATAAGCTCAAAGTAAATGCAAACCAAAGAGCAGCTCGATTTAGAGTGATTTGCGAGAAAACTAATTTACGTCTAAACACGATTCGAAAAGTATTGAGCTTGAAAACTCAGACATAAAAGCGCAAAACACAGTGCTAGTCATAGGTGCCCAGCAAGCCAATCACGTGAGTGATGGCACGTGTGACTTAATATAGAATCTTTTTGCTTATTATATTTTGGCATATATCACTTTATAACTATTGCATAAATGCATACATATATTGTGATGTCTTTGGATTTGTGCAATGGGAATCGGATCGTGATGAGATCACGATAGTGAGATCGATTCACCTTTAAACACATATCCTAAATAATCTCGGTCATAGGTTTTCGAGAGGGATATCGTGATAACCGGACAGATTTGGTGTCTTTGTATACCCGTCCATATGATGGATGCAAATTTGGTCATCAGCTTTGCTTGTGTAGGGATACTAAGGATACGAGACAAAGTGCTAATTGGAGAATGAGTTCTTGATTGATCCGCTTATGGAATGTTGGATGGTTGATGATGCCTTATTATCATACAGCGATTCCATAGTCCTAGTGGTGTATCGGTCCTTAGACTTGAGACACCAAGGATGTCTGTATGAGTGCTCCACTCTTTGATACCGGACTTATAGGTTTGTCCCGGATCTAGCCTGGCGGTCATTGGGATTGGTGGTAGTCGACCTTTACGAGGGCTATTGAGTGTCGATAGAGGATCATCCACTCGGCGTCATGAGAGGAATATCCTATGTGTTCTTACTCAGACAAATCCCGGCGGGGGTCATTTGGGTTGAGAGAGAAAGAGTTATCCAGGGAGAATCCGATTAGAGCGAGACTCGAGAAGAAACCGTGTGGGTTCGACAACACCATGCTTTCGATATATGGTCTATGGTATATTAGATGGATGAGGGACTATAGGTACCGTGATGGCGAGGACGATGACAGGTCCAATGGATTGGATTCCCCTGTGATCGTCACGGGGACTCTGGCGTAGTGGCCTAATAGCGTCTGTGGTCGATGAGAAAGTGAATTATTGAGAGATAATAATTCACTGAGTTAGAAGGAGTTTCGACAGGTATGACTCACGGTCATTCGATATTGGGCCTAGAGGGTCACACACATATGGTAGGCATTGCGATAAATAGAGGTTCGGATATGAGATATCCGACGGAGCCCTTGTCTTATTGGATGTAGATCCAATACCCACTAGGGGAGGACCCATTAGGGTTTGACAAGGGGACCTCTATAAATAGGAGGGATTCAGAGCCCCATGGGCTAGAGAGCTTTTGTTTGTCCTTTCCTATTCTCCTCTCCATCTCCACCTTAGAGTAGGTCTGGAGTTTTGAGGAGCGTCGTCGCAACCCTGCTGTGTGGATCACCGCTAGAGAGGAGGACGCTTGACCTCCTTCACCCTCTCCTAAGGATCTGCAAGAAAACATGGATATATGATCTCCCTAGGTAACACAATCTACTCTATACGCAGTTTCATGTTTCGTGGATTTTTTAGTACCAATCTTCGCACGATGACGAACATCTCTTTGGGAATCGAGGATTTTGTTTTTCTTGTTCTTCCGCTGCGCATATGATGTCGCCCCCAAGGATTTCCCAACACACAGTAGGCTATGAAGGAGGTTTGCAGTAAAGATAATGAACTCAAAGTAAATGTAAACCAGAGAGCAGCGCGATTTAGAGTGGTTCGGTCAGTCTTGACCTACATCCACTTCTGGCTTCCTCCACCGATGAGGTTGCCGACGTCCACTAGAGGCCTTCCTTCAATAGGCCAAGGCCAACCACCTTTTTACAGATTCACTCCTTTTGACGAGCTTATGAGACAACCCTTACAAACTTTTCTCTCCTCTCTTGAAAGATCTGAACTTGGAAGAAGAGAAGGAGAAGAACTTTTAACTCATACAACACTTTTGCGCTCTAAAAATCACAGAGTAAGATTAAGATTTCGGTGGTTTTCGTTGCTTTTTCATTGCTGAAAGAGTGGGGTATTTATAGGCCTCAAACCAGTTCAAATTTGGAGCTCAAAACTGTCAATTCCCGGAATTCTAGGGTCTGGCGGTTGCACCGCCTGTCAGAGCTCAGAGACCGAGCTCAGGCGGTGCCACCGCCTGACTGGGGTGGTTGCACCACCCAGCCAGAGCTCGGAGACCGAGCTCAGGCGGTTCCACCGCCTGTCAGGGGCGGTTGCACCGCCCAGCCAGAACTCGAAGACCGAGCCCTGGGCGGTGCCACCGCCGACCCAAGCGGTGCCACCTCTGGCCAAGTCATCTGGGTCCGAATAGGCTGATCCATTCGGCCCCAATTGGGACTTTCAATGGCCCAATTGCCCCAAGATTAAGTTAGTGGGATCACCTCCCATTTCTAACTTAATCAACGTGTTAACTACGACAATTCGAAGGACAGCTTGCTCCGGTGCGTCAATTGCTTCTTCCAACGAGCTTCCTGTGAACTTCCGTCGATCATCCGATGAACCCTCGGTGATGCTCCTGCGGACTTCCGGCAAACTCCTGGATTTGCGATGATCCACTTGGCGAGTTCCGACGAGCTTCTTTTGGCAAGCTCCTGGACTTCTCGGATATGTTCCCGCAGAACCTCCGACGACCGTCCGAACTTCCGTCGAGCTCTCGAACTCCTAACGTGATCATAGTCCTGACTCCGGTGCAACTCCTACTACATGTCTTACTTTCATCGTAGTTAATCCTGCACACTTATCTCAACATATGGATTAGATAACAAATGACAATTGATATCATCATCAAAATCCGAGATTCAACAATCTCCCCCTTTCTGATGATGACAATCGATTGATAATGGAGTTAACCTTAACTCCCCCTATCTATGTGCCATAATTGAGATAAGTCATTCTTGAATTCAAAGCCTTTGAATTCAAGAGACATATTGATAAGTTAAAGTCATTTAACCTTATCAATACTCCCATCATGATTCCTATCATGATGTATCTCTTTGTATGATGTCAAGACTTGACATCCATTTTCAAATTTTAAATGTGAATTATTGTAAAGATAGCAATTCATCATATGGAAAGATATCAACATATAAAATTACAATGCAAGTTCTTGATATCTTAATATGATGCAAATATGGCAATCATAGTAAACATGGCATAGTTTCAATGATCATATGTCTGTTTCTTTCAACATAATAAGGCATTTATAGTATTAATTCATATACTTCTCCCCCTTTGTCATCAACAAAAAGGAGAATGATATAAGCATCTTTTGAATATACATGTAATGCCATAAGTGGGTTCATGTCATTTATAGGATACAAACATCTCAAGAAGACCATGACATGGAGAGTATTTTCATAGAATGAAAACTTCTTCCTTGTTATTATTTTTGCATGATGGAGGAAGGCCATTTGTGTAGTTCAAATCGATAGCATGCCTTATAAGGATCAAGACTCTTATGTTAGTAAAGTCCTTGCAAAAAAAATATCTTCCTTTTACAAGAAGGAATCATTAATTTTATGTTTCAAAGGTAATATTCTTGTCAAGAATGTGAATCAAAATCCGAAAGAGAGTAATGATATCCAATTGGAACCGAAAATTTAATTTAACACTTTCATGCAAGATTATGAGGACATGCTCATCGTTTATGAAGATTTTTCCAACATGTTATTTTTGTCATGTAATTCAATCAATAAGTTCCAAATAATAATTTTAACAAGTTTATACATTCAGACACATCAACATGCCATCAATATTATGGTAATACATCAGCATCATGATAATTCATCAATATCATGGTATCAGCATCATCAATATTATGGTATCATCATCAATTTTAAGGCTATATTACTTTCACATTCATCATGGAAACCAAGACACAAGATTTTCAAAGAAACATTTAACATGAAATCCGACAATGAGTAATGAAATTGAGTAACCCTGCATATTCTTACATCAAGTAACCATAATGCATTGTGATCAAGGTGAGTAATAAAGAGTTTACAACAGCGAAATTGTTACAACAAGAGGTTATTGTGTCCATACATACAAACTTTATTTAGGAGGTGGAAAATTAAGGTGCCTAAATAAAGAGTCAAATTGACGATGAATTTGTTGCAGTTCAGATAAGATTTGATCTTGCTGGTGTTCAAGCCGGTCTTGTCTTTATTCAAATCGGCCCATCCGAATCACAATGTCTTCAATGGATGATGCATGAGTTTGCTCAAATGGATGTGTTTCCTCAAAGGGACAGATCGGAGGAGATTGGGTGCCCCTAAAGACTGGTGTTTCGGGTTCTAGTTCAGGTTGAGGGTGATCGGTTCTTCTAGGCATTCTAACCCAATTACCATTTCTATAAACACATCTCAATCGATGAAGTAGATTTTTGTTTATTATGCTAAACCTATCTACTTTCATTACTTCTTCGTCGGGTGGGATTTGGATATCGTAGGCTTTAAGGATTCTAGTGATTATACCACCATATGGAAGCATCATGTCTCTTTTAGATAGTTCTATCATGTTTTGTTGAATGAGGTATCCAAAGCAGATGTTATGTCCTTTCATGATCCAATACATGATGCCTAATTCTAATTGACTCACTTCATTATGATGATATTGTTTAGGAAGAATGATGCTAGTTAGGATATGATGAAGTACTTTAGTGTTTAGTGGTAATAGGTGTTCACAGCTTTTATGAATTATCACTAAGTTGGGATTACCGAAAATTGTTCCTAAGGCTTCAACATATGTTATCCCAACTGTTTCATTGTCCCATGATCCTCTAAAATAAAGTCCTCTATTTTTTACGGGAATACCTATCATATCACAAATGAATCTATCCGTATTGGAGATGTGTTGTCCTAGGAGATAGGTGGACATTCTTTCTTCTTCATCTACTTGTAGATTGTTGTAAAACAATCTAACAAGTCTTGGATATATGGGTTTACTAATTTGTAAAATAGGGAGTAGATCTAGGTTGGCAAATCATTGGATTGTCTCTAAGTCTCTTAGTTCATCTAAATCTACATGTTTTCCCTTATGGACACTTCTAAGTTCAAAGGAGGAGAATTTTTCAGCATGATACTTTGAATCAAAGAGGGTGAGATCAAAATCTTCCACTAGTCTCCTCTTTCCTTTGTCCCTTGAGGTTCTTCTAGAGCCCATAACTACTGTTATTTGAGAGGATATTAATGAACATGAGTAAATGAATCAAAAACAGAATTTAGAGGGCTCTTAGAGAATACCTTGAGTGAGATCTTCAAGAGAAGGAGAGATTGTTGATCTTTTGCTTCGAAATGAGGAGGATTTGGGATGCTAAGATGGGAGAAAAGGAGGTGGAGAGGCTTTGGAAGAGAAAAGAAGGGAAGAGAGGAAGTTGGGGTCGGTTCCACTGCCGGCCCTAGCTCGGTTTAATAGGGGGCAGAATTACAGGCGGTTGCACCGCTGGCTGGGGCGGTGCAACCGCTTGCAACCCGTGACAGCCGACGGTGCTACCGCCAGCTGGAGTGGTGCCACCGCTTGTAGACAGTGAGCACTTGCTTTGACTGCTTTGTGGTTTTTTTTTTTTTTTTGAATGTGTCTTACTTGAGAAGAGTTTTTATTTATGAGGTAGTCAACTTTACTTTCGTAACTACGTAAGAATTTTCATTTTAAGATGAGACATTTGCACGATCAAGATAGATCTAGTGATGCGCATATTCTTCTTCAAATGTCGTATTCATGTTTGTGGCTGTTTGTCCACGTTGGTAAGCTTTGCAAGTTTATGACAAACTTTGCTTACAAAACATAAGTTCATGATAAAGTTGATCTTAAAAGTAACGAACTTATCAGTTTGATGGGATCGAAAATCCAGTGGATATATGAAGGTACATATGGGTTTCCAATCCTGAGGGATAAAATAGGTTTGTATTGCTTTTAGTTTTCTAATCTTCTTTTTATTTATGCTTAGGGAGCATCACGTGTTCTTTTTGGATCTCGGGTTATGAATATGGAGAATTCAAAGAGCAGGATATTATTTCTTGCTCCCAGCTTGTGATGGTGTATGTCTCTACAAGAAAGGATAATTTTTAGGTACCCATTTACTTTTGGGTGCCTCAAAAGTTGATCTACATTGTTTGTCATGTTGCATAGAGTTTATCATAGTTCCTTTAGGAACCCAAATTAATTTGTTTGGACTAATTTTTTTGAATGGACAATAATGCGTTTTGTGTCCATGCTTGCAACAAAAGTTGCATTTGCTTTGGTGTTGAACATGTAGGATAGAGCCTTTTATGAAGGTTGTTGGATTTTGGTGAGAATTTTTCATGAATCCGATTCCCCTTTTTTTAGGAACGTGACCCTTGTTTGTAAGGATCATGTTCAAAGACTTGCTACCGACCTCAAATTTCTTCAAGGTGTCCATGAGTAGCAAGTTTTGCTTTTGGATAGTTTCTAGATCATGGCATTTGATACAAGAGCCTAAACTATCATGATATTCATTCTTTAACTTATTGAAATCACAATTAAGACTATCATGCTCCTTTTTTAGCAATTTATATTTTCTACTAATAATCTTGCATTCATCAAATAAATCATGGAAGGCATTTAATAATTCATTAAATGATAAATCTGCATCAATTAAATTTATTACCTCCTCTCCGATAGTCATTAAGGCGTAATGAGCAACTTGCTCGGTGTTGGACTCCTCTTCTTCGGATGTGCTCGAATCATCCCATGTTGCTTTGAGCGCCTTCTTCTTTGACGTTCTCTTCTTGGCTTGGGGACAATCACTCTTGTAGTGTCCCGGCTTGTTGCACTCATAGCAAATAACTTGGTCCCTTTTGGGTTCAAGTTTATTTTTTGTGTCATTTTTAAATTTGTTTCTCTTAATGAATTTTTTGAATTTCTTTGTTAGAAGTTCCAAGTCATCGTCACAGTCCTCATCACTTGAGTTTTCTCTCAAGTGGTTATCAAAAGTTCTAAGTGTCATATCCTTCCTGTTCTTTGGAAGGATGTCTTCTTGCTCTTCATGAGCCTTGCATGTCATTTCATAAGTCATTAATGACCCGATTAGTTCTTCAAGAGGGAAGTTGTTTAAATCTTTAGCCTCTTGAATAGCAGTGACTTTAAGATCCCAACTCTTAGGAAAGGATCTTAGAATCTTATTTACGAGCTCAAAATCCGAAAAACTTTTGCCGAGTCCTTTTAGATCATTGACGACATCCGTGAAACGGGTGTACATGTCGCCAATAGTCTCGCTCGGTTTCATTCGAAAAAGTTCGAAAGAGTGTATCAAGAGATTGATTTTTGACTCTTTTACTCTACTTGTGCCTTCATGAGTCACTTCGAGTGTATGCCAAATATCAAATGCAGTTTCACAAACCGAAACACGATTAAACTCATTTTTATCAAGCGCACAAAATAAGGCATTCATAGCCTTTGCATTAAGAGCGAAAGTCTTCTTCTCCAATTCATTCCATTCGATCATTGGAAGAGAAGATTTCAAAAAACCGTTTTCAACAAGATTCCAAAGTTCAAAATCCATCGAAATAAGGAAGATCCTCATTCGGGTCTTCCAATAAGTGTAGTTCGTTCTATTGAACATGGGTGGACGTGTAATAGAATGACCCTCTTGATTTTCGGCGTATGCCATCTCTCTTGGGTTTTAATCCGTTTGAGAGTGAACTTTGCTCTGATACCAATTGTTAGGATCAAGAGCACTAAGAGGGGGTGAATTAGTGCAGTGGAAAACTTTCTGCGTTTTAAAACTGAGTTCGTACGACAAAGCTGATTTCAGTAGAAACTTCGATTCGTAAATCACTTTAACTTATGATTATGCAAGAGACAGTTAAAAACGAATCTGATAAGGCAGTTTGCTATTGTGATAGAAATCAGAATATAAGCGCAAACTGAAATACGATGTTCGTACGAGAAAACCGATTTACGTCTAAACACAATTCAGAAAGTATTGAGCTTGGAAATGTAAACGTAAAAGCGCAGAAGATAGTAAGCTATGAAGATGGTTTGCAGTAAGGATAATAAGCTCAAAGTAAATGCAAACCAGAGAGCAGCTCGATTTAGAGTGATTTGCGAGAAAACCGATTTACGTCTAAACACGATTCGAAAAGTATTGAGCTTGAAAACTCAGACGTAAAAGTGCAGAACACAGTAGGCTATGGAGGAGGTTTGCAGTAAAGATAATGAACTCAAAGTAAATACAAACCAGAGAGCAGCACGATTTAGAGTGGTTCGGTCAGTCTTGACCTACATCCACTTCTGGCTTCCTCCATCGATGAGGTTGCCGACGTCCATTAGAGGCCTTCCTTCAATAGGCGAAGACCAACCACATTTTTACAGATTCACTCCTTTTGACGGGCTTAGGAGACAACCCTTACAAACTTTTCTCTCCTATCTTGAAAGATCTGAACTTGGAAGAAGAGAAGGAGAAGAATTTTTAACTCATACAACACTTTTGAGCTCTAAAAATCACAGAGTAAGATTAAAATTTCGGTGGTTTTCATTGCTCTTTCATTGCTGAAAGAGTGGGGTATTTATAGGCCCCAAACCAGTTCAAATTTGGAGCTAAAAACTGTCAATTCCCGGAATTCCGGGGTCTGGCGGTTGCACCGCCTGATTGGGGCGGTTGCACCGCTGTTAGAGCTCGGAGACTGAGCTCCTGGGTGGTGCCACCGCTTGTCAGGGGCGGTTCCACCGCCTGGCAGAGCTCGGAGACTGAGCTCAGGCAGTGCCACCGCCTGACTGGGGCGGTTGCACCGCCCAGCCAGAGCTCGGAGACTGAGCTCAGGCGGTTGCACCGCCCAGCTAGAACTTGGAGATCGAGCCCTGGGCGGTGCCACCGCCGACCCAGGCGGTGGCACCTCTGGCCAAATCATCTGGGTCCGAATGGGCTGATCCATTCAGCCCCAATTGGGTCTTTCAAGGGCCTAATTGCCCCAAGATTAAGTTAGTGGGATCACCTCCCATTTCTAACTTAATCAACGTGCTAACTACGACAATTCGAAGGATAGCTTGTTCCGGTGCGTCAATCGCTTCTTCCAGCGAGCTTCCGGTGAACTTCCGTCGATCATCCGATGAACCCTCGGTGATGCTCTTGCGGACTTCCGGCAAACTCCTGGATTTGCGACGATCCACTTGGCGAGTTCCGACGAGCTTCTTTTGGCAAGCTCCTGGACTTCTCGGATATGTTCCCGCAGAACCTCCGACGACCGTCCGAACTTCCGTCGAGCTCTCGAACTCCCAACGTGATCATAGTCCTGACTCCGGCGCAACTCCTACTGCATGTCTTACTTTCATCGTAGTTAATCCTGCACACTTATCTCAACATATGGATTAGATAACAAATGAAAATTAATGTCATCATCAAAATCCGAGATTTAACAAAGTTATGGAGCCAATCCATATAATTCGGACCAGTGAGGCAATTGACATCAAGTATGCCATGTAAGGGATTTGAAAGCGATATATTCTGAAAATAAAGATGTAGTAGAAATAAATAACATGCAGATTTTATATAAAAAATAAAATATAGACTTCTATCTTAATCTACTCCCATTATTTTAGTAATGAGTCACATAACACCCTCAGCATGTGAAACGGAAGCCTTCAGCAGACTTCTAGTAGGGATTAAGATTCAATCAGTGTCTTAGTGTAACATCGAGGGACTCAACCAATCATACTAAGCCCAAAAGACAAGCAACTCTTGCCGATCACAACTCCTTATGATTACCGTCCTATTCAATCTCCGAACCATTATAGTCTTGAGGGACTCGACTAACCATAATGTCATGTTAAGTCAATACCATCGTTACAAGATGAGTCTAATTTGATGATATACCCTTGAGGGACTCGACCAAGTATACCATGTCCTCAGGTCACCGGTGACATTTCTATGTCATAGGCAAGAAAGTGAATCACGTTATAGGTGAGCCTCGAGGGACTCGACAAACTCAACCTACATCAAGAATCGGTCCCTACCTATAACGATGGAAGGTCACGTGGGTTAATCTAACTGTCTCACGTTTACCGAATTAATATTATCGAGAGAGGAGATTTTGATTTGGTCTCCTAATATGACATGTCACACACATACATATTTAATATATATCTACATCGCATGCAAATATATATACATATCTAGTAGGTATATAAGCAATCACACATCTTATGAGCAATCACACCAGATGATTATGGATCACAACTTAATATGATCAGGCCCAAGCTAGTGGGCCTAATCACTCACATCAAGATCTATATGTGCAACGGTGCATCTCTATGCTCTATGATCATCCATCTCATCCTCATCGATTCTGTCGGCATCTTGACACATCTCCATGCATCACAATCGTCCGTCTTGTGAGTCTCGCTATCCCTTCCACGCTCCTACTATGTCTCCTCTTGTGATTACAGCTTAAACATAGGCATGCAGGTCCAACAATAAACAAGAAATAAAATGGAGGCTCATAGGCCCAAGTAATAATAATCACAAGTACACACACATCACACAGTCCATGATCATCCGTCCACATCATATAGGACTACTAGATAATAATAATATTAATTAATTAAAATTTTTAATTAATTAATATTTTATGAAATTAGGGATATGTAAATAATTTTTTGAACTATGAGGGGTATTTTGATAATTTGGATAAAAAAATAGAATTCATAATTTTTGAAATTCTAAGGGGCAAAACTATATTTTGCCAAAAAAAACCTAACCCTCCCCATCTCCTTTTCTATGCTATAGTCGCCACCACCTTGCCGGCAGCGACGGCTACAGGAGGGGGGGCAGGGGTGCCACCTCAGCCCCAACGGTTCGACTATGGGCAGCGCCACCCCATGTGGGCAGGTGCCCTTGCGGACTCCTATGGGTGAGCACCACCCATACAGGCAACTCACCTATGGGCGAGTGCTGCTCTTGCAGGCTGCTCACCCGTGGTTGAGCGTTGCCCCTATAAGCGGGTCGCCAACGGGGTGTGTTTCCCCTACAAGTGTTGTGCTCGCAGGCAACGCCGGCGGGGGTGGGGCACCCGCGGGCTGCCAGCCCCCACCGGCAGCAAGCCTACTGTAAGTAAGCCATCGGTTGATTGCTGTAGGTGCAACACTTGCGCGTGTGCCGATGTTGTGCTGCATGCTTGTGGTTGCTATTGTAGGCGGCTGCACGCACGCAGATGACATCAACATGGGCAGCAATAGTTGCTGCCCTTTCTCGCTTTTGTGTCAATAGTTTTGACGTCAAAAGCTTCTCCAAAATACAACACACACAGTTCAAAACCAATCTTTCGCATAAACAACCTGCCTCTGATACCATTGTAGGGAAATCTTAGGGGGTATCACATGCGTAGTGGAAGAACATAAAAATAAAATCTCTAAATTTTACATTGATATGTTCGTCATTGTGCGAAGATTAATACATAAAATTCATGAAATTTAAAAATCATGCGTGAGATAGTTGTATTACCTAGGAAGATTGTATATCTCTAAATCCCTATAGACCTGTAGGAGAGGATGAAGGAAGCCAAGCGTCCTCCTCTCTAGTAGTGATCGACACAGTAGAGCTATGAGGATGCTCCTTAAAACTCTAGGCTAGCTATTTGAGAAGGGGAGGAAAATAGGAGATGGCAACCCAAAGAGACTCTAGCCTAAGAACTATTGGTTCCCTCTTATTTATAGAGGTCCCCTATCAACTTAACCCTAATGGATCTTGCCCTATTTGGTATTAGATCTTCATCTAACTACCCAAGCCTCTTAGATTAGTGGATCTCTATCCAATAATCTCTCATTAGCTCTTATTGGATCTCTTCCATAGGATCCAATAATTCATAGGCTTATTAGATATCCAATAAGATAAGGGCTCCTACGGATATTTTATATCTGAATCTCTACTTTTCACAATGCCTACCATATGTGTGTGACCCTCTAGGCCTAATATCGAGCTGCCCATGAGTCATACTTATCAGAACTCCTTCTAACTCAGTGAATTATTATCTCCATAATAATTCACTCAACTTATCGACTGCGGACGTACTAGGCCACTACGCCGTAGTCCCTAGACGATACAAGGGAATCCAATCTATTAGACACGTTTGTCCTCAATTACCGTAAACCTATAGTCCCCCATCCATCTAATATCTCATATATCATACCGGGCATGGAGTTGTCAAACCTATATGGTTTCTACTCGAGTCTCACTCTAATTGAATTCTCTCGGAAAACTCTTTTTCTCTCAATCCGAATGACCCTGACTAAGGATTTGTCCAAGCAAGAACACATGAGATATTCTCCTTATGACACTGAAAGTGGATGATCCTCTATCGATACTCAATAGTCCTCGTAAGGTTGGCTACTACTCCCAATGACTGGTTGTGCTATATCTAGAACCTCCAGACCTATAAGTTCGGTATCAAAGAATGGAGCACTCATACAAGACATCCTTGGTGTCTCCAATCTAAGAACTACATACACCACTCGGACTATGGAATTGATGTCTGACAATAAGGCATCATCAACCATCCAACATTTCGTAAGCAAATCAATCAATGAACTCATTCTCCAATGAGCACTTGTATTGTATCCCTAGTGTCCTCATACAAGTAGCTATAAGACCAACTCCATCCATCATATGGACAAATATACAATACACTAGTCTATCAGGTTATCTTGATGTCCCTCTCGAGTAACTTATAACCAGGATTATTTAGGATATGTATTTAGAGCTGAATCGGTCTCATTATCGTGATCTCATCACGATCAAATTCTCATTGCATAGATTCATGTACATCAAAATATATTCAAGCAACAAGCAATATAAAGTGATAAAATACCAAATAATAATAATAAGCAAAAAGTCTGTGTATCAAGTCACACGTGCCATCACTCACGTGATTGGCTTGCAGGGCATCTATGACTAGAATGTCAATGCTACAAGCGATAGTACCACCCAACACAAGCGGTGGCATCGCCAAGACCCGGGAAACCCAGGATGAGGCCTTTTTTGGCTCTATAATTAAAGTAATTTGGAGTCTATAAATACTCCAACTATTCCGAAAGGGGAAAGAATTCTGAGTTGTAAAAGTGTTGAAAAGATTGAGTTCCCTCCTCCTTGAGCTTAGAGGTTATTTTAAGGGAGGTGTATGAGGGTTACCTTAAGGGTTATAAAGGTTATCTCCTGAACCTATGAAAATGAGAAAGAGTTGTAAGGGATCACAACATCATAGAAATTTTCAGCATCAAAGTAAAGAATTCCAACATCAAAGTAAACAACATTTTAAGTTTACAACATCAAGGTAAACAATTTTCAGCATCAAAAGAGGAGAAGATTTAAGTGAGTGATCCAAAGAATCAAGAAAGTCTGAAAATGATATTTAACAAATTCATGCATTCAGACAAATTAACATTCCTAATTCTCTTCTAATAAAATCAAATTGTTCTTCACTTAAGGGCTTTGTAAAAATATCTGCTAATTGATGTTTTATATCAATAAACTCTAAGATTATATCATGATTATTAATATGATCTCATATAAAATGATGCCTAATATCAATGATGCCTAATATCAATAAAGTTCTAGAGTGTTGAATAAGATTTTTTGTTAAATATATTACACTTGTATTGTCATATTTTATGGAAATGTTTTTGAGATAAATCTTATAATCCTCTAAAGTATTTTTCATCCACACAACTTGTGCACAACATGCACTAGCTGCAATGTACTCAACTTCGGTTGTAGATAGTACAACCAAGTTTTGTTTCTTGGAAGACCAAGAAACAAGTGTGTGTCCTAAAAATTGACATGTTCTAGATATGCTTTTTCTATCTAATCTACATCCAGCAAAATCCACATCAGCGTAAGCAATTAGTTCAAAGTTCTCGAATTTTGGATACTATAATCCAAGATTTGTGGTTTTTTTATGTCATGCCCCCTGAATTTAATCTTCATTCTGGAGGGGTGAACCTAACACAAAATTGATAATATTATAAGTCAACAAATAATCCAAGATCCAATCACATAGAAGAAACTTTCCTTAGTTAAAGAGAAAATCGAGAAATTCAAAAAATATATCAAGGAATTTAAGCTTTCAAAATATTTATCAAGTCTAATTTTACAAGAATTAAACCATCATCAAGAAGTAGATCATTAAAAAGTACATGACATCAAAGGTTACATCATATAAAAGTATAGTATACAACTTATCATGGTATATTTTAGTTTTCTACTTCCTTTAATCAACAAACGGAAATACATAATATATTCAAGTGGTGGTAAATCAAAATGCCTAAACAAAGTGTTCAGTTGTCGATGAATTTGTTACGTCTCGGTTAAGATTTGATCTTGATATAGTTCAATATGCTCTTGACGTAGTTCAATTCGATCCAGTCGAGTCACTATTGGATCGACAGATGGGGAGGGTACTTGCTCTATTAGAGGCGTTGCCTTAAGGGGACTAGTAGGAGGAGAATAACTTTTCCTATAGAGAGGTGTTTCTGATTGTTCAGGTGGGGGAGGTTCAATCCTCCTAGATAATCTAATCCAAATTCCATTTCTTACTACATATCTTAACCTCCTTAATAAGTTTCCATTGATGATATTAAACATATCTAGTTTTAAGATTTCTTCATCAAGTCGAATGACTATGTCATATGCATGAATTAGTTTAGTAATCAAGGCACCATATAGAAGCTTCATATCCTTTTTTGATAGTTCAATTATGTTTTGTTGTATTAAGTAACCAAAACAATTGTCATGTCCTTTCATAATCCAATACATCATTCCTAATTTTATTTGGCTAACTTTATCATGATGATATTATTTTGGGAGTATAATACTTATCAAGATGTGATGAAGTAATTTGGTATTGGAAGGTAGTAAATGTTCATAACTTTTTGGAAGGATAGATAAGTTTAGATTACTAAAAATTATTCCTATGACATCAAAATAAGTGGTCCCAACTAATTCTTCGTCTCATTGTCCTCTAAAGTAACAACCTCTCCTTTTCTCAGCAATTCCTATGAGGTTGCAAATTACGCTATCCGTAATAAATATATGATGTCCTAAGATATAAGT
This sequence comes from Musa schizocarpa, assembly GCA_900464855.2. Taxonomy (NCBI): domain Eukaryota; kingdom Viridiplantae; phylum Streptophyta; class Magnoliopsida; order Zingiberales; family Musaceae; genus Musa; species Musa schizocarpa. The sequence continues at coordinate 23,880,576 of LS990915.1, forward strand.
GGAGACCCTATCGTGTTCATCCACATGCAAGTTATTGTAAAACAACCTAACAAGTCTAGGATAAATTGGTTCACTTATTTGAAGGATTGGGAGGATATCTAGGTTAGCAAACCATTGAATTGGTTCCAAATTGCTCAATTCCTCTAAATCTATATATTTCCCCTTATGAACATTTATAGTCTCCATAGTTGAAAATTTAAGGGCATGTTGAGGAGAATCAAAGAGTGTAAAGTCATAGGTTTGATCTACTCTCCTCTTTTCTTTGTCTCTTGAGGATCTTCTAGAAGCCTTGAGACTAAATACATAAATAATGAGAGAATTACACATAAGAGGTAAGATCTATCAATGAATTGAGAGAAGAGATTTGAGAATTACCCTTATAGTGATCTTCTTGAAAGGTTGAGATTGATCCTTAGATTTGAAGAAGAGGAGGATTTCCTTTAGTTTCTAGAGGAGGATCAAGGAGAATGAGGGCTGGAGAGGTGTTTAGAGGTGTGAGGAAGGGATGTAGGAGGGCTTGGGGTCGGTTCTACCGCCGGCCCTAAATGTCTTTTTATAGGGTAGAGTTGCGAGCAGTGCCACCGCCTACAACCAATGCTAACTAGTGGTGCTATCGCCAGTCCGGCGGTGCCACCGTCGATGCATTGTTTTCCTTAACTTATCGCTTTTCTTTATCAAGCACTATTGCTTCTCAATAGGTAAGAATTCTTGCCTACTCTTTAAAGCGGGATCATAGTCATTTTGTGGTGTGAATGCTTATTCATGTAAATATCGTACCAAGTCAAAATGAAGTTCAATTTTTGTAAATGGGAGGGAGAACTCTCACTGAAATTATCAATTCATAAAAGACCAATCATACCAATGTTCCATGAATCATATTTCCCTTTTTGTAATGAGAAGAAATAATAACAAATGAAGACTCATTTTTCAAATGTCGAGAAATCTAAAAATCTGGAAACTATGAGAAAGGAACTCATGCATAAAAATTCTCAAGTTTCAAATAGTAAGAGATCATGATCAAGTGTTTATCACTTAAGGATTCAAATAATGATTGCATCATCAAGTCATCAAACATGATCTTATGGAATATAAGTATCATTTTGTAACTGATAGTTTTAATTCTAATGATCTTTTCTTTATTTTTTTTTTTTGCTAGAGAGCTTTACGAGTTATTTTGGATCTCCGGTCATATATCTTGAGCATCCACTATCAAGGTACCATCTCTTGCTCCTAGCTTGTGATGGTAAATGTTTCTACAAAAAAGGATGATTTTTAGGTACCCATGTGACCTTAGGTGCCTCAAATATCGATCAGTTTAACTTATCATTTTGCATGGAGTTCTTTACGATTCCTTTAGAAACCCAAATCAAATTGTGTAGTCTACATTTCTTAAATATACATTGATAAGTAACATATCTAAATTTGTAACAAAAATTACATTTGTTTCGGGGTGAAACATGCAAGGTTGGACCATTAACAAAGATGGTTGGATTTTTAAAAGCCGTTTCCATCTCTTCTATGAACATGATTTTTTCTTGCCAGAATCATGTTTAAGGATTTGCTACCTATTTCAAATTTTTCTAAGGTTTCATGTAGTTGTGAATTTTACTTTTTAAGCATTTCTAATTAATCGTATTTTGTACAAGGAGCTAGACTATCATGCTCAATTATTAGTCTATCAAAATTACTAACAAGATAAGCATGCTCATTTTTTAACAATTAATATTTTTTACTAACTAATTTACATTCATCGAATAAATCATGAAAAGCGCTTAGTAATTCATCAAAAGATAAACTTGCATCTAATGAACTGCTTACCTCATCTCGAATAGCCATTAGCGCATAGTGAGCAACTTGCTCGGTGTTGGTTTGCTCCTCTTCTTCGGATGCACTTGAGTTGTCCTATGTTGCTTTATGAGCCTTCTTCTTCTTTGGTTGCTTCTTCTTTACTTGGGGACATTCGCTCTTGAAATGTCCCGACTTCTTACATTCGTAGCATATAACTAATTCTTTCTTGGGTTCAAATTTATTTTTAGAGTCATTTTTAAATTTATTTCTTTTTATGAATTTTTTGAACTTTCTTGTCAAGAGTATCACGTCATCATCATAGTCCTTATTACTTGAATTTTCTTTCAAGTGGTCTTCTTGAGTTTTTAGTGTCATATCCTTACTATTCCTTAGAAGGTTATTCTCAAGCTCTTCCTGAGCATTACAAGTCATCTCATAGGTCATTAGTGACCCGATTAGTTCTTCGAGAGGAAAGTTATTGAAATCCTTTGCTTCTTAAATAATCGTTACTTTAGGATCGCAACTCTTTGGAAGGGATCCTAAAGATTTTATTAACAAGTTTAAAATCTGAGAAACTTTTACCAAGTCCTTTTAGACCATTGACGACATCCGTAAATCGGGTGTACATGTCTCAAATGGTCTCACTCGATTTTATCTAAAACAACTCATAAGTATGTACTAAAATAACTCAAATGGTCTCGACTCCTTTGCTCTACTAGTGCCTTCGTGAGTAACTTTAAGTATGTGCCAAATATCAAAAGTCATTTCATAAATGGACACTTGATTAAACTCGTTTTTATCCAAAGCACAAAACAAGGCATTCATAGCCTTGGCATTTAAAGCGAAAGTCTTTTTCTCCAACTCATTCCAATCATTCATCAGAAGAGAAGACTTTTGAAAATCATTTTCAATAATGTTCCATAGCTCAAAATCCATAGAAATCAGAAAGATTCTCGTTCTAGTATAATCCGTCCTATTGAACATTGGAGGACATATGATTTAATGACCCTCTTGGTTACCGGTAAATGCTATATCTCTTAGGTTTAAAACTAAATGAGAATGATCTTACTCTAATACCAATGGTTAGAATCAAGAGCGGCACTAAGAGGGGGGTGAATTAGTGTAGTAGAAAAATTACGTCGATTTAAAATATTTCATATGATAAAAATTGATTCCGAATCAAATCATCGTTTCACTTTGAGTAAGTAGAGAAGATGAGGTAGCGCATTTTGCAATGTAGTAAAGTTGAATGCAGTAAAGAAAATTTATAATAAGGAAAGAACACACCGGAATTTATAGTGGTTCGATCATTGTAACCTACATCCGCTTTTGATTCCTCCTCCGTCGAGGTCATCGACATCCACTAATGGTCCTCCTTCAATAGGCGAAGACAAACCACCTCTTTACAGTACTTTCTCCTTTTCACGGGTTTAGGAGATAACCCTAACAACCCTCACACCTCTCTTGAATGATCTCAACACTTAGTAAGGGAGGAGGAGGACTCTTGCACTTTTACAACACTTTTATACCCCAATAACTCAAGATTACACCAATACTTTTATGTCCTTTCATGCAAAGAAGGGTGAGATTTTTATATGCCCCAATGGCTTCAAAATTGAAGCCAAAAAGTGTCACATCTACGGATTTCAGAGTACTGGTGGTATCACCGCTATTACTGGGCAGTACCGTCACCTGTAGTCTGACACTAGATGGTACGACCACCTAATAGAGCTCGGAGACCGAGCTCTGGTGGTACCACCGCCTGATACGGGTGGTACCACCATTGGCAGCATTGATTGCCAATGGTACCAGTGCTCAGTCTGGGTGGTACCATCGGCCAGGCCACCTAGGAGATAGGGTCTCCCAAGCAATGCCACCGTCGGCCATGATTTCAGATGCTAAATGGGCTATTCAATCTAACCCAATTCAACCCTATTAAGGGCCCAATCGGCTCCTAACTAAGTTAGTGGGAATACCTCCCAATCCTAACTCAATTTATGGTCTAACTATAATAATTAAGATATAATCAAATCACTCTTGTTGCGGTACGTCAATTGCTCTTTCAGCAAGCTTCCAACGATCTTTCGGCGAACTTCCGACGAACTCTCGACAATATTCTGGTGGACTCCTAGCAAGCACTTGGACTTTACAATGATCTTCTTGGCAAGTTCTGATGAGTTCTTTGTCATGCTCTTGGAATTCTTGGTTGGTTCTGGCAGAATTTCTAACGAATGTTTGAACTTTCGATGAACTCTTGAACTCCCAACGAGATCTCGATCTTAACTTCGGCATAACACCTGCTTTATGTCTTATTGCTATCGTAGTTAATCTTGCACACTTTTCTTAATATATAGATGTTATGACCCTTTTTATAAGCTTTTGAATAATGTTTATTGAGTCTGTTTAGTTCAATCGTTTATTGATTATGTTTGGTTCAGTTAGAGTCATATAGAGATTTATTTAATATTTATTTATTATTAAGAGTCCAAGTCCCAGTAGACCCTAGGTGGAACTCTATAAATAGTGATACAACCCTTTCTTTTAAAGAATCAATCAATCAATCAATAAAATATTATTTTAGTTTGTTATGACAAACCCTAGGAGGTCGATCCCCTCGAAGTAATCAAAGAGGCTGATCCCCTCGAAGTGATCAAGGAGGTCGATCCCCTCAAAGCGATCATTCCCTTTTCTCCCCTTTTATTTTCTTTCTTTGATGATAAGACTTTAGGGTTTTATCATTTGGTATCATAGCAGCGATCCTTGACGTTTTCGCTACAGTTTGTCATCTCAAAAAAAAAAAAAAAAAAAAGACGTGATCCTTGACGTTGCCCCAACCGTGCCACCATCGCTGCCCCCCCTTGGGTCGCAGCCACAGTCACTCGACCATCCCTTCTTGTAGTGATCAAAACAAGGCAACCATGACTGCCACAGCCACCACCATTTCCTCAACCACATGTGATCCCTCGACATCACCAGCACCTCCTTTAGTAGTGCGCCAGAGACAGAGCAACACTGCCTTCCATCCGTGCCGTCGTAGCCACTGCAGCAGCACTGCCCCTGGCCACACAATCATCGCAACCATCGCTTCAGATTGCCATCATCGCAGCCTCAACCTGACTGCTCAGTGATCGCCCTGTTGGGTCGCAGTAGCTGCAACCACACCGACGCAGTCGCCTTCCAGCCCTCAGTGCTCTCACCCCACACAACGACAGAAACAGGGCAGCAACTCTTCCTCCAATGCAGCGACCGCAGCATTGCCCTTTGCGTCCACCTCCTTGGCAACTTTGCATCGACAATGCCAATACCCTTGACCGGCATCAAAAACAAGAGTTGAGATTATAGATTTGTAGTCTTACGTAATGAACACAAATAACTCAGTGAAAGCACAAATGGATGCATTGGAAATCAAAATTGAGAATCGACTACAAGAAACACTTAATAATTTCAAAAAGAGCTTATTGGAGAGCCTCAACAAATTTCAACAAAATGGGGGTGGTTTTTATGACGAAATTTATTTTTCGATCCTAAATGATTGATGATATATATATTTTTATTTAGTATAAAAAGGACAAAGGCAGGCTTGTATGAAACAAACTAAAAAGAGGAAAGCTTTCTCCTTGAAAAATTTCTCCACTTTATCGATTTATCTAAAAAGGAGAGATTAATGAATCTATCTATGCCCTTTTTTTAAACTATTTAAAACAATTTTGATTTGACGATTCAAATTTGAATGAGCTTTATCTTGATTTTTCGAGATTTATAACTTGAGATCTTTCTATGTATTGAGATCTTTCTCTTTATTTCTTCTCAATATTTTCTTAAGAGGAGATTTTCTAAAATGAATCATGGTTTCTCTTGAGTTCTCAGAATTTTAACTTGAAAATTCTTTTTATTAATCAAGATTGTCTACTATGATTCTTTCTTTTCACTATTTGAGTTATCCAAAAAGAATCATAATATGTCTCTTATTATTCACAATTTGTCTTCATGATTTGTATATCTCATCACCAATTTTTCTGGTTATCCCTGTTAGGATCGAAGTGGCACTAAGAGAGGGGGGGTGAATTAGTGCAACGAATTAAAACTCATAAGTTTGAAATCGATTTCATAAATGTGTAGAGATTTCGATTCAACGAAGGATGACTAAGCTAAAATAGCTCTAGTAAAGGTAGTCAAGAGTAGGGAGATGAAAACCGATGTATAGTGGTTCAGCTAAGTAGAGAAATGGTTCAAAAAATTAAACACTCACACATTCAAGGAACACCATAATGTATAGTGGTTCGATCAAATGACCTGCATCCACTTTCGAAGCCTTCTTCGATGAGGCTCCCAACTTCCACTAGCAAATTACTTTAAAGGGAAAGGATCAAATACCCCTCTTACAACCTTCTTACAAGTAGTTTACACTCTTACAGATTTTTTCAAAGAGAAAGAGGGAGGTGAACACTTAAGCTATTGAAAAAAAGACTTTGCTAGAGCTTTTTCTCACTTTCTAGCTTCTCAAAAAGGTGTAATCTCTGCTGAGAATTGAGGGGTATTTATAGGCCCCAAGAGGATTCAAATTTTGGCTCCAAATTTGAATTACTTATAGGTTTCCCGGTGCTAGCGGTTCCATTGCCTGTCAGTGTCTGACACTAATAGTGTACTGGCAGTGCCACCGCCAGACCTCTCGGGTTCTGGGCGATGCCACCACCTGGACTATTCCAGCTTACTGGTTGGGCTACAAACTTGGCCCAAGCCAGTCCAAACTCGGGCCCAATTGGCCCCTAACCAGGTTATAGGATTAACCCTTAATCCTAACCCAAATTATATGCAAACTATGAAATTAAGACATAGCCCTAAGCAAATTTTTAACCGGCAACGTCGAGTTTCCTTTCGGTGAGCTTTCCGGTGAACTTCCGATGGACTTCTGATACACTCTCGAATTTCTTCCGGCGGACTCCCAGTAGGCTCCCAGTCTTGTGGCGAGTTCAACGAGTCTTGGCCAAGTATCCGAACCTTCTCGATGATCTCTGCAAACCTCCAAGATCTTTCCGGCGGACTTTTGAAAACTTTGGCAAGTCCCCGATTATTTCTCGGTTGGTTCCGGCAACACTTTTGACGATTCTTCGGACTTTCGATGGACTCTCGAAGACCCATCAAACTTGACTCTGGTAAACTTGCTTTATGTCTTCAAGCTATCATAGTTAATCCTACACACTTAACTCAATAATATAGATTAGATCAATTAACCCATCAATTGACTTCATCATCAAAATATGAGATTCAACAATCTCCCTTTTTTTTATGATGACAATCAATTGATGATGAAGTTAATCATAACTCCCCCTATCTATATACCATATTATGAGAAGATAAAAACACTTGAATTTAATATCTTTGAATTCAAGCCTAAACCGATAAGTTCTATCTGTTGAACATATCGTTATTTTTAATAAGCATGAGCAAATACGAAACTTTATATTTCTCATAATTTCAAGGTATGAAAATTATTTTCAAGCCGAATGATAAAAGTCAATTATCATTTCGATAAGAAATAATAATAATTTGACATTTCAACATGGATCTCATGATATAAATGCAAAGCATGATTTTATATGATCATGAGATGATTGCTTATCATATATATATATAAAATGATAAACATAATACGACAACCAATCTAAAAACTTTCATATGCGATATGCTCAAAAAGTTTTATGATGTTTTTAAAGAATATAACACATATAAGACATTTTTCATTGCATTATATAACATATAACCTATTACAATACGATACATATAAGTCATGCTAATTTCATATTTGCATAAGTCATCAATCTTTTGCATATTCTTCTCCCCCTTTGTCATCAACAAAAAGGAGATGAGGTTTCAAGCATAAAACTCATGATCATTGAAGCCATTCATAAAATCATCTCATAAGAAAAATATTTTAAAAAGGAGATTACAAAATTTATAAAGCTTCTACTTGGCATTAAGATCGATCATTCACATAAGACATCAAATCATCCAAAATAACATGAAGGTGCCATCAAAATGTTAATAAAATTTTGAAAAGAAACATCCAACATCATATATTAGAATAATGCAAATGCATGTCAAGGTAGCATAGAGGTTTACAATAATAAGAAGGGTTTAACATAACGATTATTCCTTAGGAGGAATTCCATAGTTCCTATACATGGCATCTATCTTCTGATTCATCTGTCATAGTTCCCTTAAAATTTCGACTTATTATAATTAGATTTACTCTTGCTGTGATTTGAGTTGCTCTTATTATGATTTGATTTGATTTAAGTCTGTCATGATGGGATCTTCAGAAAATGAAGTAGGAGTTGGTTTTGAATGTGCAGCACCAAAGGGACTAGGAGGAGGAGATTCATTTCCCCTAAAAATGAGTGTTTCAGGGTGTATTACTGGTGGGGAAATTGGATATGTCCTTTTAGGTTACCTAATCCATATACTATTGCTAAAAGTGCACCTAAATCTCTTGAGTAGGTTTCTGTTGATAGTGTTAAATCAATCGACCTGGATTATTTCTTTATTGGGTGAGACACAAATATTATAGGCAAGCATTAATCGAGTGACTAACCCCCCATATAGTAACACATTGAGTCTTTAGCTATTATGTCCTACATATGTTGTCGGATAAAGTATCCAAAATAATTATTTTGGTCAGTTATAATCCAATACATAATACTTAACTCTATTTGACTAATCTCATCATGATGAAATTATTTAGGAAGTAGGATGCTTATCATGATGTGATGAAGAAATTTAGAGTTAAAGGGCAATAAGTACTTGTAACTTTTGAGAATTATACCTTTGGATTTACAAAAACAGTTTCTAAGGCTTTGGAGTAAGTTGCTCCGATTGCATTGACATCTCATTTACTTCTAAAATAACAGTCCCTATTCTTTTCGACAATTCCAATTAACTCATATATAGTCCTATCAAATATTCGAATTTATGTTCCTAAGAGGTAGGTAGTTAAGCTATCATTGTCCACACTTAAGTTTGCATAAAATAACCTAACCAACCTAGGGTAAATTGGTTCATCGATTTACAGTATAGATAAGACATCTAAATTTGCAAACCATCTAATGGGCTCTAGATTTCCAAGTTCATCTAGATCAACATGTTTGTCCTTATGTATTATTCTTATTTCGAAATTAGGATACCTAAGGGCTACTTCATTAGATCTAAAGATGATTTGGTCATAGGAATCTCTTTCCACCCTTTTCCCTTTGGTTCTTAATGATCTCTTAGGAGTCCTATCTAATCATGATGATAGATTAAGAGAGAACTTTAAAGAATAGACCAAAAAATGAGAGGAAGAAGAAAAAAAAATTTAGATCTTACCTTATATAAGTTTTCTTGGGAGATAGAGAGCTTGATCCAAGAACCCCTCTCTTAGGCTTCTAGAGGCTTAGAATGAGGTTGAGAGAGGTTTAGAGGGGTTTGTGAGAGTGCTAGGGAGGGTGCTTTCGGGTTGGGGGCAGTTCCACCGCTGACCCTAACCCCCCCTCTTTATAAGGGGGTTCTCGGGCAATGCCACCACCTAGGGACCGAGCGCCCAAGCAGTGCTACCGTCGGTTTTGGCGGTGCCACCATTGGCACACTAAAAAATAATTTTTTTTAATGTTTTTGTTTTCAGAAGTTTTAATGTGTTTGATTTAAGATAGGATAGTGTCTTTGATCACTCTTTAAGATGTCGCTCAAAATCGAAAAGAAAGAAGTTAAATCCATGAAAACCGAAAAGAGGATGAAAATTTTTTGAAAAATATATACAATCAAGCTCATTCACAAGGACAATTCAACATGCCTAATTCCCTTCTAATAAAGTCAAATTGATCTTCATTTAAGGCTTTTGTGAAAATATCCACTAATTGATGCTTTGTATCAATAAATTCTAGAATGACATTATTATTATTGACATGATCACGTATAAAGTGATGCATAATGTCAATATGCTTAGTTCTAGAGTATTGAATTGGATTTTTGGTTAGACAAATAGCACTTCTATTATCACATTTTATGAGAATATTCTTTAAATAAATTTCATAGTCTTCCAATGTATTTTTCATCCAAACAACTTGTGCACAACATGCACTTGCAGCTATGTATTCAACTTCCGTCGTAGATAGTGCAACCGAATTTTATTTCTTGAAAGTCCAAGAAACAAGTGCATGTCCTAAAAATTGACATGTTCTGGATGTGCTTTTTTTTATCTATCCTACATCCACCAAAATCAACATCTGCATAAGCTATTAAATCAAAATTATCAGATTTTGGATACCATAATCCTAAATTAGGAGTTCTTTTAAGATATCTAAGGATTCTTTTAACACTTTTAAGATGAGACAATTTAGGATTAGTTCGAAACCTAATACAAAGTCCTACACTAAACATGATATCCGGTCTAGTTGTAGTGAGGTAAAGTAAACTACCAATCATTCCCCTATATGTTTTTTGATCAAAGCTTGCACCACTTTCATCCATGTCTAACTTAGTGGAAGTACTCATAGGAGTATTTATAGCTTTTGAACCATCCATGTTAAATCGTTTTAACAATTCTAATGTATATTTAGATTGATTAAGAAATATATCATTACTAAGTTGTTTAATTATAATCCTAAAAAGAAAGTTAATTCTCTCATTAGGCTCATTTCAAATTCATGACTTATACATTTGGAAAATGATTCACATAGTGATTCATCCAAAAAACCAAAAATAATACCGTCAACATAAATTTGAACAATAAAAAAATTATTTTCAAAATGTTTGATAAACAATATAGTATCAACCTTGCCTTTTGTAAAATTATTTAAAATAAGAAAGGAACTAAGCCTTTCATACCAAGCTCTAGGAGCTTATTTTAAGCCATAGAGAGCCTTAGTCAATTTAAATACATGATTAGGAAGAAGAGAATTTTCAAATCTGGGAGGTTGTTCAACATACACTTCTTCGGAAATAAAACCATTCAAGAAAGCACTTTTGACATCCATTTGAAATAGTTTAAAATCATTACTACTAGCATAGGCAACGAGCATCCTAATGGCTTCTAATCTTGCCACAGGAGCGAAGGTCTCTTCATAATCGATACCTTCTTCTTGGTTGAAACCTTTGGCCAATAGTCTAACCTTATTTCTAACCATGATACCGCATTCATCTTGCTTGTTTCTAAAGACCCATTTAGTACTAATGACTAAATGGTCACTAAGTCTAGGAACAAACTTCCATACCTCATTCCTCTCAAATTGGTTCAATTCCTCTTGCATTGCAATAGCCCATGAATCATCTTTCAAGGCTTCGTCAATGCATTTAGGTTCAATTTAAGAAAGGAAAGTGGCATTAGCATAAAAATTTTTGAAGGAAGAACGAGTTTGAACCCCTTTTGATGTATCTCCTATAATTAGCTCCTTTGGATGAGCATCTACATACTTCCATTCCTTCGGTAGGAAATTTCGGAAGAAGATGCATCCAAGTTTATATTTTGAGGAGGGGGTTCATTTAAATTCAAATTATCAAAACCAAGATCATCATCAAAATTATTTTTCTTTAACTCAGAAATTTTATTAAAAATTACATAAATAGACTCTTCTATAACTAAGATTCTTTTGTTAAAAACACGAAAAGCCTTAGAAACGGAAGAGTAACCAAGAAAGATGCCTTCATTAGATTTAACATCAAAATTTCCTAAGATATCCTTTTTATTCAAAATAAAGAATTTGCAACCGAAAACTTTAAAATAAGAAACATTTGGTTTTTTGTTATTCCATAATTCATAGGGAGTTTTTGATAGAGATGGTCTTATTAGAACCCTATTCATGATATAGCAAGTCGTATTAATTGCTTCGGCCCAAAAATACTTAGGTAGACTATATTCATTTAACATAGTTCTTATCATTTCTTGTAAATTTCTATTTTTTCTTTCAACTACCCCAATTTGTTGAGGATTTCTTGGAGTGGAGAAGTTATGATTATATCCATTAGATTCACAAAAACTTTGGAAGTCACGGTTTTGAAATTTGCCACCGTGATCACTCCGAATTGATGAAATCATGAATCCTTTTTTGTTTCAAGTAAGTTTACAAAATTTAGAGAAACATTTGAAATAATCACTTTTGTGAGCTAAGAAATATGTCCTGTTGAATCTCGTATTTTGATGATGAAACCACTTGATATGTGTTTATAATTTAAACTGCATTTTGAGTGATGCAGGTCTACTCGATCAGGATTAGACAGTTAACGCAGGAGGAATTGACATTGCGCCGGAGGAGATCACGTTAGGATATTAGACGGCAGAAGGCTTCGGACGTCGGGCATCGGGCCAAGGAGAGCAGAATTGCGCCAAGGATATCGGGGTTGCGGAGGTCAACCGTCGATTGGGCAACAAGCCACAAGAGAGGATGATGCGCTAAAGAATCGGACGAAGCGCTAACCAATAACGTGCCGGGCAACAGAATGTCAATTCGTGTTGTAATAATTGTCTAGATCGAAGTAGAGTTTTGGCTTATGTGTGCAGGATTAACTACGATAATGATGAAGACATAAAGCGAAACAAAGTGTCGGAGTCAAGCGCAAAGGATTTGTTGCGAGTTCGAGAGTTCGACGGAAGTCCGAAGGTTCGTCGGGAATGCTGCCGGAACTAGCCGAGAATGACTAGGGAGCTTGCCGAAGGGTTTTTCGGAAGCTCGCCATAAGGTTCATTGGAAGTTCGCGGAGCTCGCCGAGAAAGATCGAAGCTTGCCGAAGAAGCTCGTTGGAACTCGCCAAGATTAAATCGTGAAGTCTAGGAGCTTACCGGGAGTCCGCAGAATGGTTTCCGAGAGTTTATCGGAAGACCGTCGGAAGTTCGTCGGAAGCTCGCCGGAAGAAGTCTTGACTTACGAACTTTGTAATAGCTTAGAAAATATCTTTAAATTCGTAGTTAGCACATTAATTAGGGTTATGATTATGTGTTAATCCTATAACCCAAGTAGGGGCCAATTGGGCCCGAGTTCGGACTGGTTTGGGCCAAGTTTGGAGCCCAACCAGTGAGCTGAATTGGCCTAGGCGGTAGCACATCTAGCAAAATATACTAATTTGCATATTTCAAGAAGCAAATTAATGTGCTATTTTGCCTATCTCAAGAAGCAAAATATACTAATTTGCACATCTAGCAAAATTAACAAATTTTCATATTTCAAGAAGCAAGAGTTGCTTTCTTCAATATCTCAAAACTACTAGCTTGCTTATTCTAAAATATTATAAAATTTGCTAGCTTATATGTTGTAGAACTTGCTATCTTACTACTTTACATATCTATGATGATAGCAAAATTGCATAATGATAAAACTTGATGTTTATTATACAACGATTTGAACTTGTATTTCTAAACACATGAGAATTGAACTTATCGTTTTTGTTGATGACAAAGGGGGAGAAGTATGATCATGTAATGCATGATGACGTGTTACAAATATTCATGATAAAATTTACAATGACTTGAATTCAGCTTAAATTCAAGGTTCTGTAAATATGGCATATTGATAGGGGGAATTTGTTTAAACTCCGGGGGTTAAGGTTAACTCTGTCATCAATTGGTTGTCATCATCAAAAAGGGGGAGATTGTTGAATCTCGTATTTTGATGATGAAACCAATTGATAACTGTTTATGATTTAATCTGTGTTTTGAGTGATGCATGATGCTTTGATCAGGATGAGACAATTAAAGTAGGAAGAATCATGTTGTGCCAAGGGAAAACATGTCAGAAGATTGGACATTGGGTCGGAGGATCGGTCGACATATCGACAGAAGGTTTTGAGCCATGGATTCAGGCATCGGGCTAAGAGGAGCAGATATTGCGCCAAAGATATCAGAATTGTGGAGTCAACTAGCCAATTGGGCAATAAGCCACAAGAGAGGACGATGCACCGAAGAATCGAACGAAGCGTTGAGGGACCAATGACATACCGGACAACATGATTAATGCTTAGTATTTATTGTCTAGATCGAAGTGTGATTTTACATATACAAGATTAACTACGATAGCAAGGCATCAAGCAAAATGAAGTCCCGGAGTCAAGGATATGATTTCATTAGGAGTTCGGGAGTTCATCGGAAGTCCGGACATTCGTCGGAAGTTCTAGCGAAACCAACCAAGAAGTCTCGGAGCTTGCTAGAGAAGCTCATCAGAACTCGCCAAGAAGATCATCGTGAAGTCCAGGAGCTTGTCGGGAGTCCGCTGAAACATTGCCGAGAGATCGTAAGAAGTTTGCCGGAAGATCGTCGGAAGCTTGCCGGAAGAAACCAAGACATAGGGACTTATTTAGCTTAACAAATGTCTTAGGAATCATAGTTAGCACGTAATTGGGTTTGGATTTGGGCCAACCCAATTAGGGGCCAGCTAGGCCCATGTAAGGACTATGTTGGGCCCAATGAGAGGCCCAAATAGTGCCCCAAGAAGTCTTACCATTGTGGCATAGTCTTCGAGACTATGTCAGGCGGTGGTACCGCCAGTCTGGGCAATTGTACCACCCCTTGTAGGGTGCCAAGCGATGGTACCGCCTAGCACTGCCCCCCAAGCGGTGGTACTGCCAGACCTGGGTGGTGGTACCGCCCAAGGCAGTGTCAGTGTCAAACTGACACTAAGTAGTGGTACCGCCCAACGTAGGCAGTGGTACCGCCCGTGCCCAGGAAACCTGGGATGAGAAAGTTTTAGGCTCCAAGTGTTAGGATCGGAGCGGCACTAAGAGAGGGTGGTGAATTAGTGCAACGGTAAACTAACATTGGTTTAAAAAATTTTCGTACGATAAAAAAATAATATCGATGAAAAGCGATTTTGGAAGCTTGATAACTTAGAAGCGTATGGAAGCATAGTGACTAAGTAAAGAAGTTTGCAGTATGTAAATGGCAAGAGTAGGATGCAAACCAGATAACACAGTAGTTTTAAGTGAGGTATGGGCCCAATTGACTCGTAACCAAGGTATATGATTGTCCCTTAATCCTAACCCTAATTAAATATGAATTACATACCTAAAAACATAATCCTAAGCAAGTGTTTAACCGGCCAACATCAAGTTTTGTTTCGGCGAGCTTTCCCGCGTTCTTCCGGTGGACTTCCGATATGCCCTCGGGTTTCTTCCGACGGACTTCCAGTAGGCTCCTGATCTTGTGATGAATTCAACGAGTAGCCGAGCCTTCTCGGTGATCTCTGCCAACCTCCGACAATCTCTTCGGCAGACTTTCGAAAGTTTCGACAAGTCTCCGATCTTTCTTGGTTGGTTTCAACAGCATCTCCGATGAATTTTCGGACTCTCAAACGTCCATCGAACTTGACTCTGGTATCCTTGCTTTATGTTTTTAGGCTGTCGTAGTTAATCCTGCACACTCAACTTCAATAATATGGATTAGATCAATTAACCCATCAATTGATTTCATCATCAAAATCTGAGATTCAACACCAAGTTTAAATCAACTTGAAGCCTATAAATACCCCTCTCATTCCCGATTAAAACACACAAGCACAGAGAGTTTAAAAGTAGAAAAACGTTGTAGAAATCTCTTATGAGAATCCTCCTCTAGTCTAAGTGTTAGAATTCTATAAGAGAAGAGTGAGTGCTTATAAGAGTTGTCTCCTAAACCTGTTAAAAGGAGAAGAGGGGTGTAAGAAGGAGGTTGATCTTTGCCTATTAAAAGAAGATCGATAGTGGATGTCGGTGGCCTCGACGGAGGAGGAATCGACAAAGTGGATGTAGGTCACGACGACCGAACCACTATAAAATTGGTGTGCTCTCTGGTTTGCATTTACTTCCTGCCATTTACATATTGCAAACTGAATCTTTACTTACCTACTGCATTCACTTCATAAACGTACGCTTTCAAAATTAAGTTTCCGAAATTGATTTTCATCGGAATCAATTTTAATCAAAGTGAAAAGTTTTGAAGACGTGATTTTACCGTTGCACTAATTCACCCCCCATCTTAATGTTGACCTCTTGATCCAAACAAAGATATTGAAGCCAGCACACATACAATGCATGCATTGGTTGGCTATGCTAACCTACAAACTATGAAAATCGGAGGAACTTCGAAGCATCAGCTTGTTACTGTTTTGATTGATACGGGAAGCACTAATAATTTTATGGACAGGAAAGTTATAGGTTGATTAGCCCACCACATTGAAGGCTATGATAGATTTGAAGTAAAGATTGCTGAAAGATGAATTTTAACTTATGAAGCAAATGTTCAAAGATAAAAATGATTATACAGGGCCAGGAGTTTCTTGCAATAATTACTACACTAAAAAACTGACTTGTTGCTTATACTATCAAAAAGTGGAGATCATATTACTTGATCAATGGATTGTGATGCATTGCAGATACCCTATGATTGAAGTGCTAAAAGAGAAGCTCCCCAAGTTGATGCTGCTCAGCCTTGAGAACAAGGCTGATTTGAAGAGAGATGAATTGTTACGATCCTTTTTATGAGCTTTTGAATAATGTTTATTGAGTCTATTTAGTCCAGTTGTTTATTGAGTTTATTTGGTTCAATTAGAGTCAGGTAGAAATTTATTTAATATTTATTTATTATTAAGAGTCCAAGTCCTAGTGGACCCTAGATGAAACTCTATAAATAGTGATGTAACCCTTTCTTTTAAGGAATCAATCAATCAATCAATCAATCAAATATTATTCCAGTTTGTTATGACAAACCCTAAGAGGCCGATCCCCTCGAAGCGATCATTCCCTTTTCTCCCCTTTTATCTTCTTTCTTTGGTGATAAGACTTTAGGGTCTTATCAATAGATTAGATTAAATAATTTATAATTGATTTCATCATCAAAATCTAAGATTCAATAATACCGTCAGACTAAGTGATGGTACCGCCTAGTGTCAATGCTACAAGCGATGATACCACCCAGCATAAGCAATGGTACTTTAATTAAAAATATCTTTTATTAAACTTTATATTGGGTAAGTAACGGGTGGAATGGTCCTATGTTTAGGTATAGACTGAAACAAAAGTCCTTTATACAGAAAAAATGATTTATGTTGTTCTCCACTTGAGTTTACCTTTTTTAGAACATTTCATAAGTAATCATTTATCAACTGTTCATTCAGAATATCATTAATATGAATATGTTGCATAAAGCGAGATTTTTATGAATAAGTACAACGGGAACTATTGTGTGAAGTCACTTTGGATGATTAACTTTAGTTTCCACTAATCAAAAAGATTACTTAGCTGTTGATATTACTTTGACTTGTCTTGTTTTATGAGTTTGTATTGTTTTTAATCTATTATATATTAATCGTCTAATATCATGGACTACATGGTTTTGCTGAAACTAATATGAAATGGATGTTCATATTGGTCTGAAGACTCTGAACGTAGATTGCCCCCATTTCTGGTGTTTCGATCTGGCCAATTAAAAATTATTTAATTAACACTCTTTGTGAGCCCAATATACCCAAACGTGAGCCTTCTTTCCATTCACTTCCTACTTCCTCTTCAAGTCTCTTGTACATACTGGTGTACCATGTATTTGCACATCTATACTTCCTTACTTATTGGTTCGACTTGAGATTGGTATTGATTGAGTATTCAAAACAATGTACCTTGATCTATATATCAAGAATTGAAATTTTATACAGTATCAGAGTTTCGAGATTCGCTCGGTATAATATGATACGATACGATACCGAGCGATATATATATATATATAATCGTTTTTGCCGAGGCAACGTCGCCTCTCTTCTCCCTGTGTGCGATAAAAAGTCATCAACAGATGAGGAGGGAGAGCGACATCGATTGACGATACCGTCTAGTAGCAGACAGTCTGTATATCGATCTACTAGTAAATCGGTACGTACCGTCCGATACAAATGATATTATTCAAAATTAAAAACCTTGCTACATATTATGCAGAGGTAACAAAATTGATACGCTTCACTATCATAGAAAGTTTCGATGATCTAATTGCACAAAGTCCACTAATTCATATTCTCATACCTCATGCCTCAATGCCATGAGTTTGAAAGAGCAACTTGAGGATTATTCAAAGATTGATAGTTGGTGATGCCTCGTGCCATATTTCAACTCCTTTTAATAATTTTTATTATCTTTATAAATTTCTTATTATATAACATTAATAAAGCTATAAGTCTCAACTATTTATGCTTGGCTACATAGATCTTTTGTTATTATTGAAATATGTGAAAAGTCATATGTTTAGTTCAATATAGTTAAAAGCGTTATGTCACGGTCTTAGCTGCAATTGCCTAAGGCGTGAGGCACCATTACAGTCAAGACGCGAACTTAGCTTGCATTGCCTAAGTCGCGCGTCGCCCTTGCTGTTAGGATCAAGAGCATTAAGAGCGGGGGGGGTGAATTAGTGCAGCAGAAAACTTTCAACGTTTAAAACTGCGTTCGTACGACAAAGGCGATTTCAGTAGAAAGTCGATTCGTAAAACAAATCTAAAACAAATCTATAACAAATCTTAACTTGAGATCAGGTAAGAAGCAGTTAAAACAAATCTATAAAGGCAGTTTGCAGTTATGATGGAAATCAAAATGTAAGCGCAAACTGAAATATGATGTTCGTACGAGAAAAGTGATTTACGTCTAAACACGATTCAGAAAAATACTGAGCTTGGAAACGCAATCGTAAAAGCGCAAACGACAGTAAGCTATGAAGGAGGTTTGCAGTAAGGATAATAAGCTCAAAGTAAATGCAAACCAGAGAATGGGAGTTTACAGTGATTCGGTCAATCGTGACATACATCCACTCCTCTGATTCCTCTTCCGTCGAGGCCATCGGCATCCACTAATGATCTTCCTTTACTAGGCGAAGATCAACCTCCTTCTTACACCCCTCTTCTCCTTTTACTGGGTTTAGGAGACAACCCCTACAAGCACTCACTCTCCTCTCTTAAACAGAATTCTAACACTTAAGCTAGAGGAGGGAAATTCTAGAGATTGCAGTAGTGTTTTCTCTCTTTTAATCTCTCTGTGCTTGTGTCTTTTACCCAGGGATTGGAGGGGTATTTATAGGCTCCAAACAAGTTTGAATTTGGAGCTCAAATTTGTGATCTCCCGAAATTCCGGGGTCTGGCGGTTGCACCGCCTGATAGGGCTCGAAGACTGAGCCTGTGGGCGGTGCCACCGCTTGTCAAGGGCGGTTGCACCACCTAGCAGAGCTCAGAGACCGAGCTCAAGCGGTGTCACCGCCTGACTAGGGCGGTTGCACTGCCCAGTCTCGCTCAGAGATTAAGCCCTAGTGGTGCCACCGCCTACCTGGGGCGGTTGCACCGCCCAGCTTTCCTGGGAGACCCTCTCCTGGGCGGTGCCACCGCCAACCCTGGCGGTGCCACCACCTACACTATTTCAGCTCACTAGTTGGGCTCCAAACTTGGCCTAAACCAGTCCGAACTCGGGCCCAATTGGCCCCTACTTGGGTTATAGGATTAACACCTAATCCTAACCCTAATTAATGTGCTAACTATGAATTTAAAGACATTTTCTAAGCTATTACAAAGTCCGCAAGTCAAGACTTCTTCTAGCGAGCTTCCGGCAAACTTCCGGCGGTCTTCCGATGAACTCTCGGAAACCATTCTGTGGACTCCCGGCAAGCTCCTAGACTTCACGATTTGATCTTGGCGAGTTCCAACGAGCTTCTTCGGCAAGCTCCGTGAACTTCCAACGAACCTTCCGGTGAGCTTCCGAAAAACCCTTCGGCAAGCTCCCAACTCATTCTCGGCTAGTTCCGGTAGCATTCCCGACGAACCTTCGGACTTCCGTCGAACTCTCGAACTCGCAACGAATCCTTCGCGCTTGACTTCGACACTTTGTTTCGCTTTATGTCTTCATCGGTATCATAGTTAATCCTGCACAATTAAAATAAAACTTCGATCGAGACAATTAATCCTAAGCAATTAACCAAGTTGTCCGGCATGTTATAGGTCCCTCGACGCTTCGTCCGATTCTTCGGCACATCGTCCTCTCCTGCGGCCTATTGCCCAATCGGCCAGTTGACTCCGCAACTCCGATATCCTTGGCGCAATACCCGCTCTTCTTGGCCTGATGCCTAAGTCCACGGCCCAAAGCCTTCTGTCGATACGTCGACCGATCCATCGGCCCGACGTCCAATCTTCTAACATGTTTCTCCGGCACAACATGATTTTTCCTGCTTTAATTGTCTCATCCTGATCGAAGCATCATACGTCACTCAAGACGCAGATTAAAACATAAACACAATTATCAATTCGTTTCATCATCAAAATACGAGATTTAACACTTGCAATATTGCTCTATAAAGATCAGTCCACTTGTAACCTCTCGCAGGTCCCGAAGGACCTGTAAAAGAGAAAGTTGATTAGTTCGAAAGAACGAGCGACGGACAAGTCCTGAAGTCTCGCGAAAAGGGGAAGCTTTACAAGCAATTCAGCGAGCACCTTACGTGCACAAGAGAAAAGAGAGAGAGGGGGAAAACAATAGCTTTAGAAGGTTGAACGAATAGCTGCAAGCCCACAAACAGCTGCTCACCGAGTCCCGGGCGCGACAACAAGTTCCCGTCAAGGCAACGTGCGAACTTGTGAAGGAGTGTTCAACGCCTAGTACTATACCGAAGCCCCATCCAGTCTTGTGCTACTCGGGGGGTTCCAAGGGGCTGAGATGGCTGATGTTTTGGTGAGCGGAGGTAGATTCCAGAAATCAGCCCGCGACACACGAAAACGGAGCTGTTTTGGGCTATTTTGCTCGGTTCGGTGAGCGGTCATTTTGTAACGCTGCAGCTTGTTTGAACTTACATTTTTACAAGCAAAATGACCCAAAACCCAAACAAAATATGCTGTCAAGCAACTGTACATATAGGTGTGAGTGACGAACGGTTCGTTGAACGGAGTTATTGCGGGTGCGCAACGGCCGTTCATGACATTCTCCCCCACTTAAACTGTCGATGCCCTCATCAACGCTTGTTGGTAGTTGTTGATGATTGCTTCTTCATGTCGTAGGGCGTCTTCAGGCTCCCAACTAGTTTCAGTTCGGGGAAGCTTTCGCCACTTCACCAAGTACTCTATCTGCTCAGCTCCATTGGGTAGCTTTATTACGGTCCGCCAGAATGGTTTCAACTCACTTCTTGTATGAGGCAGTGGTGGGAGGTAGCCGAGTTAGAATACTTCGGGAAGCATCTTGCGGATCCGAGTGGTAGACTTTTAGGTTGCTGGCGTGAAGAACGTTATGAATTTTGAACCACGTCGGCAGCTGCAACTTGTAGGAGACGTTGCATACCCTGCTGATAATTGGGAAGGGCCCTTCATACTTGTGCACCAATCCTTTATGGATTTTGTTCCTAAAGAATTGGAGTGATGCTGGTTGGAGCTTTACCAACACCAAATCGTCGACCTTGAACTCTTGCAGTCACCTTCCTAAGTCTGCCCACTTCTTCATTCTTCTTATTGTCTTCTCCAAGTAAGCCCACGCAATATCTGCATTTCGGTGCCATTCCTTTACAAAGTGGTAAGCTGATGGACTATTCCCAATATACTTAATTGCCATGGTGTGAGGAGTTGATGGTTGTTGTCCTGTAATAATCTCGAAGGGGCTCTTGTTGGACGCAGAGCTCCATTGTAAGTTATAGGAGAATTAGGCAATGTCCAACAACTTCACCCAATCTCGTTGGTTGGCACTCACGTAGTGTCGAAGGTATTGCTCCAAGAGCGAGTTTATCCTTTCAGTCTGGCCATCCGTCTAGGGGTGAAGGCTTATGGAGAAATATAACTTTGACCCCAACAATTTGAATAGCTCGGTCCAGAATCGTCCTAGGAACCAAGCATCTCGATCACTGATGATATTATATGGGACTCCCCAATACTTCACCACATCCTTCATCATCAACTTGGCCGCCTCTTCTGCTGAACAGTGTAGGGGAGCAGCAATGAAAGTTGCATACTTTGAAAACTGATCGACCACCACGAGTATTAATCTGAGTCTCCCTACAAGTGGCAAGCTTGATATGAAGTCCAAGGAAATGCTCTCCCACGGCCTTTCTGGTACGGGCAACGGCTCCAAAAGTCCCACCGGCTTCCGCTGCTCCACCTTGTCTTGTTGACAAGTAAGGCATGTTCGAACATATTCCTCCATATTAGTCCCCATCTTCGGCCAGTAGAAGGCCCTCTCCACGAGAGTCAACATTCTGTGAATGCTTTGGTGTCCAGCCCAAAGGGAATCATGACACTCTCTTAAGAGTTCACGTCTCAAATTGTCCACTCGGGAAACATAAACCCTATTCTCTTTTGTATAAATGAGTCCCTCCTAGACCCAAAATCATCATGCCTTGCCTTCTTTGTTGAGCAGTATCAGGATAACTGCCTGGGGGTCACTATACAGTCCATCCCTGATCGTGAAAAGGAAGTTGGAGTGTAATTGACTTGCTTGGCCTCCGCCCTCCAATTGTGCGACATTCATGTGCTTCACTTTCCGACTCAATGCATCGGCCACGACATTTGCCTTCCCAGGCTTATACTCCATTGCCATATCAAATTCAGCCAAGAAGTCCTGCCATCATGCTTGATTTGGGGAAAGTTTCTTCTATGTTTGGAAATTGCTCAGAGCGATGTTGTTTGTCCTCAGCAAAAATCGCGATTCGAGAAGGTAGTGTCGCCAAACTTGTAGACAGTGGATCACCACTGTCATCTCCTTCTCATGCACTAGATACCGCCGCTCGGTCTCATTGAGCTTACGACTCTCGTAGGCCACCGGATGACCTTCCTGCATGAGTACTCCCCCAATAGCGAAGTCCGAAACATCTGTATGGACTTCAAAAGTCTCCCCATAGTTTGGCAATTTGAGCAATGGTTCTTCCATAACAGCAACCTTCAGATCTTGGAATGTTCTTTCACATTTGTCCAACCACTTCCATGGCTACACCTTCTTCAGTAACTCCATCAGTGGAGTTGCACGCTTCAAATATCCAGCTATGAAGCGTCGATAGTAATTGACGAAACCAAGGAAGGATCTCAATTCTGGCACCTTCTTTGGAGTTCGCCATTCCGCAACTGCTTGCACCTTCGACTGATCCATCCGAATGGAACCATCACTTATTCGATGCCCCAAGAATAAGATCTCAGTTTGAGCAAAGTAGCATTTCTCTCTTTTCACGAACAAAGTGTTCTCCCTAAGAACCTTGAAATTTGTTCGAAGGTGTTTGACATGCTCCTCGAGCGTTTGGCTGTATACGACGATATCATCTAAGTAGACGATCACGAACTTGTCCAAATACTCCTTGAATAGTTGGTTCATGAGAGTGCAGAACGTGGTCGGAGCGTTGGTTAAGCCAAAAGGCATCACAAAGAACTCAAACGCTCTATACATGGTCATACAGGTAGTCTTTGCTTCGTCGCCTTCAGCAATGCACACCTGCCAATACCCCAACCGAAGGTCGAGCTTCAAGAAATACTTGGCTTTGCCCAACTAGTCGAATAAGTCCACGATAAGAAGGATGAGATACTTGTTCTTCATTGTCACTTTGTTAAGGGCTAGGTAATCGACGCATAGTCGGAGGCTCCCATCTTGTTTCTTCTGGAAGAGAACTGGAGCTCCGAAAGGTGCTTTAGAGCTGGGGATGAGACCATCGCTTAGTAGTTTGCCTAACTGCTTCCTGAGTTCTGCCAACTCTGGTGGGGGCATGCGGTAGGGTAGTCTCACTGGAGGCTTCACTTCTAGCTCTAGCTCGATTTTGTGATCCACGCCCCTACGTGGTGGAAGAGTCTTCGGCAACTTGGGTGGCATAACGTCATTGAACTCTTTCAGGACGTTCGCCACCATAGCAGATTCTTGAATGGCCTTCTCGTCAAGTGGTTCTAGCTTCATCGCAGCCACGAACGTTAATTCATCTTTTCGCACCCCTTTCTTTAGTTGCAATGTCGATATATGTTGTGATTCCTTGGTTCCTCTCTGAGAGATAGGAATCATGCAGGGGTCGTCGCCTTCCATCATACACAAGGAGTTTAGGAATGGCATAGGCACCAACTTCATAGAACATAACATAAAAGATTTATGATGTGATGAAAAACAGCAGGAAGCACAGCAAAATTAACACTATGCAAAGAGAATTTGTTGCTCGCATAGTCATCAAGTCAATAAGAGATTTTAAAGGACCAATTTGCAATTCAGAAAGGAAAGAGATGGATTAACAATATCGTGCTTACATAACATCTGATAGTTTCTTATCCTTAATCGCTTAGGTCTTGCCAAAATACAGCTGATGTCATCCTTCTTGTGTTACCAAATACACTCGTGTTTAAAACCCACAAGCATGAAATATCATTAAGGATAGAGAACACATAAGATGACTTGTTTGTCAATAACATGCAAACTCACAAAAAGGAAATGCCACCAAATTGGCAAACAAAAACCTCACAAATTGTTCAATACATAATGTACTCAACAAAGTAAAATATCCACTCTTAGGGAAATAAAAGAATTGCAAAGCAGCATGATTGATATCAATGTTTGGCATGATATCATACCACCGATATGAGCGGTACATACTACCACTAGTATGAGCGCTACATACAAATGACTAAAATCTAACCAGTTCCAACAATTAGATCTATTTGAAGGAGTTTCAAATGCTTTCCTCCACTTCTTTCAACCCCTTTCACTCTCTCAAACTCTCCTACTCTCTTTATCTTTTTCTCACTCACTTCTTTATCTCATTTACATTTTGCACTTTCTTAAAACTTCACAAAGCTATGATTTGTGATTTGAATTAAGCTTAGAAGGTTAATTAGGAAGGATTAATACCCAAGTTAGAGGAAGAACTCTCTAATCGAAGTTATATATTTTTTTTCTTAATTTTTTATGATTTATGAGATGATTAAACCTATTCTATGTTCTCAATATTAAACTATTATTTGAGGTCTTTATGATGATAGAATAATGTTAATTAATGAGTAATTAAGGCTATTAATATTGTGATTAGAGTTTAATGTTGATTTTTTCAAAATTAGACTCTTAATATGTCAAATCTTTATATTTCATACATAGGTGATTTACATGTAATGCTATGAATAGTAGTTTTAATGATGATTTAATTAAAATTTGGTCTATATTGGATCATTTAATACCTATTAAGATGCTTTGACATATTTATAGTGGTGAAAAAAGATAAATTAGAGATTAATTAACAATATTAAAACTATGATTAGTGTGTTTAATATTGATTTAATCAAAATTTAACTTATATTGGGTCCATGAAATGTCTTTAATGCCGAATAGAGTGTTTGATATGCTTATAGCGATGAAAGAGGAATAATTAGGTGTAATTAACTATGTTAATATCATGATTAATATATTTAATGATGATTTTATGTATTTAATGTATCTTAAGGTGTTTAACATATTTATAAAGGTACAATATGACTAATTATAGTTTAATTAATTTTTATAATATTATGATTAGTGTATTTAATGATAAATTTATCATAATTTTATGTTTATTGGATCATTTTATGTATTAAATAATTATTAGAGTATTTAACATATTTATTATGGTAAAAAAGGGTTAATTAAGGAGTAATTAGTATTTTTAATATTGTGATTAGTGTATTTAATTATGAATTCATCATAATTTAACCTACATTGATTCCAATTCTATATATTTAATGCCGAATAAGTTGATTGAAATGTTTATGGTGGCAAAGTATGATTTATTATGTATAATTACACATTTTTATTTCAAATTAGGGCTAATCGTATCTTACTTATTTGATTCAATTTTAGTAGGAACATAACACCGAAGAAAGATACTTGGGATCATGCCAAAAAGATAGTTATGAATCGTCATTATTGGCTATGTATTTATTATGACTACATCAATAAGGGTGAAGGAATCAATTTGGTGAAGATGCATTGGCTGGCAGGTATCCTGATGTTGCAAAATATAATAAGGTTCTAATATAAACCCATAAATCATTTCAAGACAAGTTACAATAGGCATGGGAAGAAATAATTAAAAAGAAAGTAAAAGTTGAGAAAAAATGCTACAAGGCTACGCATGAACCAATTTATGATGAATATGAGGGTCCCAACGATGATATCAACCAGAATCTCCAAGCTAGTATTTGTGTATCACTAGAGCATCAATACATGTATAAGGAAGCAATGAGACATCGACGACATAACTCACAATAAGAGCGTAGACGTGATAGTAGATCTACTCCATAGGGATTTCAAAAGTTAGCCAACATGAGGTAGCCAACTACCCCTCCTCAATCGAGCTGGATTGGTAGCATGAGGTAGGGTAGAATATATAGTTTTATCATAGGACTTAATAGGAGATTAGCACAAGACATTTTTTATATTGATCCACAAACATATCATTCACAAACAATGAAGCATATATGGATTAACAATGCATATATAAAAGAAAAGTGATGGGATATTGGGAAGGCAATAGCTAAATGGTCTTTTCTATTCAAAAGGCTGGTACAAGGATCCAACCTCCAACACCAAAAGAGATCCACGATGTATATTTTGTTGAATCTCGGATTTTGATGATGACATCAATTGTCATTTGTTATCTAATCCATATGTTGAGATAAGTGTGCAGGATTAACTACGATGAAAGTAAGACATGCAGCAGGAGTTGCGCCGGAGTCAGGACTATGATCACGTTGGGAGTTTGAGAGCTTGACGGAAGTCCGAACAGTCGTCGGAGGTTCTGCGGGAACAAATCCGAGAAGTCCAGGAGCTTGCCAAAAGAAGCTCGTCAGAACTCGCCAAGTGGATCGTCACAAGTCCAGGAGTTTGCCGGAAGTCCGTAGGAGCATCGTCGGAGGACCGTCGGATGTTCGTCGGAAGCTCGCCGGAAGAAGCGATTGACGCACCGGAGCAAGCTGTAGTAAAAGTCTTAAGAATTATCGTAGTTAGCACGATGATTAATTTAGAATTGGGAGGTGATCCCATTAACTTAATCTAGGGGCAATTGGGCCCTTGAAAGAACCAAATTGGGCCGTATGGATCAACCCATTCGGACCCAGATCTCTCGCCCAGAGGTGGCACCGCCCAGGGCTCAGTCTCCGAGTTCTGGCTGGGCGGTGCAACCGCCTCTGACAACGGTGCAACCGCCCTAGTCAAGCGGTGGCACCGCCTGAGCTCGGTCTCCGAGCTCTGCCAGGCAGTGCAACCGCCCCTGACAAGCGGTGGCACCACCCAAAGGCTCAGTCTTCGAGCCCTGTCAGGCAGTGCAACCGCCAGACCCCGGAATTCCAGGAATTGACAGTTTTGAGCTCGGAATTCAAACTATTTTGGGGCCTATAAATACCCCACTCTTTCAGTAATGAAAGAGCAACGAAAAACCACCAAAATCCTGATCTTACTTTGAGATTTTTGAGCTCAAAAGTGTTGTAATAAGCTAAAGGTTCTTCTCCCTCTTTTCTTCCAAGTTCAGATCTTTAAGAGAGGAGAGAAAAGTTTATAAGGGTTGTCTCCTAAGCCCGTCAAAAAGAGTGAATATGTAAAAGGGTGGTTGGCCTTCGCCTATTGAAGGAAGGCCTATAGTGGACGTCGGTGACCTCATCGGTGGAGGAAGCCAGAAGTGGATGTAGGTCAAGATTGACCGAACCACTCTAAATCGCGCTGCTCTCTGGTTTGCATTTACTTTGAGCTTATTATCCTTACTGCAAACCTCCTTCATAGCTTATTGCTTTCTGCGCTTTTACAATTGCATTTCCAAGCCCAATATTTTCCGAATCATGTTTAGACGTAAATCGCTTTTCTCGTACGAACATCGTATTTAAGTTTGCGCTTACATTCTGATTTCCATCACAACAGCAAACTGCCTTAACAGATTCGTTTTAACTACTTCTTGCCTAATCACAAGTTAAAGTGATTTACGAATCGACTTTTCTATTGAAATCGCTTTTACCGTACGAACATCGTATTTCAGTTTGCGCTCTGATTTCCATCATAACTACAAACTGCCTTTATAGATTTGTTTTAACTACTTCTTACGTAATCTTAAGTCAAAGGAATTTACGAATCGACTTTTCTACTGAAATCAGCTTTGTCATACGAATACAGTTTTAAACGTTGAAAGTTTTCCGCTGCACTAATTCACCCCCCCCCCCTCTTAGTGCTCTTGATCCTAACATATTTAAATAAGGTGACAAAACTGAAGGATTGGATTAAATCTTTCAAGAGGTAATTAGACGAATATGAGGTGACACTAATGTGTAATAGTTAGATAATATCAATAAGAATAAGTATCATTAATTCTCTTATGTATTGTTATAGACGAATAGTTATTTTATAAATCAGTTAATGTTTTGAACAAGATTCAAGATAAAAACTATATTGAAAACCTAATAGACACTATAATAGAGGGGGTCGAACCATGGTATACTATCTAGACCAATAATAGAGCAAATTTCAAGAAGGTTGATTTACAATTGATGAAAAAAATATATTATTTTAGATTCCATGTGTAGCTCACTATATGAATTGGACTCTATATGCAGCTAATTGTATGGATTTAATGTTAAAGGATATTGGCAAGCTACCATTAATCAACAAGTGTGTAGCTCAAGCATAATCAATTATAAAGTTATATATATATATATATATATATATATTCATTATTGGGTCCACTTTTTATTGTAAAAGTATACAAATGAAGAGATAGTTCAACCCGAAATCACTCGGTTTACTATAAATTTTATTACTTTAAAGCCAATATAGTAAGAAAGGCAAGGTCTTTAAGTCGATGGTCACCTCATAGGAATGGTTCAATTTCAACTATTCGAGATCGAGCGATAGAAAAAAAATCAAAAAGACTATTCTTTCTTTTAGATTTTGGGATACCATTAAAATTATAACAAGAACCATTTTACGTTATCTTCTATAAGGTCGAAATGGACAAACATCCCCAAATACCTAATCTTAAACATATACTAATAATAATAAGAGAGGAGATCAAGAAAATATTCACAAATGGTTTTAAGGCCGAGCAATATTTACATATCATTAATCATAGGACCAAAGTTCATATAGACCAAGACATCTATAATGTTAGTAAATTCATATTTAGTATAATTTAATTCATAATTTTTAAAAATTTAGAAAAAAATTACTAATAAAATTATGTCTTGTGGTGTATCCGACCATTCAATTTCAATATTGTATTAGAACACGATTAGATTTATTATCGAGACTAAGAAATTTTATATATTGACTCTTATAGAGAGATGATGTTATTACATAGAGTTAATTATTCTAAGAAATAATTGACTTTTTCTTTGATGGTGTAATTGTATCGTGTTATTACAATATAGATCTTGATGTGAAAAAATATACAAATATTGATTATAAATTATATTTAATATTAATTATTTGTCATACTAATAAAATCTTATTTATTTCTTTTTATAATTTATAGAGAACACATCAAATTTAAGGTAAGTTGTCCTTCGTATACTATACAAATATAGTGGTTGCAATAATTCTTCGCTTTACCTCAAGTTTAACTTTGTCTCAGTAATTTCATACCAATAATTATTCTCCTACTAATCGGTGAAGCAAACAAGAGGACTCAAACATAGATCTAGATTCACTCATAAAAGAAAATATAAATTGGACAAACATCATCCAAAAGAGAATACAAATGGACAAACTACATAGTTTAAAATAACCCAACCAAGCTTATATAATATAAGGAGTAATTAACACAACATCATGCAAAAGGAAAAAGATTATCCAAGATTAAATAAATATGAGAGAGAGAGAGAGAGAGAGAGAGAGAGAGAGAGAGAGAGAGATGTGTTCTCATAGCGACGTGATCAATCAGCAAGTAAGATACACAATTCTTTGACCTACAAAAAGAGAGTAGAAAAAAAAAGTGATGATTCATAATAACAGCATGTTCATAGCTTGTGAGATTATATTAATAAAGAGAAATTAACCACATGTTAAAATCTATTTTTCTTTTCGTCTGTCACCATTCCCTGCCATCTTAAGATAAGTAACAATAACTTCTGATCACTTCCTTTGAAACAATTATTATTTGAAAAACATTTGAGGGTGCTCTAGGTATTTATAAATTTTAATATATTTATGTCAAAAACTTATACCACTGCCAGCAACCTCCATCTGATTTTATCATGCAGCCTTGACCATTAGGCCACTAGAATCCAAACCATGGCTAGCCCTCACCAGGATACCTTAGCAAATTAGCATCATCATCTACATCATTATTTTGGTAAATCCTCATTTTCATGATTGTACAATACATGTATCATATAATCTACTTAAATAGAAAGCAAGTCAACAAAAAAGCAACATGGCACTACCACCACACAGCACAAACTATGACTGTGGCAATCATCAAGACAAAAAACATTGTTAAAAAGCTTGGTCTTATACTCTATGGGGAAAATTCATCAAAAATTGATATCTCAGAAAGACAAGAAGTTATAGATGTACCATAAATCACACAAGAAGCTATAGATGTAATGAAATTATGTTATATACAAGAGGCAAGTCTATGTTAGCCACAAGTAAGCTCAAGGCAAAATATCTTGCAATTAATTAAAAATAGCATGTAGGTTAGCACAATACTATATATTGTGTTTATACATTTGGAGCATAGCATAGCATGCATAGGTTTTAAAAAGCACTATCATGTGCTTAATTAGTATCAATCTGCAAGTATAGCATGCACTCGAACTCTAGTTCCATTCATGTTAAAATGAATTGTGTTGTACCTTTATCATGGACTTTAGCATATTTGCTCTGTCCATCTTGAATGCAAAAGTTAAAGTACCAGACCCTGCATGATGGTAAAATTTGAATTCCCTCATGCTAAGTACGATCCCATGTTCTATGCAACAATTGTCTTGGGGCAGCTTGGACCTATGTAAATATGGAGTGAAAAAGAGCATGCATAATGAGTCTGGATTCTGGTTCCATTTAAGTAGATACTATGACATGATATCTATAGGTTTATGCAATGAGATGAGCAAACTAAATCTGAACTTCAAGCTCTATAGATGAATCTGTGGACTTCAAATATTCTTTCATAACATCACATGAAAAATCTGATTAGAAATAGTATGATAACGAAAGATTACAATAAAAGGGTGTACACCAGAATACACTGATTAGAGTTCTTTAGAGAATAATAGGTATAGACTGAATAGCCCGAAAGCAATATTGAGAAATTCAGATAAAATCTAAATGGCATAAAAAATACATGTTAGATTTTTGTTTACAGACTCCTAAACTCAATGCAGATTATCATAATCACTTGTTTCGATAATATTTGATATAAAATCAGATCATAACCATGATAACATTACTGTTTATAAATAAGAATGAGAGATAAGGACAAAATGTACAACAATATAGTAGAAAGACAATATAGTTGGCAATTTGAGATTCTTATGCTCTATCTATTTGACGCATAATAATGTTTTGAAGAGAATGATGCTTTTCCTCCACTGTTTACTATGTTTGACTACTGTGACAAGATGAAACATTAAGGCGACAATTGTGCTTAGACATCTATGTTTAGATGTACTTATCCAACGCATAGGGAATTGCTAAATATCAGGCAGCATACTTTCAAATAAATGCTATCAAATTTTGCTCATTTGACAAGACAAATAGTACTATATTCTGGAATATTAACACCTCTTGGACCAAATTAAGGATGAGTAGATATTAAACAAAAAGGATATCAATTACATAAGCAACTTCTGGTTAGCAGAATCATAAAAATGAACTTATAAAGTTGAGATAAGAATATGAAAGATAGGAAATGAAATATTTTATTTATGAATAATATAAATTATTTTGATAGAGAATAAGATGATATAAAATTATTTAAGATGATATGGATATGTGCTTAAAAGACCTTTGGATACGATAGTTAGAAGAGATGAAATGATTAATGTTAGTCGAATGAGAAGAGATAAGGGAAGATATAAATTTTTTTAATAAAAATTATAAATAAATATTTAAATACTCTAAATTTAATTAAACTAGTAAAGTCACCGGATGCCCAGGCATTCGCTTAGGCACTCGAGCAAGGTGAGATGAGGCCTGAACACCCGTCTATTAGGCAAGTGTATAATCAAATTTATTATTTTTATCTAAGTTTGAGAGAACATTATTGTTTGTTTAAGTTGATGAGAACAGCAGTTGCCTTATGTGGTGTGCAACAATTGCCTTCTAGGTTAAGTTGGTCGGGGAGCTTTCTAGCGGTGCTTAACTAGTCCTATTTATATTGAATAACAATTGTTATTTATTTTTATTAATCATGATATATAATTTTTAAATTATGATATTCAGGAGCACCTCGAGAATTTTGGGACCACGAGGTCTAAACATCTTTTGACGCCTAACTGTCATGAACGGTCATCGCGCACCTGCAATAACTCCGTTCAACGAACTATTCGTCGCTCACACCTACATGTATAACTGCTTGACAGTATGTTTTGTTTGGGTTTTGGGTCATTTTGCTTTTAAAATGTAAGTTCGAACAAGCTGCAGCATTATAAAGCGACCACTCACCGAACCGAGCAAAACAGTCCCAAAACAGCCCAAAACAATTTCGTTTTCATGTGCTACGGGTTGATTTCTGGAATCTGCCTCTGCTCACCAAAACATCAGCCATCTCAGCCCCTTGGAAGCCCCCGAGTGGCACAGGACTGGATGGGGCTTTGGTATAGTACCGGGCGTTGAACACTCTTTCACAAGTTCGCACGTTGTCTCGACGGAAACTTATTGTCGCACCCGGGACTCGGTGAGCAGTTGTTTATGGGCTTGCAACTATTCGTTCAACCTTATAAAACCCTTGTTTTCCCCCTCTCCCTCTTTTCTCTTGTGCATGCAAGGTGTTCGCTGAATTGCTTATAAAGCTTCCCCTTTTCGCGAGACTTCGGGACTTATCCATCGCTCGTTCTTTCGAACTAACAACTTTCTCTTTTACAGGTCCTTCGGGACCTGTGAGAGGTTACAAGTGGGCTGATCTTTATGGAGCAATATCACAAGGGTGACGCACGACTTAGGCAATACAAGCTAAGTTCACGTTTTAGCCGCAAGGGTGCCTCACGCCTTAGGCAATTCCAGCTAAGGCCGTGACATTGTGGTATCAGAGTGAGCAAGCACTTCGAGTGAGCAGCGAAGGAACTTCACAACTTCGCCATGGCAAAGCATCAGGGCGAATCAAGCAAGATAGGGCAAGTCGGACCCTTGCCCCAAGCAACCATAGGTGGGCTGCATGTGCACACTCGATCTCATGCTGTTGGAGCCACTCAAGAGGAGCACAGTAGCGAACATGATGAGCGAGGAGTTGGCTACTCTTCGCGAGAGGAGGAAGCACAATCTGGAGCACCAACTGAGAAAAAGAGTCACAAGGAGAGACTCACAACAGCGGAAACCCGCCTAGATGTTCTTGAAGCGAGCGTGGTGGAACTCTACCATGGCCAACAAAGGCTTATTGGGGTAGAGAGCTCGCAAGAGGAAGTAGAGTCCAGGATCGACAAGGTCGAGGCCCTGGTCGACTGACTGTCCGACGACACCAAAGACTCCATGCAACACTTATAGGATGTTGTGGCGGAACTCACTTCAAAGGTGGCCATGCTCACAAGAGCACTAAATGCGGGAGGAAGCAACACCCGCATTGTACCACCGCAAAACTTGAGGGCACCCGAGCCTCTTGGTTATGGAGGGGCCAGAGATGTCAAAGAGCTCAAGAATTTTCTGTTCGACATGGAACAATACTTTCGAGCTACGAGGCCCGATTATGAATATACCAAAGTTTCTATAGCAATAATGTATATGAACGGAGATGCGAAACTTTGGTAGTGAACCCGTTGGGAGGAGATCCAACAAGGTCGGTGTCGGGTTGACACATGGGAAGACTTGAAGTGAGAGTTGAGAACTCAGTTCCTACCGGAGAACATAGAGTTCGTTGCAAGAAGGAAGTTGAGACAATCCCACTAGAGTACCACGATTCGAGACTATGTGAAATAATTTTCTGCACTAATGCTGGACATACAGGACATGTTTGAGAAGGACAAGTTGTTCAGCTTCCTCGATGGTTTGAAGCCATGGGCTCAACAGGAACTAAATTGAAGGAATGTCACCAATGTGGTCGGGGCAATTGCTGCTGCAGAAAGGCTCACCGACTTTGTTTCCTCCGAAGACCTAGGAGAAGGAAACAATCTTCAGGCAATCGCCATCCAAAACATTCTCAAGGGAAGGAGCTCGGGGGCGAACAAAAGAAGAAGAGTTCCCACAAAGGGCCAAGCCCGAAAGGCAAGGCCCCGAAACCTGGCGAATGCTTCTTGTGCAAAACTAGGCACTCAATGCACTAACAGTTTCCATCCACCCTCCCAAATCGGACAAGGGCAAGGCTGTCGTTCTTAATTCAAGTAGTTCTGAAGGTAGCAGTGACGATGATGAGTTGCAAGGACCCCGGATAGGAGCCATGCGTTTGTTGAACGCCATTCGGGGTCAAGTGGGGGAGAACTCGAATACAAGGTAACAAAAAGTAGGAAGTGGCGAGCTAATGTATATAGACATCAAGCTCAATGGCCAAACAACTCGTGTAATGGTGGACACGAGCGCTACCCACAACTTTATAACCGATCGAGAAGCAAAGCGACTTGGGTTGATCTCAGAGAAGAGCCCAAGTCGAATGAAGACGGTGAATTCAGAGGCCAGGCGAATCTCTAGATTGGCAAAGGGAGTTCCCATCAAGATCGGAACATGGAGCGGGAACACCAACATGATGGCGGTGCCTGGACGATTTCTAAGTAATTTTTGGAATAGAGTTCATGCATGCGGTGAAGTTGGTGCCTATGTCATTCCTAAACTCCTTGTGTATGATGGAAGGCAACGATCCCTGCATGATTCTTGTCTCTCATAGAGGAACCAAGGAACCACAACATATATCAGCATTGCAACTAAAGAAAAAGGTGCGAAAAGATGAATTAACTGTTGACTGCTAATTGGTACCAGTTTGTTTATGAAATGACAAATCTTGCTAACTGGTATTAACTTTGTTAATTCTCTTCCTACTGTTTTTCCTCACATCACAAATCTTCACATCACAAATCCTCACATCACAAAAGAATGTTAATGAAAGTCTATTTCTAACATAGCCTAGCAAGCCTAGCATTGACATTAATTTGTTGTGTTTTGATATAAAATTTACATCACAATGACTAGCTATATGTAATCAAAATGATATCGATCATTGTCAAAATATAACAAATGAATACTCGAGAATTGTAAGTTGTCTCCATCCTACTATAGTCAAGTAGTTCAACATTGGGGAGAAAGCTTTACTTATTAATTGGTTGATAGAGGTAAACAAGCCATTGTAAATAAGTACTTGTGAGTTTAAAATTATTATCATAATTTTGTCCTATTATATGATTACATAATTTGAGTTATTTGATTACATAAAATATTGCTTGATGGGTGCACTACCAATTTGAGTTACTCGATGAAAAATTTCTTCTAAATGTAAGCTTTATATATACATGTTCTTGAAGTGTTGATAGCATCAAGAAGAAAGATATAATTGGCTTGAGTTATCTGCCTAAATATATCGAATGGTAACAGTCTTGTCTTTGAAATTATCTGCCTAAATGCATTTTATATTTGTTAATTTGTCGTCAATGAAATGTTATTTGATTATTTGTGAACATTGCTTCTAGTAAGTATAAGTCATGTTTGTTGGTTGCCACAATCTACTCTCAAATGGTTGAAGTTTTGCACAGTATCTTGCGAACCACACACTGCTAATTCGGTATACCATCTTCATTGAGATTTATGCTGATGCTTAATTCTCTTTCAATTACTTCGAAACAATGTTATTCATTGTCTTATAATTGTTAGCTTTTCGATTTTCACATCCCACATTTTATGTTTCATTATCATTACTCTCTGCCATAGGTGGATGGTGTGTATTTGCAAGTCAGTGCCAGAATTAGTAATTTACTCGCTGCCCTTTCTTACAACATAATACTCTTTAGCGTTGATTGATAAAGGTCATAACTTAACAAAATTAAATGTTATATTATAATTTTAAATAGATAGAAAAAAAATTGCAAAATAAATTATCATATTTTGCATTTGTCTTATATGATATTTTGTTTGGTAGTTATACAAGTAAAAGGAAATTGCAACTATGATTCATATATTATCCTAGTCATGTATAGGTTAGTATACTAAGTCAGTGTTGTTAAAGGTGCTACGTGCTCATAGCGAGACTACTTATCAATATAAAAATATAATCAAAGTGAATGACAGTAATTAAAATAAAAATTACATAGAATGTAAATATTATATCACTTCGTAATGAAAATATCACCGTTAAAACATTGGTAATTCATGTAACAGCTAAGAAGCATTGAATTATTAAATTGACCAAATATAATAACAAAAGTAACAAAACTAAAGAAAATTAGCATCAAAAGTCCAAGAATTTTGATAAGAATTGTGACAATGATAATTTAAAATCCTAACAATACAATAATTAATATATTTCAGTGGCAGATGGGGCAGCCATTGGGGGGCGAAAATGGCTAGAACAGAAGAGGGCATTGGTGGGAGGGGAAAGCTAGCTAAGGGCAAGTGAAGAGGTCGGGGAAAAAGCATAGAGAGAAAGAAGAGGAGGGATGGGGGAGAGGGGGAGGAGGGGTTATTGTTGGTCATCGGTGATGTTGAGAGCCGTCGGGAAAGTGATCGAGAGAGACGAGCTGGGTCGAGGGCGGAGAGAGGGAGAGCTAAGGGAGAGAGGAGGTGATTCTGTTGGGGAGAAGTAGAGAGCGGGGGAAGGGGGTTGTATCACTGGGCTTCGACAGACACTGAGAGAGAGAGAGAGAGAGAGAGAGAGAGAGGTACTGTTGTCAGAGGTGAGGGGGAACAATACGGCGAGAGAGACAAAAGAGGGAGTTATTACAACGAGATGTGTAGGAGGAGGGGACAATACGACACGAGCATGAGGATTGATACCATTCATATAATTGGTTGGTTATTTTTTTTACCTCTTTCATTATTTTAAACCTCTCATTTTGTGCATTGAGAAAGAAAAATCTGGTTTTAAAATGATTAATGCAAGTGAATATGCCATTTCAAACATTCAACTTTACTATGTCTTTTTTTTGGTTCGATATTTAAGTATGCTAATATTTTGTAATTAATTGTACTTTCTCTGTGATACTGCTTCGATCTGAGCTTCGCACTGTGGAGCATTTTTGAAAGTCTTCTCAAGATTGTATCTTGATCTTGTACGGTACTAAATATTTGTCCAGGTAATTTTGCATTCTATACAAAGATGTTTGTTTCACTATCTTGTCGGTATTGCATTGCAATCTTGGTATTTGTCTCAGCTCCTGATTCATGATTGACATGCAGCTATATTTGTTTTGTGATGGCAGTGAAGAGGGAATCATATGGGAAAAAGGGATGGAGGACCACCATACTAGACGAAAAATGGGATAGAGTGATAGTGTTTGTCATTACCAACTATTTTTACTTAAAACAAAAATATACATAATTATTTTTATTTGTTTTTCCCATCAGTGCTTGCAAAATCCCTTATAATATTATAAAACTTCAGAAAGTCTGAATGTTGAATATTTTTATAAATAGATCACAGTGGAACCATTTTAGTGAATAGAGATTTTTTGGATGTATGCATGGTTGAACCCATCATATATGGAGAACTCATCCTTGCTTTACACTCTGAGCATTGTCAACCCTTCTTTTATGGTAGCTTTAGCGCTTATGAGGGATCATGAGGACATTTTGCTTAGTTTGTTTGCCCAGGATCTTAGCTGATAATCATTCTCATACAAGTTGGAGGTGATCTCCACTTTGGAGGAGGAAGACTCTCTTTCATGTAGATGAAGCAGTATGTTACTCTTTCGTGGTCATTTTCATAAATTACTTGACTTTCGGGCCAATCATATACTCTCTCCAAACCAATTCATAAAGCATGTCATATATTCAAAATTTATGACTTGGTATTAAGATATTATTTAATCACATGTTAGAACAACCACGCTAGTCAGCTTTGCTTTCTTCTTTTACTTCCCAGTCTTGCAAAGGGACAACACTTTTGTTCAGCTATTATAGGAAATTCTATACTTGCTCAAGTTGTTACAATGGATGTAGAATTTTCATAAGCCCAATTCAATTAACATTTATCTTTTACAATAGTTTGTTGGAGGGAAAAAAAATGCAAAATTCATTTTTATATTAGCTTGTACTACTGCTCCCACCATTATTTTTATTGACGAGGCTAGTGAACTAAAAATATTGTTAATCTTCCATCAATGATGATTCTTTTGCATTTTCATGCTGATACTTCACACTATTATTTTTAATCTGAAGTGATAAACTATAAGTATCTGTTTCTTGATCAATCCCATATATGACTAAGTTTATCCTGGATTCTTATGTTCTAGGGTTTTTGCTTGTTTACACTCATCACTTTTCACAAACTGGGAACATCTCCCCTTTGCAAGAGAAAGACACTCTTTCATGGAGATGGGAGTTTTTCAGCAACCACTTTCTTAGTTGCTTGACTTTGGGGACAATCATGCACCCTCTCCAAATCAATTTGTAAACTGTCATATATTCAAAATTTATGACATGGAATTCAGTTTTATGTAGTTGCATATCAGAACAGCACACTAGTAACCTTTGAAGCTTCCTTTGCTTTCCAGCAATGCAAAGGAATGGTACTCGTTGATTATGCTTGCTCAAGCTGTTACAATGGGAGTGGAACTTCACGAAACCCAATTCTATTAACATTTAATTTTTTACAATAGTTTTTAGAGGGAACATTTATGTAAAACAGTGTTTATATCAGCTAGTATGACTACTTCTAGCATTTTCTTTTAACAGGGTTAGTGAACTAATTATTGATCTTCCATTAGCAATGATTCTTCTGCATCTTCGTATTGATATATTATTGTTCTTAATAAAGTGATGAACTTGAAGTATCTATTTTTCGATCAATCCCATATAAAACTCATTAAGATTGTTGTAGATTCTTATATTGTCTACTTGAGCTGATTGTGAGCTTGCCCTTCGCATGTTGACAGCGTTGTGTGCTCTTGCTCTTTCTAGTTTCTGCCACTATCCATTCGATTGTCCTTGACAAAAAAATGGAAATGCAATAGCATCCAAGATTGGTATTGGATCTCAAGCATCATGTTTGCTGATTAGAATTTCGTGTCAAGAGCACAGCATGTCTTCTTTCTTCATAAACTTTTTTCCTTTTATTCAGCACATTTCTTTAATATCTTATTGTTCACTATTCTAGTTTTAGGAGTACATGGGGACCTTGAGTGTTGTGACATGAAAGAAATGCATTGGTGAGAATAATACCTGATGGTTGATCTAGAGCATTTTACTGGCATTAAGGATATGCATTGGCGACAATTGACCTGATGACAGCTTTGGAGCATGATTTTGGCTTGTAATACATGCCAACTTTTGCAAGGTGTGCATACTCCATTAAGTCTTCATTAGAGGTTTCTCAAGGCATCTTGATTTAGTGAAAAAGGTAAAGAATTTTTCTGGTTCATATAGAACTGATGGAAATATCACTTGTCTTGACTCAAATTCTGTATGGTATGTGAACTAAATTATAGGAATATTCTAGTTCAAAAGTTAGGATTTTAAAATAATCTAACTACAGGACACTAGATGAGAATATTCCTAAATAGAACTCACTTTTACAAACATGGACAACTCACTTGTTACTAATTTTAGGGCAGATTAGTGTGTTTGTTAATCTTGTTCAACCATGGCATGTATAAGATAATAGATGCTTGAGTCATTTAATTCAAGTCTAGCTACCTAGATGATCAAATGGGTTTGAGCCTCACCTGTCATCATTCAGAGGTGGCAGTGGGTAGAATTTTTTTGATACTTATGCTTATCGATACACTTAAGAACTTAAGCTTTGCTTGATTAGGGTCCTTGCTAATTGGTATTGGGATATATATGTTAGGAGGTATTCTTCTCAATTGTGGGATGAGTTCAAGTACACCACATTTATTAGGATTTGGATTCGGGTAAATATATAGGTATCCTTCCTTTTGCCATGTTGTATTTGACGCGATGAGTCACCAACATGACACTTGCCATGATCTTACAAACAAATTCCAAAATGAACTTTTGCTATAGTATAACTAATGACTCCTATGCAAATTATTATATATCACCTAGAATCATCTTATCTATTATTTAGTTCTTTGATATCTTATAAACTTTGAGACATTTATGTAGTTTGTATCAAGGTTTGGAGTTTTAATTATCGGACCTACGACGATCCATGTAAATCATCATATATCAGATAGAGCATCTTATCTGTTATTTAGTTATTTGATATCTTATAAACTTTGAGACATTTATATAGTTTGTATTAAGGTTTGGAGTTTCAATTATCGGACCTATGACAATCCATGGCTGGACTAGTATGGGTCTGGTTTGGTATACTGTCATGGACAAACTTCTAAACAGGATGTTTGATGTAATGTTTATGCATGTCCGTATCTTTTGGTATGTTCATACTTTACCTAGCATGTAAAGGGACAACTGAAGGCTTAATAGTTCCATTTTAGTTGGGTTTGGTGGTCGTTTTAGGCTTGTAAATAAAGGTTGTGTCATTTGGACACTTGTGAGAGATTATCGATCTGTAATGGACCATTTTGACCCTTTGTTGTGCAACTGTTCAGAGCTTGTAAAGTTTGTTTGTAATTTGCATTGTGTATGAAGTGTTTCCTGGAATGTTTGCTTGTGGATCTCGAGTGAGGCATTTTCTCTCACTCGTTTTCTCTTTTGTGGGTCCTAAGAGATCATGGGAGGCTTCGGGGAGGCTGACATTTACGGACGGACACGTAAGGGTGCCGCACGACTTAAGCAAAACCAGCTAAGTCCGTGACATATGGTATCAGAGCGGGACAAGCACCCATAGAAACACTTAGCATGCAAATGTGGGGGACCTAGCGGGGTTATGTTGAGGGTAGTCAACACACGCGCGATCGTTTGGGGGAAAACGGGCATGGAGATGTAGGGAAAAGAATTCGCTTGGAGGAGCGGCATATGAGATTGACATTCAGAGGAATAGCCAACCCTTCGCGCAAGAGGCACCACGAGAACAGACAAGCTTGGAAGAATACGGAGCACACAAAGGTTGGGATGGTTGAGTTTGAACTACGGCTCAACGTTGACAACTATACTTGATGGTGCTCAAGGCAAGCGAGGCGCTTGGTAAAGGATGAGACCATACAAGGTGGAATGAGTTGCTCAGCGATCGTAAGAGTTGTGCAAAGCTCACAGAGATGAGGGGAATTATTAACTCAAAGAATTCGATACTCATACATGGGCTTGTATGCGGACGATGGAATGTTCGCGGCCATCCAAAGGCGACCAAAACTCGGCGCCATAGAGTATTGAAACTTTCTCTTCGGCATGTGAAGGATACATCCGTAGGAGGCTGAAGTGTACAACGAGTTCAGCATGTTGCTAGGCCTTGAGTGGTGCAGCAGGGGCTGTATTGACGTGGAGTCGTAATCTAGCAAGTGCGTTTGCAGGAGGCAGAACAGTGCACAGTTTGTTTAGCAAATCAAAGTAGTCCAAGGGGATGGTGGTATCCGAAACGAAGAGAGATGTTACTCCAACGGGACAGTTATCCAGGAGAGATAAGTCCCAACTCTTCAAAGGGAGAATCATGTGGGACGGACCTCACATGTTGAGGAGGAGTACCTCAACAAACAACAACTCCACGAAGCTTAATGGATTAAGCAAGTGGCGAGGAGTCATCGCATGATCTCGCTTGAGAGAATGCATTGGTGGATGCATTGCGAGATCAAGTGGGGGAGCAACACAAATGAAGACACACTTGGAGTCGATATGGAGATCAGACTCAAGCGAGGGCTGACCCGTGGAATGGTGGGCACGAGGGCCACCATCAACTCAATGCAAAAAAAAAAAACGAGGAGTGGAGCAACTTGGGTGTAATTTGGCGAAGTACCCAAGCCACATGAAGGGAGCCAACATAGAAGATGGAACATGGAGTGGAGGCACAATGCTTTCCTTGGATAGAGGTCAAGGACATGAACTCTTGTAGAGGCAAGAGCAGGATCATGTTGTTCCATGGGTCCTTTATTCTGACGGAGTAGACTCATCTTGCATGGTGCTAAAGATGAAGGGAGCTTTTGGGCACATGCACCTTATCTCGGAAAAGCATTTGATAGAGGAACTAAGGCGACTCAATTTGCGGAGGCGAAGTTGGGTTTAGAAGGCCTTGGCACGAGGCAAGAGGACGCGGAGGCGGGTACTCTTGAAGAATATGCCACAGTGTTGCCATTCAAGTTGCCATGAAGGAAGCAGTGCGTGGCAGAAATTGTGCTGGTAGGGGTAGAGGCCCAGGATCCAGACAATGGTGCACTAATTGCAGCGAAGTCGGGGGACTTCAAAAGCTATTAGGCGACGGACTGTCCTAGAGTGGTGCTTCGTCTAGGTGTGACCCAAGAGTGGGTGGATGAAGGTCGATTGCTAAAGGAGCGAACAAAATCGAAGGTGGAAGAGACCATGTGATGTATTGGCAGAGGCCACACATGGAGGGATCACAATTCGAGTTCATCCCACAAGGATCAGAATGCAATGGAGATGTCACCAAGAGGCGACATGGTGCAGCGGATCGTGGTGGAACAGTTCGTGGCAATGCGATACACATGAATGAGTCCCATGAGGGACTAGATCATACGGAGGTATGATCGGGAGCTACTGGAAGCTCCACTTCGATGAACAACACGACGACAAGAAGGGCTATAGATTTAAGTAGTGACGGCCATGGTACCGTAGAGGCGGGTCTTCCGTGCGTGCATCAAATTTTGCATCGGATAAAAGTCTTGGTCATCAGCATATGGGAGTTGTTTTCCACCAAGGGAAAAGTTCGAATGCAAGTACCAGTGAGTCCCGGGGAGGGACTTGATCATGCAGAGGTATGATCAAAGCAGCTGGAGAGTTGGACTGCTCCAGAGCCCATATTCGCTTAAGGGAGCCCGACAAGTCAGAGGACAAGGTCGAGTAAGCGAACGTTGCTACCAAGGAAGCTAAGGAGAACAAAATCGGTGCAAATCCTACAACGTGATGGCAGAGGCCATGCATGGGAGTTGCAGTCTATCTTTCCATCGACCAAAGGAAGCTGCTTGGAGAATATAGAGGTGTTGAAGCAGGGGGTCGAAAGGGACTAGGAAGCGATGACGAGTCTAGAGGGATTTAGTTACCCAAAATTAATCATCAGTTAGAATGGAGGTGGACTCGGAGGAGTACCATAGAGACATTTTTACTGATCGTGAAGAAAAGGGATGTAGATGCGAGGCAACGGATAGTAGGTCCATGGGCATGGCAGCGCCATGGTATTGCAGAGGCGGGACTTCCGTGAAAGTCACTGATCCCTTGCTCTCATGGAGGAGAGCGCCTTGGCTGTGAAAGGGACCGATGAGGTGGAGCATGCAGAGGCAAACTCCAAGTACCGAGACAAGACTGAAGGGCAAAGGCCAAGGAACTTCGTAAGACCGGTGTCAACGAGCTTCTCATCAAGATAGCCGAAAGTGAAGGACTTCGGGTCATACAAGAGTGCACGACCAAGGAACGAAGTAGGCAGTACGCGGTGCTGGACCTTTACTACTCAGTGGAGTAGGCGGTAGGGTTGATGGAGAAGACGGTACAATCCTAGAGGCGACCAAATCTATTAGAGAATTACTCCAAGTTGGGGTGAAAACTTCCTGTATTCCAGAAGTTCGATGGCATTGAGAAGGTGAATCACAGTAACTAACTCAACGCAAGGAGTGCAAACACTTCAAGTGCTTCAGAAGTGTGAGCAAAGAAGCGGCGGCGGCGGTTACCGGCATTTCGATGCATGGAGTACAACCTCGAGGAGGCGGGCGAAGTCAAGTAACCTTTGCCTTCTCAACCCTTAAGAGAATGGGCGAAACCGAGTACCCTAATTCTCTTATCTATCCAGTAGAGGAGCTC